>JAFEMH010000079.1:600000-1163836 GCA_022495995.1 Adenophora triphylla var. japonica
AACAACAACAACAAAGCTTTTGTGCCAAAAGCAAATTGGGGTCGTCTAACATGAATCCCGGGCAAGTGAGGTTGGACCTCACACAAGTCCAAATCTGGACCGTTAGATCATTCACTAAGGGGTCGTTTGGTAGCCCTTCTTAGCGTTGGATAGGATTATTAGTCCAATAAGCTTGATGTTTGGTAGATTAAATGCAACCGGTGTAATAATCCTAACAACCTGGATAAGACCTCTTATCCCCTCATATTTATCCCAAAAAAGGGTGGTATAATTAATCCCTGGAGTAATAATCTACTGACTATTAATACATGCTAATTCTATCAGCCTACCAAACGAGCCCTAAAGGTATACTTGTCTTTTGACCCCCGCTCTCCCACTAACAGGGGTCACCCATTTGTTTTACGGGCCACACATTTGTGAAAGATGGGATCTGGACCATTGAAAAGTCCGATTTCTATGACTTTATAGACCCCAATTCCGTCTGACATGAATCCGTATATGGTCTCGTCAAAGAAGAGATGAGAACAATGAAAAAATAGATCCAAGAGAAATAAAGTGCAAGAAACATGGAATTCTCGAGATTGAAGATGAAAATAGGACGGTTTACCTTCCACCATAAAAGGTGTATGGTTCATATATATTGGCCAAGTACTTTGCTTGTTCCACTGATTTTTTGCATATATTTTCAAGTTTACGAGACAGCTTCCCATTTGGAGATGCTATTGCAGCCAATCCAGTCCTTTGAATTGCATCTTTCCAAAGATGAGAGGAGAAATCTTCCATGGAGTTGTAGAGTTTCATGGTTGGAACGTGAATTGGCCTCCCTTTAGAGTCCGCACATGGCAAAGAATTGAAGTGTTCATAGAGCAATCCTGCTAATTCTTGAAAAACTAGAGGGTTTACTACTGATGAAGCGATTTGGTAGATGTAATTACTCTCTGATTTTCCTGCTTCCCCATGCTTTGCCATGGCTGCCAAAGTCGCATTGACAACCATGTCTGCTGGTACCTGCAATATTTTTCATGCAACTTTCAGAAGATATGTACTCCATCAGACCCCAAATCTCAAAAATAAATATTAAGAAAATAATCTCACTTTACCTTTTGGTTTGTCCGATAAAGAACTAGTCTCATTTTTTACAGGGAAATTATTTATAGCAATTTCAAGAAAGTAAAAGCAAGAAAAGCATCGTCCTTAAAAAGTTTGACTTGTCAAATGAGACTATTTTTAGACTGAATGAGTATGTAAAAGATTCTTTTGCAATAGTACTTACCACATCAAGGACACCATTGGGATCTACAAGAAATCCACTGAGCTGCCCTTTCCCATAGTAAAGAACAATTGGATCCATCATCCTGAGAGAGAGAGAGAGGGAGAGAGAGATATATGCCATGTTAAGAAAGTATAGAGTGTTTGGTTTTGTTCATGTTGTTTCATCATATGCACATACCGATTTCCTTCCATCCATCCAGGAAACGGTTCTTTGTAAGTGCTTTCGATGACACTAGGCCTTATAATGACAACCGGAACTTCACCTCTCATATTATCAATCATCATTTCTCCCATGGCTTTAGTGAATACATAAGTGTCCTGCCATCCATATTTCTTGGCCCTGTTATAGTACAAAACCTCATTAATGCAAAAAGATGGAAGCATATTTCCAATAACTCGAATGAAAATCTGTTCTTCAAATCACCTCTCGAGACCAAGTTCTTTCATCTTTTGAGCCATAGTTCCATTTGCTCCGAAAGCTTGTTTTGATTCCATGACCAACTTTATTTCGTCCTCGACGTTTAACTTTGGGACGGATATTTCCGGGTTTCCATATATGTGATTCTCCTTTGCTATACTATCTCCAATGCAGAATGGTTTCTCCATTATTTTTCCTTGTCTTTGTCCATTAACATAAGCTGTAACCAAGAAAATTCAAAACACATAATCCTAAAATTTAGTTGAAAAATATTTTTTCGTAGAAACAAAATGATTACCAGTAGAAACTTGAACGAAGAGCTTAAGATTGTGGCACTTTTTCGCAAAGCTCATAAGTCGACTAGGTCCACCAGTGTTTATGTCAAGAGCAACATCATATCTGAATTTGAACCAAAATACTCAATATTTAAACTATGCATGCAAGAGTTCTGTTTTTCAATTACTCAAATGAATTAAAAGTTTTTGCCACAAACCTTTCATCGAAAGTAGTATTAGCTGCAGAGTTGACAATTATGTCTACATCTTCAGCTATCAGATTTGCCATTTGTTCGTCTAACCCAAGATTTGATTCGCAAACATCACCAGTCACAGGAACCAGCTTGCTCAACATGAAAGCTTGGTAGGAGTTTCCATAGGTTTGTTGAAGGCACTTGAAAAGTTCAGTATTTATGATCTGTAGTTCAACCCTAAATTATTACTTCAATTTATTGGGAAAATAGTGTATTTAAATAAATTATTAACATGTTTAGAAAATGCATACTTCATTTTTCAGTCTGTCCATTGCTGCACCACTATTCTTTGCCTTGATCAAGAGATATATCTTGCCCACGTCGGGCATTGTCCGTAGTATCTTTTCAATAAGAACTGTTGTTTCATGGCAACAACAAAAAAAAGTTAGAGAGAGAAATAGGAGTTAGAGCATGCAAATGGAATGATCATCTGTGTTAGAGCAAGATCATTCATTATGTGAAATCTTGAATTCAACATCACTTTTTCCATTTTTCAACCTTCATCAAACTTGCATGAATGCCAGAACGTAAGCACAAGCACACGCGCGTGCACACACACACAACGCAAAAGCAAATTTGTTCAGTATGATTAAGTAGCAAAAGATTTGAGAAATCCCCCAACAGAAATGTATCTCATACAATAACATTGAATCTAAAACGAAGTTCTTCAAATGGAGGAAATACTTCGAGAAACTTATTCAGCTAATTTACATCATGTCTGTAAACATACTTGATCCAAGTTTATGAATATATATAACAAACTAAGAAAATAAACATAGAAAAGATGTACCTTTGGCCAAGAATCCAGTTGCACCAGTAATGAAAAACCCCTTGCCCTTGAGAAACTTGACAATTCCAATCCCATCCTCATCATTCATATCAACAATAGAGGTGTTTGAGCCACCATAAGGCATTAAATCCTTTAATGCAGTAGTTTCTGCAGCCTGGCCATTCCCATTAGGAGTCAAGACTAAATTCCCAGAACCCATTACAGTAGCAGGGTCATGATCTGATCTCTGTGTTACAACAGAGGATACCCCGCTTGTGGCTTTGATTGCATTTCCACCACTATGGCAACACACGATCAAACTTGAACTCTTCACCAACAAACATGGAGTATAATGCTTATTGTGAAATTTGACAATTCTTTTTGATGTAATTGGGGTGGTGGGGCTTAGAAACAAACTCCCCATCATTTTCAAGAAGAACGGCAATGACCAGAAGAAAAGAAAAGATTAGCAAACCCAAAACTAAAGCCTAGTTTACAGGTGAAAAACAGGTATGGGGTTGGAATTGGAAATTTAGCTAATCACTTCCTACTAAACAAGAAAAAAGCAAGTAAAATAAAAGGGGAGGATTGATTAAGATAAGTGTTTGGTTTATATTTTATGGGCAGAAAGAGAGTTGAGGAGTGGAAGAGAGAGAAGGGAGAGTTTGAGGATTTAAGGGAGAAAGGAGATAAGAGTTAGGAGAATAATTAGAAAGGCTCTCTTTTTGCCCCCCTCTCTCTATCCTACTTCACACTTCTTGATCACCAACGGCTAAGATGGCGGGTAAACTAAAAGAAAGGGTGTGGGATTTGGTACAAACAGGGGTTTTCGAATAAAGGTCAACTACTCATGCTACCTTCATTTCATTGACAACCATTTTGACGTTTCAAAGTTAAATTTCACCTCTTCTTTAATCGCTGTACGGTATATATCTACCTACTTATAACGAATAAGATTCTATCCCGTTAAAAAGTGGTCTATAATTTGCTTACTTTTGTGGCATAAAAAAAAAATAACATACAACTAATTAAATTTCAAAATGACAGAAGACTCATTTTATATATCAGAGGCAGCATTTCAGAACTTTCTTATTGTCCATCGAGTAAAATTGGTATCAAAAGATCTTAAATGGTTCATCAGGGTATTCACATGATCAACTTGCATCCTATTACATTTACTGTTTACAGGTTCACTTTCAATTGCTAAATTGCTAACCAAATGGTTGTTATACACAACTCATGGACATGTATGACATGATCATACTATTCTTAATTGAAGATTCTTAAAATGTTTTAGAGCAATAGTAGCATATTCCATCATAAATAACAAATTGACAAACCTTCATGATTCTGATGCCATAATTTGGAGGGGGGAGAATCACTTAGCTTGCAATCCAATCTAACAAGAACTAGTATAATGCCAACAGACATCAAAATTATTACTCCCTCCGTCCCTAAATGAATGTCCGAATTTCATTTAGGGGACATTTTGGAAATGTCTACTTTTTGTACAATTAAATGGCAAAGATGCATAAATATTCTTGTTTTCCACTTTCCAAACATTTAGTCTTACAAGTAAAAAGTGACTAGTGAAAGAAAAAAAATGGTAAAAAAATATTTAGGACAGTTTTTTCCCAAATTGACATTCATTTTGGGACAAAAAATTCTTGAAAATGGACATTCATTTAGGGACAGAGGGAGTACGACTTATTTTCTCCAATCCAGAAGCATTACGTATGTAAACAGATTCAAATTATAGTAGAAAGGATGATAGCGAAGAATAATTCCAGGGCAGAAAATATGATAAAAAAGTCAAGTATCAAGTAGTTGACAATCTAGTGGCATAGAAATACTGCAATCAATAAAAAAATACGTCTTCATGGATGCAGCTCGTAGTCCTTTGACCATGTCAAATTATAGTAGAAAGGATGATAGCGAAGAATAATTCCAGGGCAGAAAATATGATAAAAAAAGTCATAGAAATACTGCAATCAATAAAAAAATACATCTTCATGGATGCAGCTCGTAGTCCTTTTCTGACCATGTTTTTTTATGGTTTACCTCCAACGCGTCTAGGAGAGAGCCCTTTCCCCTTCCCCCTCCATCACCTCCCCACGCTCACAACGGGACAGGAAAGATCAGGTCATCACCTATTAATCATTTGACAAACAACGAGGACAATTACACTGAAAACCAAACCCTCTAGACAGGATAGTTTGTCGAGCTTCATAATCCATACTTGCATCAATATAACATATCCTCAGCTCTTCACCTACAGTAGAAAAACAAAAACTTCGGCTATGCTGATGCATTACACTAAAATAATGGGAGCAAAGGGGAACACGT
This sequence comes from Adenophora triphylla var. japonica, assembly GCA_022495995.1. Taxonomy (NCBI): domain Eukaryota; kingdom Viridiplantae; phylum Streptophyta; class Magnoliopsida; order Asterales; family Campanulaceae; genus Adenophora; species Adenophora triphylla. The sequence goes on from JAFEMH010000079.1 coordinate 605,335, forward strand.
AGGAAATTCACCTGCTTCAATATCGCGAAGAGCCTTTAATCGTGCATCTACATTTTCGATCCATATAATATGTGCGTTAGGATCTGTAGAGAAGATACATAGTTAGAATGTGGGATTCAGGGAACTGCCAGTTGGATCATCACCACTTTCAGATCAAACAACGAAATGAAACTTCACAGGAGTTTCATGGGCCCACCTCTGAACCAGGATGCCACCCAAAGCAGGGTATTGCATGCCTGTTCAGGTTAAGGTTAGGCTTTCAAGAACAGGGTAGGATTCGGATGTCAAACTTTATCAGTGAGCCTGATTACTTGGAGTCATAACAGTAAATTCGACTGTGAAGAAAGATGCGATTCTGATCTGTTTTTCAGTGTTAGTTCAACACTTCAGTTCATCAAATACTTAACAAATTTCAACTTACTCTTACGTTTTCTTAAACAAGGTGTTTCTTGATGATAAAATGTCATTCACATTCATATGCTTGGGGACAAAAATACAAACACTTGTCCAATATCACAATGAAAGCCCCTTCTACAACTTATAATTAAACAAACCATACATAAAAATTCTTTATAAGCATCGTTATGTTGCAAGAATTGAACATGCAAGCTCTTACCACAGTCATGATTGTAGAAGGATGGAAGCATATAAACAGCGTTTCCAGCAGCTGCATCTGCGTCTACTGATGCTGATGCTGCTGAAAGAAGGTCTTCATAGGATCCTCCAACCAATTCAACACGAAAAGCATTAATACGAATTCGTGCCAGTATCCCAGTGTACCATTGGTTGGTGAGAACTAGCAAATCAAAGAAAAAGCAGTCCTTAGAACTTGAGATCGAGGTAGAAGGCATCAAGAACTTATATTAAATTTCAATCTATGTAGTATCGAGAATCATAGAGAATACATGTTATCTGTGAGCCTGTAATGCCTGCAGTGTCCAGTGCGCTTCTTAACAAGTTGAACTCTTCTTCCATCTGAAAAACAGAAATGCATAAAGCCATAATCCATAATGATACCGATGGCCACGTTGCCTTGATCCATCCAAAATCCAGAATCTCACGGCGAGCTACTAAAGAAGCTTTACCTGTGAAATCATTTCAGATGACAAAACTGCAGGTTGAAGTATGTTGAGACCATCTGCCGAAGCTACTCCTGATATTACCATGCATGCCAACCGCTTAACAAGAAGCGGATATTTTAAACCTTGAGATCTTCAAGAGAAAAAAAAAGAAGGTTTAAAAGAGATCATATATAGAGATGCTGAAAGTGTTACAGACCCATGTAACTTTAAAGCAAGAATTTTTTTGAATGTCTTAAGAATGTAAATTGTATGATGAGAAAAACAGAAATATAATGCCTCTGGTCCGTTGCTCATACTTAGTAGTCAGCAAAGCAAGAATGAGAAAAAAGAAAGAGTTTCTAATGTAACAGTGAGCATTTTATATGAACCCCAAATGATGGAAGTTTTCCTAGACAGTATTCGAATTACATTTGTACTTACTTTGCATCCCATCAAATCCTAACGTGTATATTATCTCTGACAGTCGACAGCTATGTCTTAGGTCTGGACTTCCTCAACCTAAGAGTATCCAGGACTCATACGCAAGCGATCCCCACTCTGATTACGTGACATAAACCCAACCCACTATCGAAGATACTCTGTAGTGCATTCTTCTCATCAAGAAATTTATATGTCAAAGCAGAAGCCAGGAATTATTTTTCTTGAACGTATTTCAATTTTTCACTGGTGGAACATTATATGTAGATCAGGAGGATAATTAGTCTGTTGGATAACGAAACTAGACCAAAATATTTAACAATGGGAAAAGAAATACATCATTCTAAAATAGCCTGCTAATCCCTCACCACAATAGCATTAGAAGCTCTAATCATAGAAGGCTGGAAGAAGCCAGAAAGAATATCAAGCTTCTTAAAGACTTCCTTGGGAGAGGATGCTTCTGGAGTATCTCAGCCTTTCTTGCTCTATAGGCAGCAAGATTGTGAAATATCCAGTAGTTTAGCCTTCCTAGCAGTGCCAAAACTTAAATCCAAGAAGCCACACTTGTACCGAGTAATGGCACACACGATGTTGTTGGGATGTGGAGTCAAAACCATGGATAAAGGAATTTGAACCGCGGTCGGAGGAGTTGGTGAGATCAAGGAGGATTCTTCTGCAGCAGATTTGTTTCCTATTTTGATTAGATCTCCTCTTGCATTGGTGATTCCTTTTGGTAGTAATATTTGGAAGGACTTGTGAAGAAAGAAGATTACTTTCTTGAGTAGGAATCCTTTTATTACTAGGATTTGATTTATTGTTCCCTATAAATACATGTGATAGCCTAGAGACAAATTGTAACATCTGAAAATATTAGAGAGAATATTTTGGCTTGGTAGCGCCCCCGGACGTAGTTGTTGTTGCAACGAACCGGGTTAACAATTCTTGTGTGTTCCTTTGTGTGTGATTTATTTTTCGTGTGTGTTACATCTTATTATTCCTCCTAGCTCGGTCCGTTTTCCGCTGCGTGGGCGTGATTTTCACAACAACTGGTATCAGAGCTCTTGGTTTTGTCGAATCATTGCTTGGGGTGTCTTTTGCTATGGATTTCTTGGGAGCTTTGGAGGATGGTAATAAGGTGTTGATCGAAAAGTTTGATGGGACGGATTTCAATTTTTGGAAGACGCAGATCGAGGATGTTTTGTGGAACAAGGATTTGTATCTACCATTAAAAGAAAAGCCGGATGACATAGAGGAAGCAAAATTCGAAATCTTGGATCGGAAAGCGTTAGGGCTTGTTAGGCAAACGTTGACCAAGGATGTGGCGAAGAATGTTTTGGAGGCGAAGACTACCATGGAGATGTTACGGTATGTTGGCGAGCATGTACGAGGCACCATCGGCGGCGAATAAAGCTCATCTAATGAGGAAGTTGTTGAACATAAGGATGGTGGAGGGCATGTCGGCGGCCAAAGCATATAAGTGAATTCAAATCTACCGCGACCCAACTATCTTCCGTGGTCCGTTACTCTTGATGATGAGGTACTAGCGTTGATTTTACTTTCTTCTTTACCGGAAAGTTGGGATACGATCGCGATAGCGATTAACGTTTCAACAGAAAGTGAAGTTGAAGTTTGCGGATGTCGTTGATGTGATTCTTCGCGAAGAAATTCGTAGAAAGAGTAAAGCAGGACATCGGGGCTAGCACCGAATATCGGTGAAAAGGGTAAGAGTGGCAAGAAGGTGATTACTTGTTACGATTGTGGGGAGAAGGGGCACTTTAGGAGAAGTTGTCCGAAGCGGTCAGCAGAGCGAAGGAATTGAATGTTCTTTGAAGAGTTAGCGGATGCATTAATCTTGGGTGGGAGCAGCTCAACGGATTCGTGGGTTTTGGATTCGGGCTCGACGTTTCATTCGTGCACTAGTGCGAAAGGATGGAGCAAGACATTCCGGTGATTTTGGGGTTGTTCGTTTGGGAGACAAATAATCCGGCCAAGGTCATCGGGAAAGGGGTAGTTCGGGTCAAAGCAACGGATGGGACTGTTTTGCGGCTACGTGACGTGCGACATATTCCGGATTTGAAGAGGAACTTGATTTCCATAAGGCAACTTGATAAGGAGGGTTGTGTGGTGACCTTCGGTTGTGGGACATGGAAGATAAACCGCGGAGCTAGCTTGGTGGCTCGTGGCGGGGTGAAAAATATGTTGTATACCACATGCAACATGAGTCGTTGGGGAAAACGAAGGCGAATCCCAATGACGAATGGTGGTGGCCGAGATCGCCATGGTGGGAGAAATTTCACTAAACGGTATGTTGGTAGAAAATTGGGTGATGAAGTCGGCCGACGCGGAGCCAATTTGGCCAACATGGGAGCGGGATCTAGAACGGTGATGCGATGGGTTGCAAAGAACACACAAAGGTTCCAAGCTTGTGATTGTGTGGGGCACGTGGATTCGCGCTGCTCAGATCGATAGTTAGCAAGCAAGTGAGCGGGGATGTGCAGGGAGGATCATTCGGAATGAAGACTCGGAGCATGGTAGAACCGACAGTTATGTTGAAGCGTTGCTCAGCTTCAACTCACTTGGATAACTAGACAAGAGGCCGGGCGCTACCAACGCAATAGCTGGCCACTGAAATTTGTTTCAAGCGAGGTATCATGGATGGTTTGTCTCCAGTGGGAGATTGTTGGGATGTGGAGTCAAAACCATGGATAAAGGAATTTGAACCGCGGTCGGAGGAGTTGGTGAGATCAAGGAGGATTCTTCTGCAGCAGATTTGTTTCCTATTTTGATTAGATCTCCTCTTGCATTGGTGATTCCTTTTGGTAGTAATATTTGGAAGGACTTGTGAAGAAAGAAGATTACTTTCTTGAGTAGGAATCCTTTTATTACTAGGATTTGATTTATTGTTCCCTATAAATACATGTGATAGCCTAGAGACAAATTGTAACATCTGAAAATATTAGAGAGAATATTTTGGCTTGGTAGCGCCCCCGGACGTAGTTGTTGTTGCAACGAACCGGGTTAACAATTCTTGTGTGTTCCTTTGTGTGTGATTTATTTTTCGTGTGTGTTGCATCTTTTTTATTCATTCTCAAGGCTTGATCCGTTATTCCGCTGCGCAAGAACGTGATTTTCACAACAGATGTTCCTCGAGCACCAGGGCAGACTGAAATGCTTAGTTATGGAAATGTTGTTTCCTGTGGCAAGGACGCAAGGACAGTTTTTGTCCTGCATTAAGAAAATACGCACAATCATTGGAGAGACCTTGAAGCGAAAGATGTCAGACCCACATGGAAGGCATTGCCTACATGCATAGAAAAGGTATTCTTGCATGGTCTGGCTTGCTTCCAAGGTAATATCGGTTTCTAATGCTGGATTATACCCTCCAGTTTGGTAATGGCTTATTCCGCTCTCGATGATATTGTATTCAAAACAAATCGATTTCATTTTCATGTCTAGACATTATTAGAATATGGAGGATGTGAAGGACGGATGCAATTTGAGCTAAATGTGAATAAATATGTTTATATTAGAAAATTTTCTATGTATAGTTCGTATAACAAAAGAAAGATCAAAGTAAGAGAAAAAAAGAGTATTAAAAAGAGGAGGAGAAGAAGAACGACAAAGGATGAGCAAGAAATTAGAGAATCAAAAGGAGCTTGGAGGTATGTGAAGTCATTGAAATACAGGCAGGTGGGCAGAATTATTTTCGGTCAAAAAGAGTAAAAACATATTTTCTTCTATGAAAATATTCACTCTGTTACCTAGAAACACGACTCATAGCAAATACCTTACCATGTCTCACACACTCACAACTTCAAAGTTATGCACCATTCAAATTATCAAGAACCACATAAAGTTTTTTGAATGCACCACCTTAAGCAGCATTTGCTATTGATATAGATGACCATACATAATTATGAAAAGGCTGAAAATAAAAAGAGTTGAAGATGGAACATCAAGATCATGGTTATTGTTAGAACCAATGGCTTTGATCAAAGGTGCACATGACGTTTTATACCCATTTGATCAGGGCTCATGCGGTTTATATGTTCTTGTTATGAACTTTTTAGCCCTTTCATATTGGGAGTCAAGATGTCATTTCATATTTGGTGTCGTGGCATTAATAAAGTAATATCAGGAGAATCCTAGTGATACCAAGAAAGTCCCTTTAACATATAGATAATGGTGAAATTTTCCTAACAGTTGATGTTAAATTTTATGAGTTTCTAGCTTGTATGTGTATATTACTTTCTGCAGATCCTTGTAGGGTGGGATCTTCGCTCCATCTCTCTTTCTTTCAGTCTCCATCCTTCTGTATAACTTCTGGTATTCAATACCAAAACCAACCTTGAATGCTACTCCCTCTGTCCCGGAAAGATAGTCCCACTTCTTTAGTGTTTAATTTGATTGAACATTACCAAAGATTATGGAAAATAATTATCCAATTGAATTCTAAAACTTGTTATTGATACGCCATTAAAAATACTGCCAATAACAATTTTTACATTTTCATCAGGATAAATAAAATAACATAAATTACTGGTCAAAAATCAAATATACCTCTAAAAAGTGGGACAATCATTACGGGACAAAGGAAGTAGTATTTAGTCTAAAATCTCAAATCAACAGTTATGTAAGCATCTGTCTTATAAGTTCGTCACATTGTACGATTGCAACTTCGTTTTATAGACCATGCACAATTGCAGCGGTATTGAAAGGAATCAATAGGTCAATGAAAAGATACTTAAACAAAGACAAATTATCGAGGAGGATAAAAATTTCATACCGGCAGTAATCATCAAAGGCCGACCAATTAGCTCCTGTTTCAACTTCATGAAAAGCCTAAAACCATTCACAAGTGCATTAGAAGGATCATAAATATAACATAATTTTAACTTGATAAATAAGAGCAGCGTACGTCATAGGACACAGACCATGTGAATAAGAAGAATCTAAGAATTTAATTCAAGTGTCATTTTTTAATATTGGACGACCATTTCACATTTTTTGCTTTTTCGTCTTGCAAGAGAAAAATTGAATACATAACAGTATAGACTGAGAAAATTCGCAATATTCCTAAACTAAAGCAACAAACCCAATAGGAAACGACAATGCTTACAGCCACAGGTGTTGTCATTCTATACCATTTTCGTGTCTTTGTGAATTCATTAGCTGACACGCACTTGAGCATGGCATATAATTGATTAAGTTAGCAGATGGAAATCCAAGATTAGTATATATCCCTATCTAATTTTTAAAAGGGGGCCAAAAAATTGATAGTGCGCTTTTTCTTACTGCCAAGTTTGAATATATTGCACAAAAACTCCTAAATTCAGAATTAATTTGAAGAAAAAAAGCACTGGTATTTTAGAAAAAAACAAATGGGGGAAATTGCTCCCCTTCACCTATAGCCTAACCTCTGCCAGTGATATAAATGATTGGGGAAATGTAGGAGCAATGTGAACTATGTTAGCCGCCCTCAAACATTTTGAGACTAAGGATTTGTTGTTATATTTTTGACACTCCTAGATAATTTCAACCCCTGATCACTGAAACATGATGAACCCCTAAAAGCATAATCCGCCATCGCTGCTGCTTCAGAGAATCTCATGTAAAACTTAAGCATCAGTTCCCATGACTCTCGTACATTAACCATAAATATACAGTTTTCCATCATTTCCGTAGAGCCAAAGACTCACTATCTTTTGGCTTGAGAATATGATGGAATAAAGCAAAATGGATCACTAAACTGTCCGCGCATATTTTTATGAAGAAGCAGTCGGTCAATGCAATTTTCGACGCAATTTTTATCATGGATCATCCGGAAACAACCTCTATGTGCTTTAACACGGGCAAGGCTGCGTACATCCGACCTCCCCTTACCCCACCGTAGGCACCGTAGGTGGGAGCCTTTGCAGCACTGGGGTAATGTTGTTGTTGTTGATACAGATAAACACGTTGTCTTGTTGATACAGATAAACACGTTGTCCGTCAATCAAAACTTTTTTTTTAATAATGGTCCCTTTACAAGACTAATTATTACAAACAACTCTTATATTTTGAAATTTTAGATAGTGCCCTTTTTTCTAGCACTGAGGTAGTATCTCTTCAATATCTGGCATTCAAACCCCACTCTTTGACTGAAATGGGGAGTGTAGATAGCACTCCTAGACATTACGATATCCACTGATCCCAGAAAAGCCCTAGATCCAATATATGTGATCAATAAAATACTCTCCAAATGGATCCATCAAAAAGATAACAACTTCTATCATAAACCCAATATCAAACAGTTGGTGTGCATTATAAAATGGGCTCAGAGAACTTCAAAACTCACTCACCTTAGCTTGGAGTCTACATTCATCGCTGCAGAACGAAACTTCACGAGGCAGAGAGCTTGGATTGGCCGACTTTCCAAGTTTCTTAAGGCAAAAGTAACAGACGTTGTGGATTGAAGATAGAGAAGGATGGGAGACGATGGGCTTGGCAGTATGGATTAGTTCGCCAGCGCCAATCTTCCGAGTTGCGAACACGCCTCGGCCGGCTGACTCAGTGAGTAGGACTTGAATTGGTGGCGGCTTGGGACGAGAAGCGGTGGCGCCGGCCGCGGAGGTGGTAGTGGTGGAGAAATAGGCGGTAAGGAGTAGGCGGCTCGTGTGGGAATATAAACGTTTGTAACGAACTAACGGTAGCATTTTTGATGGTTTAAAATGAAATGAGCGGAAATTTTGAGTCGGAAATCGTATAGCAACTAGCAAGAGAGCCTTGTTATAAACACCCTAGTTCTAGCACACCCCCAGATTAGTTATTTCTTCCTACTGGATCAATTTTTCACATAGGGATAGGGACACGGGATATCCAAATATCCCACATACTCCTTCCGTCCCATTCCGTCCCACCCAAGTGTGCACCATTGACCAAGACACGTCGATTAAGAAATATTATTAAGATAATGAAAATGTGTGGTAAAAAATGAAGATAGGGAATGAGTGGAGTAAATAGTAGGTTGGTTGAATAAATTGTGTGGTGGAGAATGAGTGGAGTTAATGAGTGAGTGGGGTAGGGAGAATATAAAATATTAAAGGACATACCATTTATGGTAGTTCACACTGGACTGGAACGGACCAAAAGGAAAATAAGTGTACACTGGACTGGGACGGAGGGAGTATATAGGTAGAATTAGAATTGCCTCCGTCCCCCAATAATATGTAAAAAGACACATTTTGATCACTCAAAATGAGAATTATTATATAGGCCTGTAAAATTGTTGAGTAAACCCGTATCATTAAATACACCCAAAAAAAATTAAAACAAACTCCTCCCTTTTCCTTTATACCTTTTAACCCATTTATCCAATAACTCTCACCCGCTCATTCATATCCATTAACCATTAACTCTCACCCACTCACCTACACCCACCAACACTCTTTGATTTTAGAGAGAGAGAGAGAGAGAGAGAGAGAGAGAGAGAGAGAGAGAGAGAGAGAGAGAGAGAGAGAGAGAGAGAGATAAATTAGATTTTTGAGATTTTGTTTCATTAAATATTTGTTGTTATAGTTTCAATTTGATAATTCTTAGGATTTAATGTGTTCAAATCTGGACGAAGGGTGGTTCGGCCGGAAGTGTTCGAATTTCGAGATCTGGCCGGCCAGTAGTGGCAAAAAATTCTCAAAATGTCATCCACACCCGGCATAATTTATTGAATATTTCATCCACTATTGACCGAACTTTTAGAATATTTTTTGAATATTTCTTGAACATTTATTCAAATTCGATTATGTGTGTATTATGTTTGAACAATTATTCTCATCATATTATGTTTTTCACAATTATTCTCATCCGTAAACCTTGAAACTGTTCGGCCACTACCTACTGAAACTCCTAATAAGGGTAATTTTTGAATTTGTTTGTAAAACTTATGTTAAAACAATGTTATTTACCTAAATGTTAGGCCAAAATAATTTTAATTTTTTTTAATCTAAATTACAAAAGTTCGGCTGGTACTGTCGAACCATTCCCAAAAATCGGCCAGTAGCTGCCGAATTTTATTAATGGTTCGACTGGGTGTAGCCGAACTTTTTTTGTTTTTCAGCCGGGTGTGCCCGAGCTCCCCTTATTTTTTGGACGGGTGTGGCCGATTCTGGGCAAAAAATCATTCAACTATGCCCGAATTTTTGGCACGAAAAAGAATGTTTAAAACAACAATTTAGCACATTTATATGGTTAGAAAGTGAAGAAATATATAGAAATGGGTTTAACAATGAGTTTAAAAGAAGTATATAGAAATTGATATATGAATTTAGGGATAGTAGAGTCATTTCACTTGATGTTAATTTTGAAGATTTTTAACTTACAAGTTTATCAATAATTTTACGGGCCTATATAACAATTCTCGCCCAAAAGTAATCAACATAGTACTAAAATGAAAATAAGACTCACTTATTATATTCAAAACAATTATTCACTTAATCCACTTCCTCTCTTCTACCCAACTATCTACACTAACAACTAACCCTTCCACCCTCCTCATTCAAATACTCTCTCTCTCTCTCTCTCTCTCTCTCTCTCTCTCTCTCTCTCTCTCTCTCTCTCTCTCTCTCTCTTTATGCACCAACTCCTTGTAACGACCTCAAATTTTCATTAAATAAATAAATTCATAAACATGAATAAATATCCCAAAAGACGGGTCCATAATGGTAACTTAATTCAAAACCATTACATCAGTGCGGAATAATCAAATGTAATGGCTACGTACAACTACTAGTACTTAGAAATATGTTCTGAAACTCGAAATCATTAAATAGATGAATTACTTATACTTAAATGCTCTGTTGCTCTCTGGTGACGGTTCTCCTTCTTCTCTAATCCAATCCTGGAGGAAAAGAAATGAAGGAATGAGCGAACAATGCCTAGTAAGTTCATACGTGGTCTCTTCGGGTCAATGAAGAGACGACCGGAACGAACGAATCCAAAGAAATATATTCAAGGATAGGTTGTAAATCAAACATATATTCAGATGGTAAACAAGGAAGTGTGGCAACTACACAATTAGTTATACTTTCTTCACTTCAGTCAATTCTATAGGTTATACCCTACATTGAATACTCCCAATAACGATCACCTACATTGATGTCGTATTTTCCTTACACTTACCTTACATTAAGCATAGTGTAAAATTTGACTAGCATGCATCATTTCACACGAGTCATATATTGTCACAAGTAACATGCATCATTTCATGTTATAAAATAATACCTGACTGGCATGCATCATTTCATACAAGTCATATATGGTCACAAGTAACATGCATTATTTCATGTTATACAATAATACCTGACTAGCATGCATCATTTCATACAAGTCACAACATATAGTGCATTCATAGGTACGCGAATACACATAACAATTTCAATACTTGGGGATATTCCATGAACAAGATCATATCATAAAATAGAGAATTTCCAATAACGATACATTTCGAAGGAATATTTTATAAAAGTACTATCAGCCACAGATAGCGTTCATGTTTTGAAAAGACTCGATGAAATTTCCAACGAAATTGATAACTCAAAAGTTAGAATCGTAATTCCTTACCTTAGCTTTGCTTCCATTCTCTAAGCAACGCCTTTACGCGAATCTACAATCACGTAATAACATAACTTAGGCACAAGTAATCGTTTATTACTTCTTATGTACCTATTCTTACTTACTTTGGTTAACCTATGAGTTACTCTTTAACTCACCTTAACTGGTTAACTAACTTTCTATTTTAGAAAACTTTCCTAATTTAGTAGCTTCCTAATTTTAGAAACTTTCTTTTTATGGATCTTTCTTCTTGTGGAAACTTAGGTTCATTCCTTTTCATGGAAGTCTTATTCTTCGATAGCTTCCTAATTAAGATATCTTTTCTCTTTTGGATAACCTTCTATATTTGGAAAGTTTCCTTCTTCGAAGACTTCCTATTCTTGGAAACCTAACACTTCTGGACACCTAAATACCTAAATGTCTTTTAGTATTTCTCTTATCCAAAAGTGTTAGTTTTATTACTTCCCCTTTTAAAATTTTTCTAAAGGTCTTTTGACTTCTCATTATTCTCAAAAGGTCCCTTTAGGTTTTCTTATTTCCAGAAAAGTCCCTTTAGTTTTTATAATTGCAAAAAGGTCCTTTAACTTTCTAAAAATTAAAAAGAAGTCCTTTGACTTTCAGGAATTTGCAAAACAGTCCCTCAACTTTCAGGTTTTACAAAAAAGTCCCTCAACTTTCAGATTTTACAAAATAGTTCCTCAATTTTCAGATTTTTACAAAACAGTCCCTCGACTTTCAAAATTTACAGTTGGGTCCCTAGTTTTCAGATTTTACAGTTTGGTCACTAGGCTTTTGAAAACTGATTTTCAGCTTTTTAATCTTTTGTTAGATTTTTAACCAAAAACACTTTTACTCAAAATTAAACCTTTTTGACATCAAAATATTTACTCAAAACAATTTTGTAAACAAGTTTTAACATCAAAAATATTAACACAACACACACACACACCTACACGGCACACACACATAAACACACACAAAATATTTAATTTGTTTTAATTCTTTTGGTATGGAAAAACCTAGATCAAAATCCATTAATCCATCCTCAAATCCTATTTCAATAATCATTGATAGGATCTAGATTTTATACATATCCTAATAATATAACACATTCATACTCATAAAAATTTAAACCCTAGTTTAAGCATAGATTAATAATCTAACATTGAAAACTAAGATTTAAGAATTTTAAATACACGGAAATTGATTTAGTACCTTGATTCAAAGATGATCTTCACAAAATTTTTTTGGAAAACCCTAGTTTCCCTCCTCCCTCCTCTCGACAGCCGCCTTAGGTAGGTTAGGGTTTTTTTTTTCTCTTTTGTGAAGTATGAGGATTATGGAAAAAATTAGGAAGGGTTTTAGTTTAAATAGTGTGGGTTTATTTTTAATAACCCAATTAGGAAAAAGGCTTTCATAATCTTATTGGGTTTTGAATTCCCTACAAAGCCCACTTAACAATTCATCAACTTGGCCCACTTTAATAAGTTCAAGTCCAAAACTAATAAACAAGTATTATTTTTTTATTCTCTAATTAAAATAATACTAACAAATTTTCGGGTCATTACACTCCTCTTCCCCGGCACCAGAGAGCTCTTTCGTCCTTCCGCTAGCGCCACCCTCCCCTCCTTCCTGCGGTAACCTACTACCTTTCTTTTCTTCTCTGGCCTAGATTTACAACTCTGACTAGCAGATATACAACTTCGGTGAGTAGATATACAACTCCAACAAGAAGATCTACAAGTTCGACGAGCAGATATACAACTCCGGCAAACAGATCTACAAATTCGGTGAGCATATCTATAAATCCGGCGTAGTGAATTCCCTAAGGATTTGAACCAAGGAGTAGATATACAACTCCAACATGAAGATCTACAAATTCGACGAGCAGATCTACAACTCCGGCAAACAAATCTACAAATTCTGTAGAATATCGTTAGAAATATTAGAAGATGTATACATATCTTTACCATATTTGTGCTTATCTTTTTCCTTTTCTTTAGGATCAAGACTAGGGAACTCCTGATTTCCCTCCCGTTAATTGTGTAGTCGGCACCAATATATAGAGCCTCCATATTGTACAAAACAGTGTATCAATAAAATATAATCTCCTTTTATCATTTTGATTCCAAAGTTTTCATGGCATCAGAGCTGGTTCTACCAGCGTAAAAGCTTCCGCATTTTTTCTTCGACAAACACAAAGCACCATGTCTAACACAGATGGCGACAAGGCAGAAAGCAACGCCACAGGGGGAGCAAAGGTGGATGTGATGTCGCCATATTTCATAGCGGCCTCTGATAGTCCAAACACCATATTTGTCAGTGATCTTCTACATGATGGGAACTACGCGGATTGGGTTGATGAAATGAGCAACGCCCTTTACGCAAAGAACAAGATTGGGTTCGTCGACGGAACGATCTCATGCCCTAAAGAAGATGCTGCCGAATTTGGGCTGTGGAAACGATGTAACGCCATGGTGAAGGGATGGCTACATAGTTCCATGGAAAAGGACATAAAGAGCAGTGTGAAACATGCCAAAACAGCAAGGGAAATTTGGCAAGATTTGAGTGAACGCTTTGGGACGGAAAGCGCACCCAGAGCATATGAATTGAAGAGGGAGATCACCCTCACTCGCCAAGAAAAACTCTCAGTATCTACTTATTACACCAAATTGAAGGGGCTATGGGACGAGATTCAATCGATATCTCCTATCCCAAAATGCAAGTGTAATGGTTGCACGTGTGAAGTACCTAAACAATTGGTCGAAATGAAGGAGAAGGAGAGGCTATATGAATTTTTGATGGGGCTGGATGAGAGTTTTGGCACAATTAAGACGCAAATTCTTGGTACCCAGCCAATTGTGTCTTTGGGAGTAGCATACGATTTGGTGTCGGAAGATGAAAGGCAGAGGCAGATTCCAACGGCAGGGAGGGCTACCATTGAAGCTGCAACATTCCAAATGCAAGCAGTGCAGAAGCTAACCAACATCGACAAAAAGGATGGAATGCGAGAAAAACCTAAGTGTACTCATTGTGGGAAATACGACCACACAGTCGAAAATTGTTATGAGATCGTTGGGTATCCAACAGGCAAAAAGAAAGGAGGCAGCGGTAGCGGAAAAGGCAAGGGCTCAAGCAAAGCTGTCCACCTAGCAGCGGGAGATGACAGCCCAATTTCGGGACTATCTGCGATCAATTGTGCCAAGCTGGTCCAATATTTCAATGGTCAGACTGATGGTGAGCGGACCACAAATCATTCAGCAGCAAACATGGCGTGTAAGATTGGCAGTATAACATCTTGGATAATAGACTCAGGTGCAAGCGAGCATATAACATATGATGCTACGGTCTTGCACAACCAAAGAAGATCAAAAAATATCATGTCAGTCAAGATTCCTAATGGTGATACCATACCCGTTAAGGGAGTGGGTAGCACTAGTCTTCCTAATGGGTTGAAGATTAATCATGTTTTAAACATTCCAGATTTTCAGTGCAATTTACTTTCGGTTAGCAAACTTACGAAAGAATTAAATTGTGCACTAATTTTCTTCCCGGATTTTTGTGTGATGCAGGACTTAGCTTCGAGGACTCTGATTGGGATGGGTAGGCGACACAATGGTCTATACTATATGGAGCCAATCGAGACTGAAAGTATGGCACTGGCAGCAGTTGTTGATTCAAGTACTTGGCACCGAAGACTAGGTCATGCATCTTCTTTAAATTCTAGTTATTTTGATAATGTTTGTGATGGAGAAATGGAACAAAATAAACATTGTGATTCCTGTTTTCGAGCTAAATTAACGAGACTTCCTTTTCCAAAGAGTAGTATTCAGTCTCATGCTTGTTTTGATATGATTCATTGTGATATTTGGGGGGCATATAGAACACCTTCTTTTTCTGGGGCACACTATTTTTTGTCTATAGTTGATGATTTTAGTCGAGGTGTATGGGTGTTTCTCATGAAGTATAAATCAGAGGTGTATAAATTTCTCACCATGTTCTGTAATATGATTTACACTCAGTTTGGAAAAAGAGTAAAACGAGTTCGTAGTGATAATGGTCTTGAGTTCCAGTCTCAACAAATGTTGGATTATTATGTAGAAAAGGGCATGTTACTTGAAACCACTTGCACCGATACTCCGCAACAAAATGGAGTTGTGGAACGTAAGCATAGGCACATTTTGGAAGTAGCTAGGGCTTTACGTTTTGAAGCGGGGCTACCAAAAAGGTTTTGGGGAGAATGTGTTTTGACTGCTACATATATTATAAACAGGCTGCCTTCTAAACTTTTGAAAAATAAAACACCATATGAGATTATTTTTCAAAAACGACCCAAATATGACCACCTTCGCTCCTTTGGTTGTCTTGCATACGCTAAGGAAAATAGAAAGGGGGGTGACAAGTTTGATACTCGGGGGCGGCCTTGTATTTTTGTGGGGTATCCTCATTCCCAAAAGGGTTATAGAATGTTTGATCTTGAGAGCAAACAAATTTACACTTCTAGGGATGTGAAGTTCATTGAGAATGTTTTTCCATTTAAAAAGTTTCAACCATGTACTAGTATAAAAAAGGTGGTTGAACATGCCTGTTGTGATTGGGAAGAAGAGTCAGTACCAAATCCATGTGGTAATAATCATACTGATCATGAGGTTTCTGCCGAAAATAATCCTGCTTCTTTACCAACTGCCCGAGATGAACAAGCATTGGAGACCACTGTGCATGAGCAACCTCAGGAGCTTCGACGTAGTGACCGAACGAAAAAGCAGCCAAAGCACCTTGAGAATTATGTTGTTGATTTGCCTGGCTCCATAGACCATGCGCCACCTACTCCCAATTCGGAGAACTCGGAGGTATTTGTCTCACTTTGTCACTTATGATCGTTTTTCATCTAATCATAAAGCTTTCCTAGCAGCCATCACGTCTCGTGATGAGCCTAAATTCTATTACCAGGCTGTCAAAGATGCGCATTGGAGGGAAGCTATGAAGAACGAAATTCGTGCCTTAGAAGAAAACAAAACCTGGTCACTTGAAACCTTACCCGTCGGCAAGAAAGCAATCGATTCCAAATGGGTTTACAAGATAAAATATAAACCCAATGGAGACGTTGAACGATACAAGGCACGATTGGTGGCAAAGGGTTTTACGCAAGTGGAGGGCATTGACTACCACGAAACATTTGCACCCGTGGCTAAGTTGGTGACTTTGCGAAGCTTGCTAGCAGTAGCTGTTAAGAAAGAGTGGATCATTCATCAACTTGATGTGAATAACGCTTTTCTCCATGGAGATTTACATGAGGATGTGTACATGAAGGTACCTCAAGGATTTGCAAAAGATGGTGACCAACGAGTGTGCAAGTTACACAAATCACTCTATGGACTCCGCCAAGCGTCGCGAAACTGGTACCACAAGTTCACAAGGGCTTTACTCGACATTGGTTTTCATCAGTCACGCGCAGACCATTCTTTATTCATCTACAAGGTTAAGGATTCATATGTTGCTGCCTTAATTTATGTAGATGATGTCTTACTCGTAGGAAACGACCACGCAAAAATTTCCGAGGTAAAGGCTCATTTGGACAACAAATTTAGCATTAAAGATCTTGGGCCCCTGAAATATTTTTTGGGCATAGAGGTTGCTAGATCACCAAAAGGGATTGTGCTTAGCCAACGGAAATACACTCTCGATATTTTGGAAGAAAGTGGCTTGCAAGGTGGGAGGCCAAGTGAATTTCCCATGGAACAAAACTTGCGTCTTAGTGCTGTAGATGATACACCCCTGGTTGATGCTTCGCAGTTTAGACGACTCATTGGGCGTCTTCTTTATTTAACTGTCACTCGGCCAGATATTCAGTTTTCCGTGAACTTGTTGAGCCAATTTCTAACGGCACCACGGCGTAGTCACATGGATGCAGCCATTCGCATTCTTCGCTTCTTGAAACAAACTGCTGGGCAAGGTATTTTTCTGCCCTCTGATGGGAACCTTATTCTAGAGGCGTATTGTGATGCCGACTGGGGTGGATGTCCTATGACAAGAAGGTCGTGTACCGGGTATTTTATGTCTCTTGGTGGTGCACCCATTTCATGGCGAACCAAGAAACAATCTGTCGTATCACGTTCATCCGCTGAAGCCGAATACCGTGCCATGGCTACGACTGTTAGTGAACTTCTATGGTTGCGTTGGCTTCTCAAAGATATTGAAGCTCCACAAGTTAGTGCCACTGCCCTTTACTGTGATAATCAAGCGGCTAGGCACATAGCAAATAATCCAGTCTTTCACGAGCGGACGAAACATGTGGAGATGGATTGCTATTTTGTTCGCGAACGGGTTGAGTCTCGTGACATTTCACCACAACAGATCACCACCGAAAATCAGGTAGCAGACTTATTCACCAAAGCTTTGGGGACTGCACGGTTTCGGTTTCTAGTTGGCAAGTTGGGCATTCGAGACCTACATGCGCCAACTTGAGGGGGAGTGTAGAATATCGTTAGAAATATTAGAAGATGTATACATATCTTTACCATATTTGTGCTTATCTTTTTCCTTTTCTTTAGGATCAAGACTAGGGAACTCCTGATTTCCCTCCCGTTAATTGTGTAGTCGGCACCAATATATAGAGCCTCCATATTGTACAAAACAGTGTATCAATAAAATATAATCTCCTTTTATCATTTTGATTCCAAAGTTTTCAAATTCGGCAAGCATATCTAAAAATCCGGCTTAGTGAATTCCATAAGGATTTGAACCAAGGAGTTCTGATGTTAGTAGGCTCAACCATGAATACCAAGGTAGCCTTTGAACAATCTGAAGGGATCACTCACTTGTGCATGAGTAATTGAGAATGGAGGAGCATTGCAACCGGTCGTTGGATTATTCAACAAGGATGAAAAAACTGCCCTCGATTTCAATTAACGTTCATAAAACAAAGTCATTTGTAAAAAAAAAAAAGGTTGAAGAGCTCAATTAGTTGGAAGGACATGCAGTCACCCCAAATGAGGCTCAATAAACGTATTGGTTGTTTGTTACATGAATGGGCATAAATTTCATGCTAAGTTCTCCTGTCCTCTTGGAATTTCACTCCGCCTGGCCCTAAATGAATGTCAAAATAACTTTCACATTTATTCTTGATCAATAGCAAATGTGAAAGTTTTTTCGATATATATATATATTTAGGGACGGGACAGTAAAAGTCAAATTTATGGAGTATTTCACTTGAGATTCATTATTGTTTATTCACTTTTGTGAAATGTGGTTATTTTTTTGCATTATTTTGGTAGAAAAAATAAGTATTATAGTTGAAATATCAGACTTGAAATAAGCCTTATATCTAAATTATAGGAGTCAATTTTAAAAAATATCAGAGTTTTATTATCATTATTATTAAGTAAATGTGAAAAAATTTGAAAATTAGTCTTATAGTTAAAATATAAGATTAAAATGAGTCTTATAGTTAAACTATAAGAGTTTCGTTTAAATAAAATATCAATTATTTTGTTTTTGGAAAAATATTGAAAAAATGTCTATTATACTTTAGCTATAAGATTTTATTTTATTTGATAGTTAAAGTATATGAGTCAATTTTAATATAATATCAAAAAAAAAAAAATGAATATTTGAAAAAAAATATTGAAAAAATGACTTTTATACTTTAATTACCATATTTTATCCGGTCTTGCACTTAAGTATAAGAGTTAGTTTTAATTAAATATCATATTTTTAAAAAAAAAATATTTTCTTGAAATTGAGAAGAAAAAAAGTAAGAAAATGACTCTTATACTTTTACTAAAAGAGGCGAACTAGTCATATACCCCAGGAACTACCTAGGAAAAAAAGTAAAAAATGACTCTTATACTTTTGATATAAGAGGTCAACTACTCTTATACGTCGGGTATAAGAGCGAACAAGTATTTGGCCAAAAAAGAAGTGTGCGTTTGTTATTGAGCTTTTGAGGATAGTCTGGTCTTTATAATTTTCGTATCCTTATATGGAATATTGTAAATTTTGCATCCATATATCAAATTTTAATTAGGCTCAAGGGCTCTAGGGTTAGAAGAAAAAATGTGTATAGTTAGAAAATCGTTCTAGCTCCCTATGCGGCGACTAGGCGAAATCTGTCTTGCTATTTTAATACTTTATAAATTATTGGTACTCAAACAACATCGTTTTTTATCGATATAAATTAAAAAAATCCTCTATCAATACTTAAATCATGAATTGATGTTACAAGGTGTACAATTACAGAAATTATAAATACAATATAATTAATAAAAACTGAAAATACAAAAAGGAGAAGATGTTGAATTTGCTGCACGAGCCCAATGAAACCACTGTCTCCTTAAGACATATTCGATCCCTCACCGAGTGTGCTTGAGTTTTCTTGGATCGCTTGTCTCCCAGGATAGAACGTGCGGACCGGGGGCACTTTGCATCTAAGTTTCCAGCGAGCTGAACCGTGCTTGGACTAGATCACCTCTTCTTCTATATGCAAGCTAGGAGGCCAAGGAAGAATCAACAAAATGCAACCAAGGAGGATGGAGGAAGATTGCAGGAGAAAAGTGTTTGTTTTCTGCTGTGGTTTTCTCTCCAGTGTTTGCCAAAAGATTTCCCAAGGTTTTCAAAAGTGTGTCAATTGTTGTTAACAAACAACAATTTAAACAAATCAAATAACCAAGATTAAAACTGAAATTTTGTTGTTAATTATGTAATAAACAAAATTATTATGAAATTAAACAACCATTAACTCGAAAATCTTAGCCATAATGATTTTCGTTTCAGTTTTTCACATTTAATACTTGGCTGTTAAATGTCCGCCCAGGATTTGCTCGGCCGAGTCTTATAGCCTGCTCGGCCGAGCAAGGCATATGCCTCGGCCGAGCATGGCTTTTCCAGAAACTTTGTTTTCTGCCATGCTGTGCTCGGCCGAGTCAACCACTCTGCTCGGCCGAGCACCTCAGAAAACTTCAAGACCATTTTTGATTTACAAAATCAAAACTTATTTGGCCAAATCCTTGGAGCATTTATATTTAATTCATCCAAAAACCATTTTGAATAATTAAATATTTTATTTCCCAAACACACTAAACCACTTAAGTAATTTGACAAAATTACCCTTAAGAAATTAACCCATTAATTTCCATCAAAACACACTATTTTTCCAACAATCCCCCACATGAAGGAAATTCATGAGGATAGGTGATAAAGTCCGACAGTCGAAAACCTGCATAGGATAGGTAGGGGTTTGCCCTTTGAACCTTCCCTTGTAAAAGCATATTTACTCTGCTCGCTAATCAGTAGACGCGATGTCCTTGAACTGCTAGCTTTTTGTGTAGCCGATCATATACTTTACACAGGTATTTCCCTAACACAATTCAGCTCTCGTAGCTGTGTCCATTCATGGCCCTGGATCACAATGCCTGGTTCTGTGAGAAGGTCTAAGAATTGAGCCTCACACAATTCTCCTCGAAGCGGCCTCTACTTCTTTCTCACATAGGTGATTCTTTTAAGTAACCCATTTTAATTCACATAAGAATCATTAAAAGCCATAGGCTTAACCTCATTCATCTCGGGATGTCACTTTAAGGAATGAGTATAGGGTTGACCCCCACAGTGACGCTACAAGTCTTTTAACAGTTAGGTTGTCCCTTTGAACCTAGATCTTGGGATCTCCAGTCAGCTAGGTAGGGTTTTCCGCTGTGTTTAACTTCTCAAGAGGCTTTAATCCCATTCCCAATGTCAACCTTGCAACTATCTCTTTACTTAACCCTTTGGTTAGCGGATCTACCAAATTATCTTTTGACCTCACATAGTCAATAGATATGGTGCCAGTTGCAAGTAGTTGTTTAATGGTATTATGTCTTCGACGTATATGTCTTGACTTACCATTATACATATGACTTTGTGCCCTACCAATCGCAGATTGGCTATCGCAATGTACACTAATTGCGGGCACGGGCTTTTCCCATCTTGGAATATCTTCTAGAAATTGGCGTAGCCATTCGGCTTCTTCACCACATTTATCTAGTGCTATAAGCTCAGATTCCATGGTTGATCTGGCTATAACAATTTGCTTAGAAGATTTCCATGATATAGCTGCACCTGCTAATGTGAATAAATATCCACTTGTAGACCTTGAGTCTTTTATATCCGATATCCAATTAGCATCACTATATCCTTCTATCATAGCTGGATGTCTAGTGCAATATAATCCAAAATCACGAGTATATCTTAAGTACCTTAGTACTCTTACTATACCCTTCCAATGATTTGTTCCAGGATTACTCATATACCGGCTTAACTTGCTAACGGTGTAAGCAATATCCGACCTAGTACAACTCATCAAGTACATTAGACTTTCAATAATTCTCGAATACTCTAATTGAGACACCGGTTCATCTCTATTCTTTGATAGATGAAGATTCGGGTCGATTGGAGTACTCGCTATTCCATTGTCATCCTTGCTAAATTTCTTAAGAATTTTATCCACATAATGAGATTGATTTAACACAAGTCATTTGGATATTCTAGAAATTTTAACTCCAAGGATTACGTCCGCAAGTCCCATATCTTTCATGTCAAACTTCGAATTCAACATGTCTTTCGTGGATTTGATCATCTTATCACAACTCCCTATGATAAGCATGTCGTCTACATAAAGACACAAAATGACATAGCCATTTTCCATGGTTTTAGTATAGACACATTTGTCACACTCATTTATCCTAAATCCACTTTGCATCATAGCATTATCAAATTTCTGATGCCACTGTTTTGGTGCTTATTTCAAGCCATACAATGACTTTACTAATTTGCACACCTTCTTTTCTTGTCCACATGCAACAAACCCCTCGGGTTGTTCCATGTAGATCTCCTCTTCTAAATCTCCATTTAGAAAGGCTGTTTTTACATCCATTTGATGTATTTCAAGATTTCTCAATGCGGCAATTGCAAGTATAACTCTTATTGACGTTATTCTCGTGACAGGAGAATAGGTGTCAAAATAGTCTAGGCCTTCTTTCTGTCTGTAACCTTTAATTACAAGTCGGGCCTTGTACTTATCAATTGTTCCGTCCGCCTTCATTTTCCTTTTGAAAATCCACCTATATCATACTCCCTCCGTTCCGCTAAGGTTGTAACATTTTTCCATTTTCGGCATTTCACTTAAGTTGCAACATTACCCAAAAAGGAAACTTTTTATTATTTTTATAATTCTCCACTCATTCTCTCTCTTCCTCACAACCACTCATTATTCTCCACTCATTCTCTCTCTTCCTCACAACCACTCATTATTCCCCTTTCTTAATTTACGAGCTTCAACCCTCATGTAACAACCTTACTGAAACGGAGGGAGTAGTGTTTTACTTCCCGGAGGAAGGTCCACTAGTTCCCATGTGTGATTTTGCAAAATGGAATCAATTTCACTTTTAATTGCTTCCTTCCACAAAGGTCCTTCCGAAGAGCTAACAGCTTCTTTGTAACTTTCTGGTTCGCTTTCTACCATATAGGTTAGAAAGTTCGGACCATAGGATTTTTCAATCCTAGCTCTTTTGCTCCATCGAGGTTTTACCTCTTCTTCTTCACTTTTATCTTGAACGTGTTCTTCTTCTATTGAATCTATTACCCTAGTCGATGAGCTTGCCTCATTTCTTGACTTACACGGGAATATATTCTCAAAGAACGATACGTTCACAGATTCCATTATAGTATTTTTGTGTATAGCATCAATTTTCGACTCATACACAAGAAATCTATAAGCACTACTGTTATGCGCATATCCAATAAATATGCAATCAACAGTTTTAGGTCCAATTTTCACCTTTTTAGGAGGAGGTATGGCTACCTTTGCAAGACACCCCCACACTCTCAAGTGTTTATAACTTGGCATTCTTCCATGCCATAGTTCATAAGGAGTTTTGTCTTGTTTCTTTCGGGGTATTTTGTTTAACACGTAGTTAGCCGACAACACAGCTTCCCCCCACATGTTATCCGCTAATCCCGAACTCAATAACATGTCATTCATCATTTCTTTCAATGTCCGATTTTTCCTTTCGGCAACACCATTTTGTTGGGGGTGTATAAGGTGCCGAGGTTATATGTTTAATTCCACTTTGAGCACAAATTGCTTCAAATGGAGATTCATATTCACCTCCTTTATCACTTTTTAGCACCTTAATTTTCCGATTTAATTGATTCTCAACTTCATTTTTATATAGAGTAAACTTCTCTATAGCTTCATCTTTACTTTTTAGAAGATACACATAGCAATACTTTGTGCCATCATCTACAAAAGTCATGAAGTACTTATTGCCGCCCCGTGATTGTGTTGATTTAAAGTCACATAAGTCCGTGTGAACCAATTCAAGTGGTTCACTATGTCTTTCAACTGAAGAGAATGACTTTCTTGTTAATTTTGCTTCTACACAAATTTCACATTTTTGTTTACAATCAACTTTAAACTTTGGAATAGAATTTGCTTTTGTCAAACGACGTATAGAATCAAAATTAACATGACCAAGTCTACCATGCCACAAATTAGATGACTCAAGCAAGTAAATGGAAGAGATATTCATATCATTAGCTTTCGCTTTCACAACCATTACACTTAGCTTAAACAGTCCATCATTGACATAACCTTTGCCTACAAACATTCCACTCTTAGAAAAAGTGACTACATTGGACTCAAACACAATACTGTTGGGATAGAGGACCAACCGGGTTAGATTTCGGAGCAAAAAGGGAAGAAAATCGTCGGAGCTACTGCCGTTCAGAGCGGCCGCGCAGGAGGCAAGGGCGGCCGCGCTGGAGGACAGAATGAGGGTGCAGAATTCTCTGGAGGTTAAAGCGACTGCACAACTACCAAGGGCGGCCGCGCTCTTGACGGGAAGAGAAAATTCTGGGCCCGGTTTTAGGCCAATTTTCGGGTTCCTTTTGTCCATCTAGGGTTTGGTTGTATCCTAGGGCATATATTTAAGCAAAGTTCCACCCCTAAACACATTGTAACTTTATACAAACACATTATAGTGCAAGATCCTGGCTTGGTAGTGCCCCCAGACGTAGCCAAACATATTGGTGAACTGGGTTAACAATTTCTGTGTTCTTTCTGTGCTTTGATTTGTTGTGCTTTATTTTGTGTGCTCTTATTGTTCTTGTGGGTTTGCTTGGGTAGTGGAGGGCCATATTCACAACAACTGGTATCAGAGCCGTGGTCAGAGATCAGGGTTTAATCGTAAGATTAGTTTATCGAGCGATTGGGTGTTGTCAAGCAATCAAGAATGGGCAAGGACAAACAGGTGGTTGAGAAGTTCGATGGGTCTGACTTCGGATTTTGGAGGATGCAGATAGAGGATCTCTTGTATAACAAAGAACTCTATAAGCCTCTAAAGGGTGTCAAACCGGAAGGAGAAACGCAGGAAGATTGGGAACTCATGGATCGGAAGGCCCTAGGGGTGGTCAGATCTACTTTGTCAAAGTGGATTGCGAAGACTACCAAGAAGGCAAAAACCACAAAGGAGCTATTGGATTATCTTACTGAGAGATTTGAAACTCCATCTGCTGCAAACAAGGTTGATTTGATACGCAAGATGGGTAGTCTCAAGATGCAAGAGGGAGGATCCTTAGCTAAACACATCGATGAGTTTATGGATGTTATAGAATCATTGATTGCGTTGGAGATTACGTTTGATGATGAGGTTCATGCGTGCTTGTTGCTAGCGTCTTTACCAGGAAGTTGGAGCGGGACGGTGACAGCGATCAATGCTTCAGCAGGTAAAAACAAATTGAAGTATGATGATGTTAAAGACTTTCTCTTGGGCGAGGAAAATCGCATGAAGAAGTTGGGGACATCGACTGCTTCGGGATCGGCCTTAGCTACTACTAGTAGGAGAAGGCCGGGTACTAGCAAACAAGGGAGAACTGAATCTAGGGAGAACGTGGTGGGTGGTAAGGGCAAGGCCGTGGAGATCAGAGACAAACCAAGGGCTACAAAGGGATCAGTTCAGTGCTATCACTGTAAGGAGTTGGGACACTACAAGAAGGATTGTCCCAATCATGGGGGCAATTTGGTGAATGTGACAGTCGAAGGTGATGATGTACTGGTTCTGAGTGTTAGTAGTGCACTAGAATCATGAGTGCTGGATTCGGGGGCATCATTCCACTCTTGCGGGCATGCAGAAGAGAGATGGAGAATTATACTTCTGGTGATTTCGGTAAGGTCTATCTGGCGGATGGCGAGCCTTTGGAAATCAAGGGGAAGGGGGATGTCAGAATAGGAGCATCGGACGGGAAGGTCTTACATCTGAACGGGGTCAGGCACATTCCGGGTTTGAAAAAGAACCTATTATCAGTTGGGCAGTTGGACGAAGAAGGTTACAAGGTAACATTCGGTCATAGAACTGGGTTATTACCAAGGAGGATTGTGAGATCACTCGGGGTAATAAGGAGGGGACATTGTATTTGGCGAATAACACCAAGGATAGTATCGCGGTGGTGTCAGCCAAGGGTGATACTGATTTGTGGCACTGTCGATTGGGTCACATAAGTGAGACGGGGATGAAAGTACTTTGTTTAAAGGGACTACTACCGGGTTTGAAGACAGTCAACATGGGGATCTGCGAAGATTGTGTGTTTGGCAAACAGGGGAGAAATAATTTCTCGAGGACGGGTAGGGCTTTGAGGGAAGCAAAGTTAGAACTGGTCCACACGGACTTGTGGGGACCATCTCCGGTAACTTCTCTGGGTGGTGCGTCATATTACATGACCTTTATTGATGATTCAACAAGGAAGGTCTGGGTCTACTTCTTGAAGGGGAAAGATGAAGCTTTCGAGGTATTCAAGAAATGGAGGGCCGTGGTGGAGAATCAGACGGGACTTAAGCTTAAGTGCTTAAGATCAGATAATGGTGGGGAGTATGAGCTCGGTGAGTTTAGGGAATATTGTGCAGCGAATGGTATTTGCATGGAGAAGACTCCAAAGCGCACACCACAACTCAATGGGGTTGCAGAGAGGATGAACAGGACATTGAACGAGCGGGCAATAAGTATGAGATTGAAGTGTGGACTTCCGAAGACATTCTGGGCATATGCAGTTGACACGGCGGCTTTCTTGATCAATAGGGGACCATCGGTACCATTGGGGAATGGAATTCCAGAGGAAGCATGGAGTGGCAAGCAGGTAAATCTGTCATTTCTTCACATATTTGGCTGCGTTTCATATGTTCATATTGATTCTGCTGATAGAACTAAGTTAGATGCAAAATCTGTAAAATGTTCGTTTATTGGGTATGGAGGGGATGACTTCGGGTATAAGTTTTGGGATGACCAAAACCATAAAATTATTCGTAGTCGAGATGTGGTATTCAATGAATAGGTATTGTACAAGGACCAAAAGGGGGCATCTGATGATATTAGTTCAGAACCGGAGGTTGTAGAGGTGGATATTCCAGACTCGGGTGGGAGCAGAACGGTTCATGATGACCATGGTCAGGGGGTCACTGAAGATGAACCACATACTCCGGAACCGGATATTCCGCTGCGTAGATCCAGCAGGTTGCGTGGATCGCCTGACAGGTATACTCCTTCCAATTACTATTTGTTGTTGACAGATAGTGGGGAACCGGAATGTTATGCGGAGGCTGTTCGTAGTGCACTTTGTAATAAGTGGAAAGCTGCGATGGACGATGAGATGGACTCATTGAAGGCCAACAAAACTTGGGAGTTGACTAGACTGCCTAAGGGGAAGAAGGCATTGCATAACAAGTGGATTTACAGGATTAAGGAGGAAGGAAACGGCAGTAAGCGTTACAAGGCAAGGTTGGTTGTAAAAGGGTTTCAGCAAAAGTATGGTATTGACTACACCGAGGTCTTCACTCCTGTTGTGAAGATGACCACTATCAGAATGGTTCTGGGGATAGTAGTGGCGTATAACTTGTTCTTTGGAACAGATGGATGTAAAGACGGCTTTTCTTCATGGGGATTTGGAGGAAGAAATTTACATGGTACAACCAGAGGGTTACTTGTCTAAGGGTAGCGAGGAACTGGTTTGCAGATTGACTAAGAGCTTGTATGGCCTTAAACAAGCTCCTAGGCAGTGGTACAGAAAGTTCGATGGATTCATGCACGATATTGATTTTATCAGATGTGAGGCGGATCATTGTTGCTACTTCAATAACACGGACAATGGGTACATAATCTTGCTGTTATATGTGGATGACATGCTAATAGCGGACTCTAGCAGTAGAGAGGCAAACAGATTAAAGGCTCAGTTGTCAGAACGGTTCGAGATGAAGGATTTGGGGGAGGCCAGAAAAATCTTGGGCATGCGGATTGACCGGGATAGGGAGTCGGGTAAGTTGGTTCTTTCACAAGCAGAATACGTTGAGAAAGTCTTGGCAAGGTTTTGCATGGAAGAGGCGAAGCCAACAGGGACACCATTGGGTATACACTTCAAGCTATCCGAGAAGGACTCACCTATGGGCAAGGAAGAGCGTGACAAGATGGAGAGGACTCCATATGCTTCGGCAGTGTGGAGTCTAATGTATGCAATGGTGTGTACAAGGCCGGACATTGCACATGCGGTGGGAGTAGTCAGCCGGTTCATGGGCAATCCAGGAAAGCAACATTGGGAAGCGGTTAAATAGATCCTGCGTTACTTAAAGGGTACTGCTGGTAAGGCTCTATGTTTCTCAAGCAAGGAGGTCGTGTTAGCGGGTTATGTTGATGCGAATTTGGCATCAAGCGATCTAGACAAGAGGAGAAGTACTACGGGTTATGTTATCACATTGGGTGGTACGACAATCTCCTGGGCTTCTAAATTGCAGAAGATTGTGGCTCAGTCGACTACAGAAGCAGAATATGTGGCAGTGACAGAGGCGAGTAAAGAGATGGTATGGTTGCAGAACTTCTTGGGTGAACTTGGGAAGACGCGAAGTGGTAATGCTCTCTACAGTGACAGTCAGAGCGCAATACATTTGGCTAGGAATCCGGCGTTTCATTCTAGGATGAAGCACATTGAACTGAGGTTTCACTACATCAGACATCTCTTGGAAAGGAAGATCTTAAGGCTGGAGAAGATATTGGGATCGGAGAACCCGGCTGACATGTTGACAAAGGTTGTAAACCTTGAGAAATTGAAGCTGTGCATAGCTTCAATTGGGCTTGGAGAATAGGATAGGAGGAAGGCACTACCATGATCGAGGTGAGCACTAGGAGGACACCAAGGATGAGTTAAAGGACGGATACGGGGCTTATATGTGCGGTTGATCTCTAGGTGGGAGATTGTTGGGATAGAGGACCAACCGAGTTAGATTTCAGAGCAAAAAGGGAAGAAAATCATCGGAGCTACTGCCGTTCAGAGCGGCCGTGCAGGAGGCAAGGGCGGCCGCGCTGGAGGACAGAATGAGGGTGCAGAATTCTCTGGAGGTTAGAGCGACCGCGCAACTACCAAGGGCGGCCGCGCTCTTGACGGGAAGAGAAAATTCTGGGCTCGATTTTAGGCCAATTTTCGGGTTCCTTTTGTCCATCTAGGGTTTGGTTGTATCCTAGGGCATATATTTAAGCAAAGTTCCGCCCCTAAACACATTGTAACTTTATACAAACACATTATAGTGCAAGATCCTGGCTTGGTAGTGCCCCTAGACGTAGCCAAACATATTGGTGAACTGGGTTAACAATTTCTGTGTTCTTTCTGTGCTTTGATTTCTTGTGCTTTGTTTTGTGTGCTCTTATTGTTCTTGTGGGTTTGCTTGGGTAGTGGAGGGCCATATTCACAACAAATACGAAATCCATGCTTTATCAAAAGCGATCCGGACACCAAGTTCTTCCGGATATCGGGCACATAAAGCACGTTGTTGAGAGTCATCTCCTTCCCGGATGTCATCTTCAAAACCACTTTTCCTTCTCCTTTGATCTCGGAGGTGGCTGAATTCCCCATGAATAGCTTCTCGCCATCCTTAGCAACAAAAGTACTAAACATGTCTCTATTGGAGCACACATGTCTAGTAGCACCGGTGTCAATCCACCATTGATTTGGGTTTGAACCCACCAAATTCACCTCGAAAACCACAGTTGCGAGGTGCATTTCGGACACGTCTCTAGCTTCCACCATGTTTGCCTCACGAGCCTTCTTTGGCAACTTGCAAGCATGAGCCTTGTGGCCTTCACCGCCACAATTATAACAAGTTCCTAAGAACTTTTTCTTGGAAACACCACCTTTTGGTCCCAAATGGGAATGCTTGGAAGTTGTCACAACCTTCCCTTTTCCCTTCCCAAACTTTTTGCCTTTGGAGCTTTCACCATGCTCCACCATATTGGCCTTAGCCACACTAGAAACAAACTTGCTTTTAGCAACTCTATTGTTCTCTTCAATACTCAATCGAAGGATAATTCCTTCCACATCCATTTCCTTTCGCTTATGCTTAAGGTAGTTCTTGAAATCATTCCAAGATGGAGGCAATTTCTCAATGATTGCAGCCACTTGAAAGCTTTCACTTATCACCATACCTTCAGCATGAATCTCGTGCAAAATAGTTTGAAACTCATCAACTTGAGATTTCACACTCTTGTTGTCCACCATCTTAAAATCAAGGAAACGGGCAACAATGAACTTCTTTGTTCCCGCATCCTCAATCTTATATTTGTGGTTCAATGACCCCCACAATTCCTTTGCAGATTTCTTCTCATTAAACACGCTATAGAGAGAATCTGAAAGCGAATTAAGGACATAATTTCTGCACAAGTACTCCCCATGCTTCCATGTTTCAACCGCAGCTAAGGTTGTAACATCGATTTCTCCTTCACTCACCTTTGGCATATCTTCTTTCAGACATCTTACCAAGTGCAAGGTATTGAGGTAGAAAAGCATCTTTTGTTGCCAATGCTTAAAGTCGTGACCAACAAACTTCTCGGGTTTTTC
Organism: Adenophora triphylla var. japonica; assembly: GCA_022495995.1. Taxonomy (NCBI): domain Eukaryota; kingdom Viridiplantae; phylum Streptophyta; class Magnoliopsida; order Asterales; family Campanulaceae; genus Adenophora; species Adenophora triphylla. Next base: position 635,319 of record JAFEMH010000079.1, read on the forward strand.
CGCATGAGGGGTCGGGATATGGATTGTATGAGGATTAGTCACATTCGTAGAGCCACTTCCGTTTCCAGTTTGGGGATTAGTTTGGGGTTCAATTTCGGTCTCCACATTGTTGTTGTTCGTCGCCATCTGAAACACAACAACTAAGTTAGTATTTTCTGTTTTTCAAAACTGTAATCGACTCCCTCGATTAGGGGTATGTCTTAAGATTGTTACAAGGGTGTACAATTACAGAAATTATAAATACAATATAATTAATAAAAATTGAAAATACAAAAAGGAGAAGATGCTGAATTTGCTGCACGAGCCCAATGAAACCACTGTCTCCTTAAGACATATTCGATCCCTCACCGAGTGTGCTTGAGTTTTCTTGGATTGCTTGTCTCCCAGGATAGAACGTGCGGACCGGGGGCACTTTGCACCTAAGTTTCCAGTGAGCTGAACCGTGCTTGGACTAGATCACCTCTTCTTCTATATGCAAGCTAGGAGGCCAAGGAAGAATCAACAAAATGCAACCAAGGAGGATGGAGGAAGATTGCAGGAGAAAAGTGTTTGTTTTCTGCTGTGGTTTTCTCTCTAGTGTTTGCCAAAAGATTTCCTAAGGTTTTCAAAAGTGTGTCAATTGTTGTTAACAAACAACAATTTAAACAAATCAAATAACCAAGATTAAAACTGAAATTTTGTTGTTAATTATGTAATAAACAAAATTATTACGAAATTAAACAACCATTAACTCGAAAATCTTAGCCATAATGATTTTCGTTTCAGTTTTTCACATTTAATACTTGGCTGTTAAATGTCCGCCCAGGATCTGCTCGGCCGAGTCTTATAGCCTGCTCGGCCGAGCAAGGCTAAGCTCGGCCGAGCAAGGTATATGCCTCGGCCGAGCATGGCTTTTTCAGAAACTTTATTTTCTGCCATGCTGTGCTCGGCCGAGTCAACCACTCTGCTCGGCCGAGCACCTCAGAAAACTTCAAGACCATTTTTGATTTACGAAATCAAAATTTATTTGGCCAAATCCTTGGAGCATTTATATTTAATTCATCCAAAAACCATTTTGAATAATTAAATATTTTATTTTCCAAACACACTAAACCACTTAAGTAATTTGACAAAATTACCCTTTAGAAATTAACCCATTAATTTCCTTCAAAACACACTATTTTTCCAACAATTGATTCATTGAAACCTAAAATTTCAATTTATAGCTATCAAACAAAATTCTCAAATCAGTTCTCCCAACTCAGTTCTCTCTTCATTATCATGTTCGCCATTTCCGACATCAATTATTGAATTAAGGCTTGAGAGGCTTCGGTATCCTCCTCAATCTCACAGTCACATCATATTATTTCACTAGAATATTATAAATCATGTCTTAATTCATTTTAGAACCTCGTATTTTATAATCAAAATAAAAAATTCTCTATGAATTTTGTTTCTTATTCTACATAAAAAAATTGCACCGCATTACAAATTTTTTTTTTGTCCATCTAAGCAAAATTTATACTCCACCATATAATATAATTATATATAATGTTTTATCCTTGTATAAAATTGTCTCCGTTCGTCTAAGCTCCACCACTGGAGCACATATTGCGGCAATTGGGGAATTCCAGTTTTGCATTTTGAAGTTGTTGCAGACCCGCAATGATGCACACCATCTGTTTGATAGTTTGCCCCAATGCATAAGGATCGTCATGTATGCTCTTGTTTCCCCCACAGTTCCTCCCTCAGTTCCGGGAATTTCAATTTCAAATCAATGAAACTTTGACCATAATTTTATGAAAACATAATTATCACTATGCAATTGTAAATATCGTGATTGATATTATTTCTAATGGTGAATCAATAACGATTTTTAGAATTGTATAGGAATAATTAGGTTTGTAATATTATGATCAAAATCCGATTGAGTTGATCAGTGGGACGAACTTTTGGGAAGGAGGTGTTGGGGAAATATAGGGTCTTGATCTTGATACTGAGGCCGGATATGTGATTGAATCGTGTATAATCCACTTTCCGAATAAAGTATTTCGACCCTTAATGCCTGGGTTACACAAAATCTTTATTGGGATAAGACAATCACGCAATTTGTTTCTAGGCAAAGAGAACAAATCTAAAACTTGAGAATTGTTTTGCTTTCGTTATATTGTTGTATCGCTCTTATGTTTTTCATATATGTACAACTGAGATCAATCTCTGTATATATACAGATGGAGATGTATTAGTTAAATGGTACAATCAAAAGACATGACTTTAGCCAAGCAATGTGTCTTTTCACTTTGAAAAGGCACCTGTTCAGGAACTGCTCAACCGAGTCAAGGGACTCGCTCGGCTGAGCACACATGTCTAGTGAAATTCTGCCAAGCTGCACGGCCGTGTCATTTGAACTGCACGGCCGTGTTGTTCATACTGCTCGGCCGAGCAAGGCACATGCCTCGGCCGAGCAAGACTCTCCAGAGACTTGGCCAATCTGATATGCTCTGCTCGGCCGAGTCAAGGACTCTGCTCGGCCGAGCACATCAGCAAAATGTGCTACCCTTTAACTTTTACTTCTTTATCGAGGTTGACTTCGTTTTAGCTCAAACGAGTGTGTACTCCACACTTTCCCTTACTCGTATCCGAGTCTAATACGAATCATATTGATCTCTAGTAAATCATCATTACAATAAAATAAGTTGATGATACTAAAATCACCAACAAATCCCCTCCATTTTAGTGTAATCGTTTGATTTACTAAACTTTATAAATAACGAAACAAACAAATGCGTAAATGAAAATGTCTTGCGATTGAATTTTCATCTTAGTATAATACACATTTCAAATACTCGAGAATCGGGGTGTCCTAACGATTGAACCCGTCAACTCATATGAATACTTGAAGATACTATACACATAAGTTCAGTACAATTCTCTTTGTTTAATCTTGACACTTTTACAAGCCATGTGTCCATATCCATTAGTGAACATATAGGAAGCCAAGTCCTAGCTTCTTGAAGCGGCAAAACTTCATGTCCACATAGGTAGTTCCTTTAATCTTGCACCTGCATTTGCAATTTTTCAAAGGAACTATTAAGAAGATATTCTTCAACCTAACCTTTACTTGCAGGTCTGAACACATACCTTGGGAAAGATAATAACATGTGTTCCAATCTTCAACTGCGAGCTTTCCACATTGAATTCAAGCTTCTAACGTTGTATTAGAAGGGAATTGGGTATCTCACAATTAGAGGATTAAATGGACTTTAATCCCATTCCCATTGCAGAATTATTTACCAAGTCTCTAGCTAACCCCTTCGTCAAGTGGTCAGCCAAATTTTGTTGCGACCGAACAAACTCAACTGATATCACACCATTCATGATTAACTCCCGAATCATACTATGTCTGACACCTAAGTGTCTAGACTTGTCATTATACATTTGACTATAAGCCCTAGCCAACGTAGCTGCACTATCACAATAGATAGATATTGGTGATATCGATTTTGGCTATAATGGAATCTCATATATCAAGTTTCGAAGCCATTCTGCTTCTTTACCAGTAGCAGCTAATGCTACAAACTCAGATTCCATTGTAGAATGCGTAATACATGTCTGCTTTTTGGAAGCCCAAGAAATGGCACCTCCTCCAAGCAAGAACACCCAACCACTAGTAGAAGATGAATCTTCTTGGTTGATCCAACTAGCATCTGTGTAACCTTCTAATATAGAAGGATGTCCACTATAACATAAACCATAGTCCATAGTACCTTTTAAGTACTTGAACACCCTTGTTATAGCATGCCAATGCTGTCTACTAGGATTACTAGTGAACCTGCTCAATCTTCCAACTGCATAAGCAATATCAGGTCGAGTGCCCGTCATAGCATACATCAAACTGCCTATGGCTTTTGAGTATTCGAGCTGTGACACAGGTTTACCGGTGTTTGACACAAGTTTCTCAGTAGGATCCATGGGAGTACTAACTTTAGAACAATTATCACAATTAAACCTCTTGAGAATTTTCTCAATATAATGAGATTGTGAAATTGTAATTCCCTTGTTCATCCGTTTAATCTTTATACCAAGAATTATGTCGGCTTCTCCCATGTCCTTCATAGAAAACTTTGTTGACAAAAACTTCTTAGATTTATCAACTACATTTTGGTCTGTGCCAAAAATCAACATGTCATCCACATATAGGCAGATGATTACACCTTTACCGGATTCATCAAATCTGCTATATACACATTTGTTGGACTGATTTAATACAAAACCATTCGACAAAACAACCTCATCAAATTTTTGATGCCACTGTTTAGGTGCTTGCTTCAGCCCATACAATGATTTAATTAACTTACATACCTTATGCTCATTACCTGGCATAACAAATCCTTCTGGTTGTTTCATATACACTTCTTCTTCCAAATCACCATTTAAAAATGCTGTTTTGACGTCCATTTGATGGATCAATAGATTCTGAATAGCTGCCAAAGCTATCAGTAATCTAATAGTAGTGATACGAGCAACCGGTGCATAGGCATCGAAGTAATTGATTCCTTCCTTTTGTCTAAAGCCTTGGATTACCAATCGAGCTTTAAACTTGTCAATTGTTCCATCGACTTTCATCTTCTTTTTGAAGATCCATTTGCACCCTAAAGGTTTACAGCCTGGTGGTAAATCAGACAAGACCCATGTATTATTTTCCATGATAGAACTAATCTCATCATCGATTGCTTCTTTCCAAAAACCAGCATCTCAAGATGTTATTGCTTCTTCATAGGTTCTTGGATCCTCCTCTATACTATAACAGTAAGAGTATTGAGATTCAACTTGATCTCTTGATCCCGTAACTAAATATAGTTGAAAATCAGAACCATATGATTTAGCTTTCCTTTCTCTTTTACTTCTACGAGGTTCGGGTATCTCACTTGGTACATCAATTGAATGATCATCCATTTGAGATTCAGCCGACATTGGTATAATATCCTTTGGTCTAGGTATTGAAAAGAAACGATTCTCATCAAAGATTGCATCTCTTGATTCTATAGTTGTGTTAATAGAAATGAAATCATTAGGTTCTATAACATAAAACCTATATGCCTTGGAATGCTCAGCATATCCAACAAAGATGCAATCAATACCTTTTTCTCCCAACTTTTTCCTTTTAGGGTTCGGAAGTCTAACCACGGCCCTACATCCCCAAACTCTCAAAAATGTCAAGTTTGGTCGTTTCTTATACCAAAGCTCATATGGGGTAATCTTGTTCCTTTTATTAGGAACTCTATTCAATAAATTACAAGCCGTTAACATGGCTTCTCCCCAAAACCCGTCACTCAAGCCCGAGTAAGACAACATGGCGTTAACCATTTCTTCAAGAGTTCTATTCTTCCTTTCAGCCCCACCATTTTGTTGTGGTACATAAGGAGCCGTAGTCTCATGAATTATCCCTACGGATTGGAAATATTTAGGATCATAATATTCACCACCTCTATCCGTACGCAAGGTTTTAATCAAGCCATTTAGTTGAAGTTCCACTTCTGTTTTATAAATTTTAAATTTATCTAGGGCTTCATCTTTTGCATGCAGCAAATAAATATAGCAAAATCTAGAAGCATCATCTATAAAAGTGACAATATACTTTTTATTGCCTAAAGATGGAGTTGCATGAAAATCACATAAATCACTATGAATCAATTCAAGTTTTACAGAATTCCTTGTAACACTTTTAAAAGGTTTTCTAGTGATTTTTGTCAACATGCAAGTATTACACATTTCCGTATTATTATCAATAATAGGAATCAAACCATCTTTGGACATTTCAAGCATTCTTTTATAGTGCACATGTCCTAACCGAGCATGCCATAATGAGGAATTGATAACAACAGAGGAAGTCATATAAACAGAACTAGAGTTAACAAGAATTTTATTTAAATTCAACATGAACATTCCATTATTGTAATAACCAAATCCTACAAATATACCCGACTTTGATAAGATATACTTATCGGATTCATAAACTTGTTTATAACCACACTTGTTCAAGACAGGACCCGAAATTAAATTCTTACGAAGTTTAGGTACATATAAAACATTAAACAAAGAAATAGTTTTTCCAGAACTGAATTCCAACACCACGCTTCCTCTTCCTTGAATAGGAGCGGAATGGTCATCACCCATGTAAAGGACAGATCCGTCTTCCATTGGTTCGTATGTCTTAAACCAACAACGATCCTTACAAACATGAGTTGTGGCACCGAAATCAATCCACCACGCAATAGCATCATCCTCCACATAAAATGCCTCAGAAATTAGTGAAACAGAATTTTTAATAAATTTGTTCCAACTGTGTATTAAAATTTGACCTTGGTTTTGAGAATGGTCCTTAGACCCCTTTCCCGAACCACTTGTGCTTGCGCCATTCTTGTTGTTTCCAACACGACAATCCTTCTTAAAGTGACCAGTTTTGCCACACTTCCAACATGCCAATTTAGGCTTCTTGTTGGGAATAGAACCATTGTCTTTAAAACTAAGTTTCTTTCCTTTGTTTTTATTATTTCCACCCTCATCAATCATATTGACCGAGGGTCCAGCAACTTCTTTTCCTTTGCCTTTGTCATCCTCTTGCACCCTAAGAGATTCCTCTATGCGCAAGTGACTACCAAGTTGAACCAAAGACAGATCGTCTTTACCATGTTTCAAAGTGTGTTTGAAATCCTTCCAGGAGGGAGGCAACTTATCAATCACACTTGAAACCGATATTGACTCATCCATCTTCAACCCATGTTGTGTATATTGTCCAAGGATTCTAAGGAGTTCATTGAATTGTTCCATGACAGGTCTTGAATCGACCATCTTGTAATTATTAAAATTACTCACAAGGAACTTCTTACTAGAAGCATCCTCTGCCATGTACTTGGATTCAAGAGAATCCCATAACTCTTTTGCAGATTCCTCATTTTGATAAATGTCAAATAGAGAATCAGACATACCGTTTAATATGTGTCCTCTGCAGATGTAGTCGTCGTTCTCCCACTTCGATCTACGTCTGATGGCTTCCAAGTTATCATCTTCCAGCAATTCTGGAATTGGAGTAGATAGAACATACACCACTTTTAACGTTGTTAAAAGGAAGTGCATCTTCTTCTGCCAACGCCTGAAGTCTTGTCCTTCAAATTTGTCTAGCTTTCCAAACTTTGTCGTCATCTCCTTCAAAGTACTTCCACCAGCCATGAGTATCACCTAAATACTTTATTCGTTTGTAGGGGAAATATAGGGTCTTGATCTTGATACTGAGGCCGGATATGTGATTGAATCGTGTATAATCCACTTTCCGAATAAAGTATTTCGACCCTTAATGCCTGGGTTACACAAAATCTTTATTGGGATAAGACAATCACGCAATTTGTTTCTAGGCAAAGAGAACAAATCTAAAACTTGAGAATTGTTTTGCTTTCGTTATATTGTTGTATCACTCTTATGTTTTTCATATATGTACAACTGAGATCAATCTCTGTATATATACAGATGGAGAGGTATTAGTTAAAGGGTACAATCAAAAGACATGACTTTAGCCAAGCAATGTGTCTTTTCACTTTGAAAAGGCACCTGTTCAGGAACTGCTCGACCGAGTCAAGGGACTCGCTCGGCCGAGCACACATGTCTAGTGAAATTCTGCCAAGCTGCACGACCGTGTCATTTGAACTGCACGGCCGTGTTGTTCATACTGCTCGGCCGAGCAAGGCACATGCCTCGGCCGAGCAAGACTCTCCAGAGACTTGGCCAATCTGATATGCTCTGCTCGGCCGAGTCAAGGACTCTGCTCGGCCGAGCACATCAGCAAAATGTGCTACCCTTTAACTTTTACTTCTTTATCGAGGTTGACTTCGTTTTAGCTCAAACGAGTGTGTACTCCACACTTTCCCTTACTCGTATCCGAGTCTAATACGAATCACATTGAGCTTTAGTAAATTATCATTACAATAAAATAAGTTGATGATACTAAAATCACCAACAACAACAACAGGAGGGAGTAATATACTACTTAGAAATTCCTTGAAATAGTGATTGCCGAGCAGTTTAAATTAACTCTTCTTTACATAAATGTAAAATTGTGTTCATCATTACAGAAGAGTACTGAGATATGCATAGCAAGTACTCCCTCTGTCGCTAAATGAATGTCCAGATTCAAAAAATTTTTGTCCCAATATGAATGTCTTTTTTGTAAAAAACTTTGTCCCTAAACGCTTTTCTGGTATTTTTTTTTCCGATATCATTGGATAACAAGAATATTTATGGATCATTGTCATTAAAATATATAAAAATCACACATTTTCAGAGTCTGTTTAAATGAAATTTGGACATTAATTTAGGGTCAGAGGGAGTACAAAACTAGACTGGAATAACACTGAGGGATTGAAAAACTCAAGACAAACAAATAACTGAACAAGTACAAAAAAAAGTATGCTACTAACTCCGTCCCAATATGAATGTCCGAAAACTATCTAAGTTTGTTCTTGATCAAGAACAAATTCGAAAACTTTTTGAACATTCATTTTTGGGACAGAGGTAGTAGTTTTCAACAACTCATTATAAAGATTGTTTCACTACGTGATATGAGAGCTAGGGAGAAGCAGATCTGTAATATGGAAGAAATTTTAAGAATGTATAGTTAAGGGAAAGGGATTATTTACGTAGAGGTAGGTCCTTCGTCTGGGAAAGACATGGGCTCCTTGATCCCACCACAAGCGATGTGCCCAGAAACCAGAATCTCTGTCACCCGTGGAAACATTTTATTTTTAGCGTAGAACAACATTTGACTTAGAGCATCTCCAATGCATTACTTCAAATTTTACTTCATTTCTTCAAATTTTCCTTCAAATCTTGCTTCAATTTTTTTTCCTCTCCAATCCATTCCTTCATTGTTTACTTCAAAAAGAATATTCTCAGCATCTTTCCATTCCACCTCATCATTCTACTACTTCTATAATTTCTCAAATACTACACAAAGTTTAATCCTTTTACATATTCTACCATCTCTTTTGTTTAGAAATAAAAATTCAAATAATGTATTTATAATTCAAATTACTAATAAAATATATTTTATTATTAAAGAAAAAAATACAAAATAAAATGATATTGACGTAAATGATATATTGACATAATGAAAACATTAGCACAAAGAAACAAATTTATAAATCATTCCAAAGTTGACGGTGAGATGGTAATAAAATATATTTTATTACTTTGTTTTCATTAAAAATGTGTGACTTTTCGATTATCATGTAATATTAACTATGTTGTTATAAATATTGGTATGTTTTTAATTTATGTTGAATGTATTTTGTATATATTTTAATACATCCGTCTAACTTTATCTCAAATAATTATCACAATATAAACATAAAAAAAATTAAGATTATTTTAAATAATAAAAATGTTATTTTTAATTTTTATAATAAATAAGATGTAACTTTAAAAAATTAGAGGGACTAAATTGTAAATTGCTTCAAATTTGAAGCAACACTATTCATCTCCTTCAATTTTTAAGGAAAAAATGAAGTGGGTTGAAGGAAGGAATAGTGTCAAAATGAAGAAATGAAGTGGATTGGAGATGGTCTTTAAAAATGAAGAAATGAAGTGGATTGGAGATGGTCTTTAAGGACGGAGAAACATGGATGGAAATCCTAGTAAATGGATACATGGTCCTCGCCACCACGTTTTAAACATTTTAAATATTTTAAAGTTATCTTGGACTAGTAGTAAGCCCGTGCTACGTACGGATTGCATTTTACCTTTTATTAGTAAGTTGAAAGATAATAGTTGTTTTGGTCAAATTTCAACAAGTGTCTTTGATGGTAAGAAAAATGACTAAAGTGATATGAATCTGGGTACAATGATTATCAAGTTGAATAGAAATGAACACAAGGATTTTTACGAGGAAAGCCCTAGAACAACTTGTTCGCCGGCATAAAACCTCGGGAGGTTTAGGAACCTACCTTGACCAAAAGTTTACTAAGTATTTTTGTGATTACAGAGCTAGGAGCGTATAGAAGGGAACTTAAGCTAGTGAAAAAATGTGTGTGCAATACAAGTGTTCTATCCCCTTTATACCTCTTTACAACGGCTAATTACAAAGAAAATATTAAGCCTAGAATCTCGGAGGTAAGGTTGATCTTGTTGAGACATTATCGCCATTTTGTTGATTGAGGGGATAATGATCCGTTGCTGGATATGTTGATGAAGAAAACGTCGTTGAATTGGTCTCCTATCTTTTTGACACGTTCCCTGAAAAATAGGGTTAACGTAACAATAGTTCAACCTGCGAATGATCAAGATGCAAATAGGAGAACTCAAGTTGTTAGTACCAAGATGCTAGGTGCAAGTTGTAAACAAGTTGATTTAAAAACGTAGGGCCCAACAATTGCCCCCAAACTTTTTGAATTTAAAATGAAGAATATAAAGAGACAAAAAATTTAAAAAGTTTGCCAAAAATGGTAAAAGGTACACGGCAGTTTTAAATGAAAAGGTTTTTGATGGGACGGTTTTGAAGATTTCCAAAGCAAAGGTCATGATCATTAAGACTTCCAACCGCTGCCAACCTCTCCCTTAAATAAATAAGACTCCTCCCCAACTCTCCCTTTCACAGAATAAAAAAGGTAGCTTTCAAGGAGGTTTTCAAGAGGAATAACCAAGGAAGGAGACCGGAGAGAAAATCAAGTAAGAATTTTCTGGTGAGTTTCTCTTTTCCTTTTCAATTTTCTCTTTGATTTCTTGCTCAAGTTGTAAAAATGGGAAGAAAAAAGGTGATTATAATCGAAAGTAATGAGGGTTTGCCCGAGGGTTTCTCAACTCAGAACATGTTGAAAAAATCAGACAATGAAAAATGTTTGATTCCTCAAGCCAACTTAGAAATCATTAAGAAAAATCACGCTATGCCATATGAAACCGTCTTTTTCACCCACCCTGACTTAACTTCTGAATGCTATTCTACCGATTGGGTGTGCTTTCCCGAATATCCCTTTGTTATTGGCCTAAAATTTCCCTTCCCAAAGTTAATTACTAGGTTTTTTGCCTCCTCGAAACTCAACTATGCCCAAATCATGCCTCAAGGTTGGAGGTGCTTGCAAACCCTAGTTAGGTTAAATGCGGAGACTGAGTTGGAAGTTGGTTTAGAAGAATTCGCTTATACAACTGAGATTAGGGGATTTGGCCCTGGGAGATTTAGCTTTAGGATTAAGACTGGTGAAGCCCTTTTTTGTATGATAACTGTGATCCTGCTGATAGAGGTTGGAGGAACAAATTTTTCTTTGCAAGGAGAAATACCCTAGCTTCGGAGGAGGGTGCAATTTCCAAGTGGAGGTCTCAAGGTAGTATAGATAATTTTTCTTACTCTATTAATGTTACTTAACAACCTGCTAACTAATCACTTGAATCTCTTTTGGCGTAGTTGCTAAGCTGAGCGTGCTTTTTCCAGCAAAAGAGGGTAGAGGGGAGAATGTGAGGAAAATCTATGAGTTGGATCCATTAATAAGGTCTTTCAAGGCATTCCTGGTCTTGTTTTCTGTAGATTTAGAAGAAGAACTTAAGCCTGAAGAAGCTCTGCCTGATCAAGAACTTAACCCTGAAGAAGCTCTACCTGATCCCACCAAGATGTCCAGAGGTTTACCTAACATCTTAAAGCTTTGCCTATCTCCAATCTGTTCTAATCTTTTTAAGTTGTTCTTATTTTATACCCCTTTTTTGCAGCTACTCGATCTAAAGACACTGTGAGTGCTGCAGACCTATTGGCTGAAGTTAGGGCAAAGAGAACTGCCAAGAGAGATAATAAGCCTCCAACTCTTATGTCTATGGCATCTACTTCTGATTTGAATGTCTCCAAGAAGAAGGAGGAAGCGAAGAAAAGGAAGTTGATAGAGGCTGAGGCCACGGATGCAAGTGATGATATGGTGAAAACAAGAGAGAAGTTTAAAGCTGCGATAGCAAGATTTGTTGATGAGGTAAAACGAAGAGACCTTGAACCTTACCAAAGAGTTGATAGAGTATTAATACTTCTTTTACACAGGTTTCGGAAATTATGAGTCCTATTATGGACCAGGTCGATACTCTGAAGATCAAGGCGGCAAAATGTAGTCATGAAGCTGCGGAATCAAGGAAGGAAGCCACCAAAAAGTGCTGGGGAAGTAGAGAGGTTGAAGAAAGAAGCAGAAAAGTATGTTGGTGAGGTGGAGAAATTGAAGAAAGATTTTGAGACTTTAGGGAAGGAAGTGGAAGTTGTTCGTGCTGAGAATGAAGCTCATATGAAAGAGCTTGAAGCAGCCAAGGGACATTTCAAGTTCAATGCCACCAAGACATTGCTGGAGGCCAGAATTCAGCTTATGGAGGAGTACAAGAATGGACAAGCTCCAACTTGGGACTTGGAGGAGGAGAAAAGAACTTTAGAAGACCACATTGGAGAACCAGGAGATGGAGAGGAGGTGAACTCAATGGCCCTTGAAACTCTAGTTGATGATACTGATAAAGCTTTGAGTACCATAGTGGTAGCTCAAGTTGAAGAAAATGATCAAGGGAAGAAACCAAATGCACCACCGGCGGCAGCAGGCCAGAATGTTTGAAAAATTTGAAAGTTTATAAGTAGTTTGGAAGGAGGAGGAACAAAAAACAATTTTTTGCTTATTTGCCGCACCATTGGTGGGCACCAAAGAGTACTGAGATATGCATAGCAAGTACTCCCTCTGTCGCTAAATGAATGTCCAGATTCAAAAAATTTTTGTCCCAATATGAATGTCTTTTTTGTAAAAAACTTTGTCCCTAAACGCTTTTCTGGTATTTTTTTTTTCCGATATCATTGGATAACAAGAATATTTATGGATCATTGTCATTAAAATATATAAAAATCACACATTTTCAGAGTCTGTTTAAATGAAATTTGGACATTAATTTAGGGTCGGAGGGAGTACAAAACTAGACTGGAATAACACTGAGGGATTGAAAAACTCAAGACAAACAAATAACTGAACAAGTACAAAAAAAAAAGTATGCTACTACCTCCGTCCCAATATGAATGTCCGAAAACTATCTAAGTTTGTTCTTGATCAAGAACAAATTCGAAAACTTTTTGAACATTCATTTTTGGGACAGAGGTAGTAGTTTTCAACAACTCATTATAAAGATTGTTTCACTACGTGATATGAGAGCTAGGGAGAAGCAGATCTGTAATATGGAAGAAATTTTAAGAATGTATAGTTAAGGGAAAGGGATTATTTACGTAGAGGTAGGTCCTTCGTCTGGGAAAGACATGGGCTCCTTGATCCCACCACAAGCGATGTGCCCAGAAACCGTAATCTCGTCACCCGTGGAAACATTTTATTTTTAGCGTAGAACAACATTTGACTTAGAGCATCTCCAATGCATTACTTCAAATTTTACTTCATTTCTTCAAATTTTCCTTCAAATCTTGCTTCAATTTTTTTTCCTCTCCAATCCATTCCTTCATTGTTTACTTCAAAAAGAATATTCTCAGCATCTTTCCATTCCACCTCATCATTCTACTACTTCTATAATTTCTCAAATACTACACAAAGTTTAATCCTTTTACATATTCTACCATCTCTTTTGTTTAGAAATAAAAATTCAAATAATGTATTTATAATTCAAATTACTAATAAAATATATTTTATTATTAAAGAAAAAAATACAAAATAAAATGATATTGACGTAAATGATATATTGACATAATGAAAACATTAGCACAAAGAAACAAATTTATAAATCATTCCAAAGTTGACGGTGAGATGGTAATAAAATATATTTTATTACTTTGTTTTCATTAAAAATGTGTGACTTTTCGATTATCATGTAATATTAACTATGTTGTTATAAATATTGGTATGTTTTTAATTTATGTTGAATGTATTTTGTATATATTTTAATACATCCGTCTAACTTTATCTCAAATAATTATCACAGTATAAACATAAAAAAAATTAAGATTATTTTAAATAATAAAAATGTTATTTTTAATTTTTATAATAAATAAGATGTAACTTTAAAAAATTAGAGGGACTAAATTGTAAATTGCTTCAAATTTGAAGCAACACTATTCATCTCCTTCAATTTTTAAGGAAAAAATGAAGTGGGTTGAAGGAAGGAATAGTGTCAAAATGAAGAAATGAAGTGGATTGGAGATGGTCTTTAAAAATGAAGAAATGAAGTGGATTGGAGATGGTCTTTAAGGACGGAGAAACATGGATGGAAATCCTAGTAAATGGATACATGGTCCTCGCCACCACGTTTTAAACATTTTAAATATTTTAAAGTTATCTTGGACTAGTAGTAAGCCCGTGCTACGTACGGATTGCATTTTACCTTTTATTAGTAAGTTGAAAGATAATAGTTGTTTTGGTCAAATTTCAACAAGTGTCTTTGATGGTAAGAAAAATGACTAAAGTGATATGAATCTGGGTACAATGATTATCAAGTTGAATAGAAATGAACACAAGGATTTTTACGAGGAAAGCCCTAGAACAACTTGTTCGCCGGCATAAAACCTCGGGAGGTTTAGGAACCTACCTTGACCAAAAGTTTACTAAGTATTTTTGTGATTACAGAGCTAGGAGCGTATAGAAGGGAACTTAAGCTAGTGAAAAAATGTGTGTGCAATACAAGTGTTCTATCCCCTTTATACCTCTTTACAACGGCTAATTACAAAGAAAATATTAAGCCTAGAATCTCGGAGGTAAGGTTGATCTTGTTGAGACATTATCGCCATTTTGTTGATTGAGGGGATAATGATCCGTTGCTGGATATGTTGATGAAGAAAACGTCGTTGAATTGGTCTCCTATCTTTTTGACACGTTCCCTGAAAAATAGGGTTAACGTAACAATAGTTCAACCTGCGAATGATCAAGATGCAAATAGGAGAACTCAAGTTGTTAGTACCAAGATGCTAGGTGCAAGTTGTAAACAAGTTGATTTAAAAACGTAGGGCCCAACAATTGCCCCCAAACTTTTTGAATTTAAAATGAAGAATATAAAGAGACAAAAAATTTAAAAAGTTTGCCAAAAATGGTAAAAGGTACACGGCGGTTTTTAAATGAAAAGGTTTTTGATTGGACGGTTTTGAAGATTTCCAAAGCAAAAGGTCATGATCATTAAGACTTCCAACCGCTGCCAATCTCTCCCTTAAATAAATAAGACTCCTCCCCAACTCTCCCTTTCACAGAATAAAAAAGGTAGCTTTCAAGGAGGTTTTCAAGAGGAATAACCAAGGAAGGAGACCGGAGAGAAAATCAAGTAAGAATTTTCTGGTGAGTTTCTCTTTTCCTTTTCAATTTTCTCTTTGATTTCTTGCTCAAGTTGTAAAAATGGGAAGAAAAAGGTGATTATAATCGAAAGTAATGAGGGTTTGCCCGAGGGTTTCTCAACTCGTAACATGTTGAAAAATCGCACAATGAAAAATGTTTGATTCCTCAAGCCAACTTAGAAATCATTAAGAAAAATCACGCTATGCCATATGAAACCGTCTTTTTCACCCACCCTGACTTAACTTCTGAATGCTATTCTACCGATTGGGTGTGCTTTCCCGAATATCCCTTTGTTATTGGCCTAAAATTTCCCTTCCCAAAGTTAATTACTAGGTTTTTTGCCTCCTCGAAACTCAACTATGCCCAAATCATGCCTCAAGGTTGGAGGTGCTTGCAAACCCTAGTTAGGTTAAATGCGGAGACTGAGTTGGAAGTTGGTTTAGAAGAATTCGCTTATACAACTGAGATTAGGGGATTTGGCCCTGGGAGATTTAGCTTTAGGATTAAGACTGGTGAAGCCCTTTTTTGTATGATAACTGTGATCCTGCTGATAGAGGTTGGAGGAACAAATTTTTCTTTGCAAGGAGAAATACCCTAGCTTCGGAGGAGGGTGCAATTTCCAAGTGGAGGTCTCAAGGTAGTATAGATAATTTTTCTTACTCTATTAATGTTACTTAACAACCTGCTAACTAATCACTTGAATCTCTTTTGGCGTAGTTGCTAAGCTGAGCGTGCTTTTTCCAGCAAAAGAGGGTAGAGGGGAGAATGTGAGGAAAATCTATGAGTTGGATCCATTAATAAGGTCTTTCAAGGCATTCCTGGTCTTGTTTTCTGTAGATTTAGAAGAAGAACTTAAGCCTGAAGAAGCTCTGCCTGATCAAGAACTTAACCCTGAAGAAGCTCTACCTGATCCCACCAAGATGTCCAGAGGTTTACCTAACATCTTAAAGCTTTGCCTATCTCCAATCTGTTCTAATCTTTTTAAGTTGTTCTTATTTTATACCCCTTTTTTGCAGCTACTCGATCTAAAGACACTGTGAGTCTTTGCCGGACCTATTGGCTGAAGTTAGGGCAAAGAGAACTGCCAAGAGAGATAATAAGCCTCCAACTCCTATGTCTATGGCATCTACTTCTGATTTGAATGTCTCCAAGAAGAAGGAGGAAGCGAAGAAAAGGAAGTTGATAGAGGCTGAGGCCACGGATGCAAGTGATGATATGGTGAAAACAAGAGAGAAGTTTAAAGCTGCGATAGCAAGATTTGTTGATGAGGTAAAACGAAGAGACCTTGAACCTTACCAAAGAGTTGATAGAGTATTAATACTTCTTTTACACAGGTTTCGGAAATTATGAGTCCTATTATGGACCAGGTCGATACTCTGAAGATCAAGGCGGCAAAATGTAGTCATGAAGCTGCGGAATCAAGGAAGGAAGCCACCAAAAGTGCTGGGGAAGTAGAGAGGTTGAAGAAAGAAGCAGAAAAGTATGTTGGTGAGGTGGAGAAATTGAAGAAAGATTTTGAGACTTTAGGGAAGGAAGTGGAAGTTGTTCGTGCTGAGAATGAAGCTCATATGAAAGAGCTTGAAGCAGCCAAGGGACATTTCAAGTTCAATGCCACCAAGACATTGCTGGAGGCCAGAATTCAGCTTATGGAGGAGTACAAGAATGGACAAGCTCCAACTTGGGACTTGGAGGAGGAGAAAAGAACTTTAGAAGACCACATTGGAGAACCAGGAGATGGAGAGGAGGTGAACTCAATGGCCCTTGAAACTCTAGTTGATGATACTGATAAAGCTTTGAGTACCATAGTGGTAGCTCAAGTTGAAGAAAATGATCAAGGGAAGAAACCAAATGCACCACCGGCGGCAGCAGGCCAGAATGTTTGAAAAATTTGAAAGTTTATAAGTAGTTTGGAAGGAGGAGGAACAAAAAACAATTTTTTGCTTATTTGCCGCACCATTGGTGGGCACCAAAGAGTACTGAGATATGCATAGCAAGTACTCCCTCTGTCGCTAAATGAATGTCCGCATTCAAAAAATTTTTGTCCCAATATGAATGTCTTTTTTGTAAAAAACTTTGTCCCTAAACGCTTTTCGGTATTTTTTTTCCGATATCATTGGATAACAAGAATATTTATGGATCATTGTCATTAAAATATATAAAAATCACACATTTTCAGAGTCTGTTTAAATGAAATTTGGACATTAATTTAGGGTCGGAGGGAGTACAAAACTAGACTGGAATAACACTGAGGGATTGAAAAACTCAAGACAAACAAATAACTGAACAAGTACAAAAAAAAAAGTATGCTACTACCTCCGTCCCAATATGAATGTCCGAAAACTATCTAAGTTTGTTCTTGATCAAGAACAAATTCGAAAACTTTTTGAACATTCATTTTTGGGACAGAGGTAGTAGTTTTCAACAACTCATTATAAAGATTGTTTCACTACGTGATATGAGAGCTAGGGAGAAGCAGATCTGTAATATGGAAGAAATTTTAAGAATGTATAGTTAAGGGAAAGGGATTATTTACGTAGAGGTAGGTCCTTCGTCTGGGAAAGACATGGGCTCCTTGATCCCACCACAAGCGATGTGCCCAGAAACCAGAATCTCTGTCACCCGTGGAAACATTTTATTTTTAGCGTAGAACAACATTTGACTTAGAGCATCTCCAATGCATTACTTCAAATTTTACTTCATTTCTTCAAATTTTCCTTCAAATCTTGCTTCAATTTTTTTTCCTCTCCAATCCATTCCTTCATTGTTTACTTCAAAAAGAATATTCTCAGCATCTTTCCATTCCACCTCATCATTCTACTACTTCTATAATTTCTCAAATACTACACAAAGTTTAATCCTTTTACATATTCTACCATCTCTTTTGTTTAGAAATAAAAATTCAAATAATGTATTTATAATTCAAATTACTAATAAAATATATTTTATTATTAAAGAAAAAAATACAAAATAAAATGATATTGACGTAAATGATATATTGACATAATGAAAACATTAGCACAAAGAAACAAATTTATAAATCATTCCAAAGTTGACGGTGAGATGGTAATAAAATATATTTTATTACTTTGTTTTCATTAAAAATGTGTGACTTTTCGATTATCATGTAATATTAACTATGTTGTTATAAATATTGGTATGTTTTTAATTTATGTTGAATGTATTTTGTATATATTTTAATATATTCGTCTAACTTTATCTCAAATAATTATCTCAATATAAACATAAAAAAAAAATTAAGATTATTTTAAACAATAAAATGTTATTTTTAATTTTTATAATAAATAAGATGTAACTTTAAAAAATTAGAGGGACTAAATTGTAAATTGCTTCAAATTTGAAGCAACACTATTCATCTCCTTCAATTTTTAAGGAAAAAATGAAGTGGGTTGAAGGAAGGAATAGTGTCAAAATGAAGAAATGAAGTGGATTGGAGATGGTCTTTAAAAATGAAGAAATGAAGTGGATTGGAGATGGTCTTTAAGGACGGAGAAACATGGATGGAAATCCTAGTAAATGGATACATGGTCCTCGCCACCACGTTTTAAACATTTTAAATATTTTAAAGTTATCTTGGACTAGTAGTAAGCCCGTGCTACGTACGGATTGCATTTTACCTTTTATTAGTAAGTTGAAAGATAATAGTTGTTTTGGTCAAATTTCAACAAGTGTCTTTGATGGTAAGAAAAATGACTAAAGTGATATGAATCTGGGTACAATGATTATCAAGTTGAATAGAAATGAACACAAGGATTTTTACGAGGAAAGCCCTAGAACAACTTGTTCGCCGGCATAAAACCTCGGGAGGTTTAGGAACCTACCTTGACCAAAAGTTTACTAAGTATTTTTGTGATTACAGAGCTAGGAGCGTATAGAAGGGAACTTAAGCTAGTGAAAAAATGTGTGTGCAATACAAGTGTTCTATCCCCTTTATACCTCTTTACAACGGCTAATTACAAAGAAAATATTAAGCCTAGAATCTCGGAGGTAAGGTTGATCTTGTTGAGACATTATCGCCATTTTGTTGATTGAGGGGATAATGATCCGTTGCTAGACATGTTGATGAAGAAAACGTCGTTGAATTGGTCTCCTATCTTTTTGACACGTTCCCTGAAAAATAGGGTTAACGTAACAATAGTTCAACCTGCGAATGATCAAGATGCAAATAGGAGAACTCAAGTTGTTAGTACCAAGATGCTAGGTGCAAGTTGTAAACAAGTTGATTTAAAAACGTAGGGCCCAACAATTGCCCCCAAACTTTTTGAATTTAAAATGAAGAATATAAAGAGACAAAAAATTTAAAAAGTTTGCCAAAAATGGTAATAGGTGCACGGCGGTTTAAATGAAAAAGTTTTTGATGGGACGGTTTTTGAAGATTTCCAAAGCAAAGGTCATGATCATTAAGACTTTCAACCGCTGCCAACCTCTCCCTTAAATAAATAAGACTCCTCCCCAACTCTCCCTTTCACAGAATAAAAAAGGTAGCTTTCAAGGAGGTTTTCAAGAGGAATAACCAAGGAAGGAGACCGGAGAGAAAATCAAGTAAGAATTTTCTGGTGAGTTTCTCTTTTCCTTTTCAATTTTCTCTTTGATTTCTTGCTCAAGTTGTAAAAATGGGAAGAAAAAAGGTGATTATAATCGAAAGTAATGAGGGTTTGCCCGAGGGTTTCTCAACTCAGAACATGTTGAAAAAATCAGACAATGAAAAATGTTTGATTCCTCAAGCCAACTTAGAAATCATTAAGAAAAATCACGCTATGCCATATGAAACCGTCTTTTTCACCCACCCTGACTTAACTTCTGAATGCTATTCTACCGATTGGGTGTGCTTTCCCGAATATCCCTTTGTTATTGGCCTAAAATTTCCCTTCCCAAAGTTAATTACTAGGTTTTTTGCCTCCTCGAAACTCAACTATGCCCAAATCATGCCTCAAGGTTGGAGGTGCTTGCAAACCCTAGTTAGGTTAAATGCGGAGACTGAGTTGGAAGTTGGTTTAGAAGAATTCGCTTATACAACTGAGATTAGGGGATTTGGCCCTGGGAGATTTAGCTTTAGGATTAAGACTGGTGAAGCCCTTTTTTGTATGATAACTGTGATCCTGCTGATAGAGGTTGGAGGAACAAATTTTTCTTTGCAAGGAGAAATACCCTAGCTTCGGAGGAGGGTGCAATTTCCAAGTGGAGGTCTCAAGGTAGTATAGATAATTTTTCTTACTCTATTAATGTTACTTAACAACCTGCTAACTAATCACTTGAATCTCTTTTGGCGTAGCTGCTAAGCTGAGCGTGCTTTTTCCAAAGAAAAGAGGGTAGAGGGAGAATGTGAGGAAAATCTATGAGTTGGATCCATTAATAAGGTCTTTCAAGGCATTCCTGGTCTTGTTTTACGTAGATTTAGAAGAAGAACTTAAGCCCGAAGAAGCTCGCACGATCAAGAACTTAACCCCGAAGAAGCTCTACCCGATCCCACCAAGATGTCCAGAGGTTTACCTAACATCTTAAAGCTTTGCCTATCTCCAACTGTTCTAATCTTTTTAAGTTGTTCTTATTTTATACACCTTTTTGCAGCCTACTCGATCTAAAGACACCGTGAGTGCCGCACCTATTAGTGAAGTTAGGGCAAAGAGAACTCGCCAAGAGAGATAATAAGCCTCCAACTCCTATGTCTATGGCATCTACTTCTGATTTGAATGTCTCCAAGAAGAAGGAGGAAGCGAAGAAAAGGAAGTTGATAGAGGCTGAGGCCACGGATGCAAGTGATGATATGGTGAAAACAAGAGAGAAGTTTAAAGCTGCGATAGCAAGATTTGTTGATGAGGTAAAACGAAGAGACCTTGAACCTTACCAAAGAGTTGATAGAGTATTAATACTTCTTTTACACAGGTTTCGGAAATTATGAGTCCTATTATGGACCAGGTCGATACTCTGAAGATCAAGGCGGCAAAATGTAGTCATGAAGCTGCGGAATCAAGGAAGGAAGCCACCAAAAGTGCTGGGGAAGTAGAGAGGTTGAAGAAAGAAGCAGAAAAGTATGTTGGTGAGGTGGAGAAATTGAAGAAAGATTTTGAGACTTTAGGGAAGGAAGTGGAAGTTGTTCGTGCTGAGAATGAAGCTCATATGAAAGAGCTTGAAGCAGCCAAGGGACATTTCAAGTTCAATGCCACCAAGACATTGCTGGAGGCCAGAATTCAGCTTATGGAGGAGTACAAGAATGGACAAGCTCCAACTTGGGACTTGGAGGAGGAGAAAAGAACTTTAGAAGACCACATTGGAGAACCAGGAGATGGAGAGGAGGTGAACTCAATGGCCCTTGAAACTCTAGTTGATGATACTGATAAAGCTTTGAGTACCATAGTGGTAGCTCAAGTTGAAGAAAATGATCAAGGGAAGAAACCAAATGCACCACCGGCGGCAGCAGGCCAGAATGTTTGAAAAATTTGAAAGTTTATAAGTAGTTTGGAAGGAGGAGGAACAAAAAACAATTTTTTGCTTTTTTGCCGCACCATTGGTGGGCACCAAAGAGTACTGAGATATGCATAGCAAGTACTCCCTCTGTCGCTAAATGAATGTCCAGATTCAAAAAATTTTTGTCCCAATATGAATGTCTTTTTTGTAAAAAACTTTGTCCCTAAACGCTTTTCTGGTATTTTTTTTTTCCGATATCATTGGATAACAAGAATATTTATGGATCATTGTCATTAAAATATATAAAAATCACACATTTTCAGAGTCTGTTTAAATGAAATTTGGACATTAATTTAGGGTCGGAGGGAGTACAAAACTAGACTGGAATAACACTGAGGGATTGAAAAACTCAAGACAAACAAATAACTGAACAAGTACAAAAAAAAAAGTATGCTACTACTGTTGGGTTTTACGGGTCCATGCGCAGCGGAATTAAGCATTAAAAACATAAAACCCAAGAAGCCCTAGGATCCGTTCTATACAATTAATTTGAATATCAATGAAATAGAATTAAACCAACCTTGAAACGCTTTCCGGTCTTGAGCTATCGAACGATTTGATTATGTGATATTGAACCACAAACTTCATTCTTCAACTTGCTTGAACTCTAGGTCTTGATCGATGAACGAGCGAAGACCCTCTTTTGGTATCCACACCTTCGAATGAATCCAAGAACAATTTCTTGTCGATTGCTAGATCTAAACCTTGAAGAATATTGAGAGAATTTGATTGTGAATTTTGCTTTAAAATTTCGGCTAGGCTTTTAGGTCTCGACGGAACCCCGTATTTATACTACAAATAGTGTAAATACCTCTTCTAATCAAATTAGGAGAGACAGTCATCAAAACGCGTATAGGCCTATTATGTCGCGCGGTATATCAAGCCATTGGCTTGATATGTCGCGTGACATAAGTAACCGTTTACGTGCCTCTCAATCATTCTTCCTCCGGTTTAACCAATTCATTCTAGTTGTGTGTGACCCAATAGGATTACATCATGTTGGCAATGAGATCGATCATATCGAACCTCATAAGACATAAGCGGACTCTAGCAAGCCATTATGTCTACCCAAATGATGCAACGTAAGAGTTCACGTTTCCAACGGTGTACTTCCATTTATCCCTTTTTGTCTCACGATGTTATATTGAACACAAGTCATGGTCCTTGTCAACTTGTTATTGTTCAATGCTTTCTCGATTCTTGAGTATAATGATAATTCCAATCATATTGGGGTACGGCCATACACTTTCATCATTATCACTCATCGAGGGCCCAAGCATAACATCTCTCTTCCGAGGGACAAACTCCTTCTTGACTTATCATCCTTCCCATCATGAATCCGATCATGCCAATGATAGTCTTTATAGATATCGTGTTAAGATATCGTTTGACTAAAATCAAACATGGCTTTCATCATATGTAAGGTTATGATAGTCTCGTGTCTAGGAAATAAATGAAGTAACCGTATGAGATTTAAGTATGACATTTGACCATTACATAAATCTCATGCGGGTCATGTCCAGTCACTTGTTCTCTAACAAGTACCCATAATTTCAATGTGCATCTCTTATGCATATAATCATCACATGATTATCCATTGACAATTATACTAATCTATTCTCTTAATAATTAGGGACAGTGATTATTATAAACAAATATACAAAACATATAATAATCAAATAATAAACATCTCATATAATAATAAATAATGTCAACACATAAGTCTATCAATCATAGGCCTAGGGCATAACACCAACAGCCTCCCACTTGCACTAGGCCCAATCTACCATGTATCGAATACCCATGGACCTAACATGACCATCATGTTTAGCTTGCGAGAGAGCCTTAGTTAGTGGGTCCGCCACGTTGTCATTAGTGTCTACTCTGCATATCTTAACGTCTTCCCTTTCACATATCTCACGGATAATGTGGAAACGTCGAAGTATGTGTTTGGATCTCTGGTGTGATCTTGGTTCCTTTGCTTGTGCAATGGCACCATTGTTATCACAGTAAAGTTCAATAGGATCTCTGATGCTTGGAACAACTTCCAAATCACTAATGAACTTCTTGATCCAAACCGCTGCTTCCTTAGCCGCATCGGATGCCGCTATGTACTCGCCTTCGGTTGTAGAATCAGCGATGGTGCTTTGCTTGGAACTTTTCCAACTCACAGTGCCTCCATTAAGCATAAACAAAAATCCAGATCGCGATTCGAAATCATCTTTGTCGGTTTGGAAGCTAGCATCTCGTGTAGCCCTTGACTACAAGATCTTCTTCCATTCCTCCAAAGACCAAGAATGCATCCTTAGTTCTTCGTAAGTACTTAAGGATATTCTTGACTGCTATCCAATGTGGTTCACCGGGATCAGATTGGTACCTACTCGTCATGCTTAGAGCACACGAGACATCGGGTCTAGTACATAACATAGCATACATGATAGACCCAATTGCCGAAGCATATGGAATACCATTCATTCTCTTTCGCTCATCATTAGTCTTTGGACATTGATTCTTGCTAAGAGATATACCATGCAACATTGGCAAATTCCCTCTTTTAGAATTTTCCATTTGGAATCTTCTAAGGACTTTGTCAATGTAAGTACTTTGACTTAAACCAATCATCCTCTTAGATCTATCTCTATAGATCTTGATACCAAGGATATAAGCGGCTTCGCCCATATCTTTCATTGAAAAGCACTTTCCCAACCAAGACTTGACAGTCTCTAGTGCAGGAACGTCATTTCCAATGAGTAAGATATCGTCGACATATAACACTAAAAATAGTGCTACGCTCCCACTAATTTTCTTGTATACACAAGGTTCATCTTCGTTCTTGATAAAACCAAACTCCTTGATTGCTTCATCAAAACGTAGATTCCAACTCCTTGAAGCTTGCTTCAATCCATAAATGGATTTCTGCAACTTACACACCTTGTTAGAATTTTCTGGACTGACAAAACCTTCAGGTTGTATCATGTATACATCCTCAAGTAACTTCCCATTAAGGAAAGCTGTTTTGACATCCATTTGCCATATCTCATAGTCATAATATGCAGCTATGGCAAGTAATATTCTAATAGACTTAAGCATAGCTACAGGCGAAAAGGTTTCATCATAGTCTATGCCATGAATCTGCCTATATCCCTTAGCTACTAGCCTAGCCTTATAGGTGTGCACCTTCCCATCCATGTCGGTCTTCTTCTTGAAAACCCATTTGCACCCTATGGTTTTTACACCTTCGGGTGGATCAATCAAGTTCCAAACTTGATTATCAGCCATGGATTGTAATTCGGACTTCATGGCTTCTTGCCATTTTTCCGAATCCGGAGCGGACATCGCTTCTTGATAGCAAGTGGGTTCATCATTTTCGATTAACTCCACTTCATCACTTTCCGTAACGAGAAATCCATATCTCTCGGGTTCGGATCGTGATCTACCACTTCGGCGAGGAACTTGTGCATCTTGAACCGGTTCCACAACGGTTTGTGAACTTGGTTCAGTTTCTACCATTGGTTCAATGTTGTTTTCGGGTTCTCGAACTTCTTCGAGATCTATTTTACTCCCACTGGTTCCTTTGCGAAGAAACTCCTTTTCTAAGAAAGTACCATTTCGAGCAACAAACACTTTGTTCTCGTTTCGGTTGTAGAAATAGTATCCTTTGGTTTCCTTAGGATATCCCACAAAAACACATTTATCAGATTTAGGTGCTAGCTTGTCAGAAGTTAACTTCTTGACATATGCATCACAACCCCAAATCTTCATGAAAGACAAACTAGGTTTTCTTCCATGCCACATCTCATATGGGGTCTTTTGAACCGATTTGGTAGGAACTCTGTTTATAGTGAAAGCAGCAGTTTCTAGTGCATGTCCCCAAAAGGATAAAGGAAGCTCAACTTGACTCATCATAGAACGAACCATGTCTAACAAAGTTCTATTCCCCGTATGAGATTTATGTCATGGTCAAATGTCATAATTAAATCTCATATGGTCACTTCATTTAGTCCCTAGACCTGAGATTATCATAACCTTACATATGATGAAAGTCATGTTTGATTTTAGTCAAACGGTATCTTAACACGATATCTATAAAGGCTATCTTTGGCATAATCGGATTCATGATGGGAAGGATGATAAGTCAAGATGGAATTTGCCCCTCGGAAGAGAGATGTTTTGCTTGGGCCCCTCAATGAGTAATAATGATGAAAGCGTGTGGCCACACCCCAATATGATTGGACTATCATTATACTCAAGATCGAGAAAGCATTGAACAAATACAAGTTGACGTGGACCATGACTTGTGTTCAATATAACATCGTGAGACAAAGGGAAAAATGGAAGTGCACCATTGGAAACGTGAACTCTTACGTTGTGTTATTTGGGTAGACATAATGGCTTGCTAGAGTCCGCTTATGCCATATGAGGGTCGATATGATCGGACTCATTGCCAACATAATACAATCCTATTGGGTCACACACAAATAGAATGAGTTGGTTGAACCAAGGGAAGAATGATTGAGAGTTTCTGTATTTGGCAACTTATGTCACGCGACATAACTAGCCACTGGCTAGTTATGTCACGCGACATAACTAGCCACTGGCTACTTATGTCGCGCGACATAACTAGCCACAGACGCGTTTTTGACAGCCTGTTCTCTTAATTCGATTAGGAAACATATTTACACTAAAGTAGTATAAATATGTGAGGTCTGTCAACCCTAAGGTCTGGCCGAAATTTTCAAGGGAAAATCATAACAAAATACTCTCAATATTCTTCCATAAGTTTTAGGAATCTAGCAATTCCCAACCCGAGAATTGTTCTCGACATTCATATTTGTGTGGATTACCAAAAGAGGGTCTTAGTTTTTGTTCAAACAAATCAAAGACCTAGAGTTCAAATCTGAAGATCCAAAGGAGTTGAAGATTCGAAGATTTGAAGATCAAAAGTTTGTGATTGCAAATCACATAATTATCCGTTCGATAGCTCAAGACCGGAAAGCAATAAAGGTTGGTAAATTCTATCTCATAGCAATTCAATTTAATCGTATAGAACGGATCTTAGGGCTTGGGTTTTGTGTTAATTTTATGCTTAATTCCGCTGCGCATGGACCCATAAAACTCAACAGGGCATGGAAGAAAACCTAGTTTGTCTTTCATGAAGATTTGGGGTTGTGATGAACCGATTTGGTAGGAACTCTGTTTATAGTGAAAGCAGCAGTTTCTAGTGCATGTCCCCAAAAGGATAAAGGAAGCTCAACTTGACTCATCATAGAACGAACCATGTCTAACAAAGTTCTATTCCTCCTTTCAGACACACCATTGCATTGTGGTGTTCCGGGTGGAGAGAGTTCTGAAACGATTCCACAACTCTTAAGATGACTGTCAAATTCTTGGCTCAAATATTCACCACCTCGATCGGATCGAAGTACCTTAATAGTTTTGCCAAGTTGATTTTGCACCTCATTTTGAAATATTCGAAATATCTCAAACGATTCACTCTTATGTTTCATTAGATAAACATATCCAAATCTACTATAATCATCAGTGAATGTTATGAAGTACCGAAATCCTCCCCTAGCATCGCTACTCATAGGCCCACATACATCGGTATGTATGAGTCCTAATAAGTCGCCCGCCCTTTCACCGGTTTTGGTAAATGGGTCCTTGGTCATCTTGCCAAGTAAACAAGATTCGCATGTCTCATATGATTCATAATCATGTGAGTCCAAAAATCCATCTTTGTGGAGTTTAGAAATGCGTTTCTCGTTTATATGGCCAAGACGACAATGCCATAAGTAAGTGTGGTTTACATCATTGGGTTTAGATTTCTTGTTAATGTTATAGACATCATTATCGCGATTTTCAACATCAAGAATATAAAGGCCATTGAATGAAACAAAGAAAGCATAATAATGCATATCACTCTTGTAAATAGAAAATTTCTTATCACATATAAGAAAATTAAAACCTTCATTATCTAAACATGAAATCGAAATAATATTCCTACTTAAAGCTGGAACGTAATAACAATTGTTCAAAACAAGTATTAGTCCACTAGGTAAAGTAACTTCATAAGTTTCTACGGCTAATGCAAAGCAACTCTTGCTCCATTCCCCACACGTAGGTCCACTTCACCTTCCTTAAGCATCCTTCGTTTCTTTAGACCCTGCACATTTAAACAAATGTGAGTTCCACATCCGGTATCCAATACCCAAGAACTAGAAGTAGATAGGAATATATCTATAACAAAGATACACGAAGTTGAAGCAACTCCTTTGCTCTTCTTCAAGCTTCCTTGTATTTTGCGCAATTTCTCCTCCAATGTCCAATCTCATTGCAATGGAAGCAGATTGCGTCCTCTTGGGACTTAGGCTT
Source organism: Adenophora triphylla var. japonica (assembly GCA_022495995.1). Taxonomy (NCBI): domain Eukaryota; kingdom Viridiplantae; phylum Streptophyta; class Magnoliopsida; order Asterales; family Campanulaceae; genus Adenophora; species Adenophora triphylla. The sequence goes on from JAFEMH010000079.1 coordinate 663,455, forward strand.
AGCCTCTTTAGGCTTGGAGGCCTCTTTGGGCTTGGCAACCTTTGCCTTAGGATTAGCAACCTTTGCTTTTCCTTTACCCTTGAACCCTTTCCCCTTGTTAACCATTAGCACTTGATCGGTCTTCTTCTCGACAATCTTGGTTTCCGCAAAGAGTCAACATTTGAACTAACTCGGAAAGGTTTCTATTCATTCCACCCATGTTATAGTGCATTATGAAATGACTAAAACTTTTAGGTAATGAATTCAGATTATGTCGGTAGCCAACTCTTGGCTAATTGGAAAACCGAGCCTTTCAAGATGCTCAATGTGGCCCTTTAACTTGAGAGCATGGGGACCAACACTTGTCCTTCACTCATCTTGCATGAGGTCAAGGATGCAACCGTGTTGTACCTTTCTTGCCTAGCTTGAATTTGGAACATTTCCATCGCCCGATTGTTTAAGTCGATCGTCCCCAAGTGCTCAAGATTCTTCGAAGACTCTTGCACATGGCGGAGAGCATAAGGCAACTAACATCTGTAGAGTCACGCTTGTGCTTCAGATATTGTTCCCTTATTGCCCTAGCGGCATTGGCGACGGAGTTCGGGTGGAATAGGTTCGGTGAGAACGTACGGTTTCTCCTCTTGTTTGAGAACAATTCTCAAACTACGGATCCAATCCATATAGTTTGTACCATTCTCTTCCAACTTTTCCTTCTCAAGGACGGATCGCAGTTGAAAAGTGATTATTGTTTGATGCCATTTATTCTACAAAAAGATATACATAAAATATGAACACATATAAGTAAACATATTATATGAGAAGTATAGTGCATTTAAATAAATGCTCCCACTAAATTATACACCTTCAAATGCAAATAAGCATAATATACATTTAATGGGCTAAGATCCAACTTTAATTCAATTTCAAGTTTGCTATGGCAAACCGCTCAAAATTAAATTAATTAGGTAGAAAACATCAATCATATCACATATATGACTCTTAGATCTTTTATGAGATCAATTCAAGACATCATATGTCTAGGCATATTTTAATCTCATCTTATGCCTTGGGTCCAAAACCATTTTGATAACCCAATTAAGTTCATTCACTTTAAAACGTATAGGAACCACCATTTCCTCATCTTGCTCGCATTCGAATAGAATCAAAGCACCTTGCTATGGCAAGCCCACCCAAAACTATCCGAATGGTCTCAAGTGTTTTTAATCATGAATTGGCATAAAGAACTTAAAAGTTAAATGAAGGTTCTTTAAGGTAGATTATAAGCATATCAGAAAGATAGTCAAAATCATGCACCTGTAAGTTCCCGGGGAAGATAGGTGAGCCGCAAGGACTTCTTAAGTACCAACTCTTCCTTAGACGTAACTCTCCTAGACATGCATAATTAGAAATCAACTCGATTAGGCAACATAATCCTTACCTTTTATAAACAATCGCTTCCTTTTAAATTTCGCGTATTTATGACTTGTTTCCATAAACAATCATAAGATCCAAAATTTACAATGTCTAAATCTAAACATATTAGGAAACTAAATATCATGTTTCAACTAAACATCTAATTTAATAATTCTTAACAATTAAGAACAAATAATTCATGCATCGCAACAATTAATAAAACACATTTAAATTAATTAAGCATGCATAAACAATGAATCAATCTAGCATGGACTTATAAACTCAATTTTATAACATCCAGTTTTCATACACATTGCAATAATTATTAAAATCATATTTTAATCAATTAATCATGTATATCAATGAATCAATCTATCGCGGATTTATAAACTCAATTTTATAACATCCAGATTTTTCATATTAACATATCAGATTGTAAACACAATCATAGAATAGCGTAAAATTTGAACAAACAGATTCGCCGGTTTTGGCTTGTTATGTCGCGTGACAACATCGGCCATAGGCTTAATATGTCGCACGACCTAACATGCCGCTAACCTGAATTCCACATGGCTCGATATGTCGCACGACATAGGCGACAAAGTTACTGAGGATTTCCGCATTCGAACCAATACAGATTACATGCCCAATTAAATCACATAAAACGGCCTTTTTCTGATTTAATTCAGCATAAATTGAAAACGATTTTCACATTGTTTCACATAAACAATTAAAATTCTATCACATACAAAACATGCAATAAGCATATAAACAATTTATATCTTAAAACTAGCATGTTAATTCAAACTTAATCATACGAACGGGGCTCGATACCACCTGTTGGGTTTTACGGGTCCATGCGCGGCGGAATTAAGCATTAAAAACATAAAACCCAAGAAGCCCTAGGATCCGTTCTATACAATTAATTTGAATATCAATGAAATAGAATTAAACCAACCTTGAAACGCTTTCCGGTCTTGAGCTATCGAACGATTTGATTATGTGATATTGAACCACAAACTTCGTTCTTCAACTTGCTTGAACTCTAGGTCTTGATCGATGAACGAGCGAAGACCCTCTTTTGGTATCCACACCTTCGAATGAATCCAAGAACAATTTCTTGTCGATTGCTAGATCTAAACCTTGAAGAATATTGAGAGAATTTGATTGTGAATTTTGCTTTAAAATTTCGGCTAGGCTTTTAGGTCTGACAGAACCCCTGTATTTATACTACAAATAGTGTAAATACCTCTTCTAATCAAATTAGGAGAGACAGGCTGTCAAAACGCGTATAGGCCTATTATGTCGCGCGGTATATCAAGCCATTGGCTTGATATGTCGCGTGACATAAGTAGCCAGTTTCTGTGCCTCTCAATCATTCTTCCTCCGGTTTAACCAATTCATTCTAGTTGTGTGTGACCCAATAGGATTACATCATGTTGGCAATGAGATCGATCATATCGAACCTCATAAGACATAAGCGGACTCTAGCAAGCCATTATGTCTACCCAAATGATGCAACGTAAGAGTTCACGTTTCCAACGGTGTACTTCCATTTATCCCTTTTTGTCTCACGATGTTATATTGAACACAAGTCATGGTCCTTGTCAACTTGTTATTGTTCAATGCTTTCTCGATTCTTGAGTATAATGATAATTCCAATCATATTGGGGTACGGCCATACACTTTCATCATTATCACTCATCGAGGGGCCCAAGCATAACATCTCTCTTCCGAGGGACAAACTCCTTCTTGACTTATCATCCTTCCCATCATGAATCCGATCATGCCAATGATAGTCTTTATAGATATCGTGTTAAGATATCGTTTGACTAAAATCAAACATGGCTTTCATCATATGTAAGGTTATGATAGTCTCAGGTCTAGGAAATAAATGAAGTAACCGTATGAGATTTAAGTATGACATTTGACCATTACATAAATCTCATGCGGGTCATGTCCAGTCACTTGTTCTCTAACAAGTACCCATAATTTCAATGTGCATCTCTTATGCATATAATCATCACATGATTATCCATTGACAATTATACTAATCTATTCTCTTAATAATTAGGGACAGTGATTATTATAAACAAATATACAAAACATATAATAATCAAATAATAAACATCTCATATAATAATAAATAATGTCAACACATAAGTCTATCAATCATAGGCCTAGGGCATAACACCAACAACTACCTCCGTCCCAATATGAATGTCCGAAAACTATCTAAGTTTGTTCTTGATCAAGAACAAATTCGAAAACTTTTTGAACATTCATTTTTGGGACAGAGGTAGTAGTTTTCAACAACTCATTATAAAGATTGTTTCACTACGTGATATGAGAGCTAGGGAGAAGCAGATCTGTAATATGGAAGAAATTTTAAGAATGTATAGTTAAGGGAAAGGGATTATTTACGTAGAGGTAGGTCCTTCGTCTGGGAAAGACATGGGCTCCTTGATCCCACCACAAGCGATGTGCCCAGAAACCAGAATCTCTGTCACCCGTGGAAACATTTTATTTTTAGCGTAGAACAACATTTGACTTAGAGCATCTCCAATGCATTACTTCAAATTTTACTTCATTTCTTCAAATTTTCCTTCAAATCTTGCTTCAATTTTTTTTCCTCTCCAATCCATTCCTTCATTGTTTACTTCAAAAAGAATATTCTCAGCATCTTTCCATTCCACCTCATCATTCTACTACTTCTATAATTTCTCAAATACTACACAAAGTTTAATCCTTTTACATATTCTACCATCTCTTTTGTTTAGAAATAAAAATTCAAATAATGTATTTATAATTCAAATTACTAATAAAATATATTTTATTATTAAAGAAAAAAATACAAAATAAAATGATATTGACGTAAATGATATATTGACATAATGAAAACATTAGCACAAAGAAACAAATTTATAAATCATTCCAAAGTTGACGGTGAGATGGTAATAAAATATATTTTATTACTTTGTTTTCATTAAAAATGTGTGACTTTTCGATTATCATGTAATATTAACTATGTTGTTATAAATATTGGTATGTTTTTAATTTATGTTGAATGTATTTTGTATATATTTTAATACATCCGTCTAACTTTATCTCAAATAATTATCACAGTATAAACATAAAAAAAATTAAGATTATTTTAAATAATAAAAATGTTATTTTTAATTTTTATAATAAATAAGATGTAACTTTAAAAAATTAGAGGGACTAAATTGTAAATTGCTTCAAATTTGAAGCAACACTATTCATCTCCTTCAATTTTTAAGGAAAAAATGAAGTGGGTTGAAGGAAGGAATAGTGTCAAAATGAAGAAATGAAGTGGATTGGAGATGGTCTTTAAAAATGAAGAAATGAAGTGGATTGGAGATGGTCTTTAAGGACGGAGAAACATGGATGGAAATCCTAGTAAATGGATACATGGTCCTCGCCACCACGTTTTAAACATTTTAAATATTTTAAAGTTATCTTGGACTAGTAGTAAGCCCGTGCTACGCACGGATTGCATTTTACCTTTTATTAGTAAGTTGAAAGATAATAGTTGTTTTGGTCAAATTTCAACAAGTGTCTTTGATGGTAAGAAAAATGACTAAAGTGATATGAATCTGGGTACAATGATTATCAAGTTGAATAGAAATGAACACAAGGATTTTTACGAGGAAAGCCCTAGAACAACTTGTTCGCCGGCATAAAACCTCGGGAGGTTTAGGAACCTACCTTGACCAAAAGTTTACTAAGTATTTTTGTGATTACAGAGCTAGGAGCGTATAGAAGGGAACTTAAGCTAGTGAAAAAACGTGTGTGCAATACAAGTGTTCTATCCCCTTTATACCTCTTTACAACGGCTAATTACAAAGAAAATATTAAGCCTAGAATCTCGGAGGTAAGGTTGATCTTGTTGAGACATTATCGCCATTTTGTTGATTGAGGGGATAATGATCCGTTGCTGGATATGTTGATGAAGAAAACGTCGTTGAATTGGTCTCCTATCTTTTTGACACGTTCCCTGAAAAATAGGGTTAACGTAACAATAGTTCAACCTGCGAATGATCAAGATGCAAATAGGAGAACTCAAGTTGTTAGTACCAAGATGCTAGGTGCAAGTTGTAAACAAGTTGATTTAAAAACGTAGGGCCCAACAATTGCCCCCAAACTTTTTGAATTTAAAATGAAGAATATAAAGAGACAAAAAATTTAAAAAGTTTGCCAAAAATGGTAAAAGGTACACGGCGGTTTTAAATGAAAAGGTTTTTGATGGGACGGTTTTGAAGATTTCCAAAGCAAAGGTCATGATCATTAAGACTTCCAACCGCTGCCAACCTCTCCCTTAAATAAATAAGACTCCTCCCCAACTCTCCCTTTCACAGAATAAAAAAGGTAGCTTTCAAGGAGGTTTTCGAGAGGAATAACCAAGGAAGGAGACCGGAGAGAAAATCAAGTAAGAATTTTCCGGTGAGTTTCTCTTTTCCTTTTCAATTTTCTCTTTGATTTCTTGCTCAAGTTGTAAAAATGGGAAGAAAAAAGGTGATTATAATCGAAAGTAATGAGGGTTTGCCCGAGGGTTTCTCAACTCAGAACATGTTGAAAAAATCAGACAATGAAAAATGTTTGATTCCTCAAGCCAACTTAGAAATCATTAAGAAAAATCACGCTATGCCATATGAAACCGTCTTTTTCACCCACCCTGACTTAACTTCTGAATGCTATTCTACCGATTGACTTAACTTCCCTAGTTAGGTTAAATGCGGAGACTGAGTTGGAAGTTGGTTTAGAAGAATTCACTTATTGATGGAGAAAAATTCCTCTAGTAATAAAAACCGAGCAAGTGTACTCACTACCAGTGTAGCAGTATGCACGAGCAGGGGTCGAACCACAGAGACTCGTTGGTAAACAAGCAAAAGAAAAGCAATGAATAAAGTAACCAGAGATTTTTAGATTTGAAATAATAATCTAGTTCTAAAACAGAAATAAACAATTAAAACTAAGAAAGCAATTTAAATGTAACGAATTAACTCAGATCAACAACGGAGATTCACGGATTGGATTCACAATTACTTTCACTTTATGCTATATTTGTTGCTAAAAACATTAATCTCAATCTAAGATTCATTCACAAAAGTAAGGATTGGGACGGTGTGGTGCCCGAATTGCAACCCTTTGAATTATTATCAAGTTGCGTTTTCTGTTACGGTCACACAACAATCAAACGATTATTTAGCCCTTTAGAATATTGAATCTAAACCCTTTTGATTTCTATTATGGCCTCAATTAGGTCCAATCTTCAAAACAGAGTTCAATTGTATCAATCCCCAAATTAATGGCGGAATTAATACCCAAATAATTAAAAGGCCAAAGTCATCTTAACATGAAATTGCAACCTTAAAACTGTTAAAGATAAATACTTTGAAGAACTAGAAAGAGATTAAATTGGAATAATGAAATCTACAGCATAAAGATCCAGTAATTGCTACAACCAATCCGCAAACCTAAGAGATTTAGCTACTCAAAGACATAATGAAAATAACAATACTTATAAAATAAAAGAACATCAAAACCTGAGAAATCCGGGATTGAAGAACGAAGAAATCTCTAGAAAGCTCAAAAACTAAGAACTCAAAACAATGATTCAAGATCCCTCTTAAAATCTGCTACTTAAGTATTTATATTAGGGCAAAATACACAGGTCAAAACGGAATAAAAGTCAAGAATGCCCTTAATAAGTTGCTGAAATCTGGTGCTGAATACGGGACGAGCGCGGCCGCTCTGCAGGTGAGCGCGGTCGCTCTTCTTTACAGGGATTTTTGTCTTCACAACTTTACTTGAGCGCGGCCGCTCTTAGGATGAGCGCGGTCGCTCTGGAGGACAGGGATTTTTGGCTTGCTTTCTTCAATGGAGCGCGGCCGCTCTTGGGTTGAGCGCGGCCGCTCTGGAGGCCAGCAACTGGAGCTCGAATCTGCTTCATTATTTTCATGCTCCGCTCCGCTCCAACTTGATTTCCTTGCCCTTTTCTTGACAAAACTCAACATAAAATCATACTTTTGCCCTGTACTCATCAAACACTCAACAACCACATTAAAACAACATAAAACCCGGGATTTTGAGCCTAAAATAAGTTCGTAAACATGTAAAATGGGTGTGTAAAAACACATCCATCACTTATACAACTGAGATTAGGGGATTTGGCCCTGGGAGATTTAGCTTTAGGATTAAGACTGGTGAAGCCCTTTTTTGTATGATAACTGTGATCCTGCTGATAGAGGTTGGAGGAACAAATTTTTCTTTGCAAGGAGAAATACCCTAGCTTTGGAGGAGGGTGCAATTTCCAAGTGGAGGTCTCAAGGTAGTATAGATAATTTTTCTTACTCTATTAATGTTACTTAACAACCTGCTAACTAATCACTTGAATCTCTTTTGGCGTAGTTGCTAAGCTGAGCGTGCTTTTTCCAGCAAAAGAGGGTACAGGGGAGAATGTGAGGAAAATCTATGAGTTGGATCCATTAATAAGGTCTTTCAAGGCATTCCCGGTCTTGTTTTCTGTAGATTTAGAAGAAGAACTTAAGCCTGAAGAAGCTCTGCCTGATCAAGAACTTAACCCTGAAGAAGCTCTACCTGATCCCACCAAGATGTCCACAGGTTTACCTAACATCTTAAAGCTTTGCCTATCTCCAATCTGTTCTAATCTTTTTAAGTTGTTCTTATTTTATACCCCTTTTTTGCAGCTACTCGATCTAAAGACACTGTGAGTGCTGCAGACCTATTGGCTGAAGTTAGGGCAAAGAGAACTGCCAAGAGAGATAATAAGCCTCCAACTCCTATGTCTATGGCATCTACTTCTGATTTGAATGTCTCCAAGAAGAAGGAGGAAGCGAAGAAAAGGAAGTTGATAGAGGCTGAGGCCACGGATGCAAGTGATGATATGGTGAAAACAAGAGAGAAGTTTAAAGCTGCGATAGCAAGATTTGTTGATGAGGTAAAACGAAGAGACCTTGAACCTTACCAAAGAGTTGATAGAGTATTAATACTTCTTTTACACAGGTTTCGGAAATTATGAGTCCTATTATGGACCAGGTCGATACTCTGAAGATCAAGGCGGCAAAATGTAGTCATGAAGCTGCGGAATCAAGGAAGGAAGCCACCAAAAGTGCTGGGGAAGTAGAGAGGTTGAAGAAAGAAGCAGAAAAGTATGTTGGTGAGGTGGAGAAATTGAAGAAAGATTTTGAGACTTTAGGGAAGGAAGTGGAAGTTGTTCGTGCTGAGAATGAAGCTCATATGAAAGAGCTTGAAGCAGCCAAGGGACATTTCAAGTTCAATGCCACCAAGACATTGCTGGAGGCCATAATTAAGCTTATGGAGGAGTACAAGAATGGACAAGCTCCAACTTGGGACTTGGAGGAGGAGAAAAGAACTTTAGAAGACCACATTGGAGAACCAGCAGATGGAGAGGAGGTGAACTCAATGGCCCTTGAAACTCTAGTTGATGATACTGATAAAGCTTTGAGTACCATAGTGGTAGCTCAAGTTGAAGAAAATGATCAAGGGAAGAAACCAAATGCACCACCGGCGGCGAGAGCCGTAATGTTTGAAAAATTTGAAAGTTTATAAGTAGTTTGGAAGGAGGAGGAACAAAAAACAATTTTTTGCTTATTTGCCGCACCATTGGTGGGCACCAAATGGGGGGTCTGTCCCCAAAAACAAGTTTATTTTGGTATGTAATGGCTCATAAGAGCCCAAACAATCTATTTGGGGGTACTAGGTTGGACTAGTACTCCAAGATTTCTTAGGTTTTAAGGGATTAGTTGGCTTATCCAACTTATCTTTTAGTTGCAAAATCTTTTGGGAACACTTTAAGGTTTTATAGAAGTATTTTAAGCTTTTCAGAAATACTTTCTTGTTCATTAGATAACATGTTGATGTTATAAACAGAAGGTAACATGATAATGTTACAACCAGTGGTCACAACTTAAATAAGTGTGAAATCGTGCGCCTAGGCGAAGGTGTCAAAACCTTAATTCGTTAGAAAAGATGAAAATCTTTTAACCATATGTAAATTGTACCTTTGATCAGAGGTAACCGTTTGAAGAGATAGAACAAGTATCAGCCGTCCTGGCGTGTCAACAAGTTCTATCCCTCTCCAGCTAGAGTTTCAACATGTATCAGTCATACTGGCGTGTCAACATGTTGAAATTCTTCTTCCTAGGTCCAAACATGTTGGAGCCGTACTGGCGTGTTAACATGCTTAGACCTACTCCAATTTTAGGTCTCAACAAGTATCAGCCGTACTGGCGTGTCAACATGTTGAGCCTACTCCGTTTGTTCAAGTTGTATACCTTGCAAAACAAATTCATGTTAGGGTTGGGCGTTAGCATAGCTAACGCCCCTCGGATGCTTAAGTTAGTAAGGATTTTCAATGAAACTTGATAATTTGAAACATGTGAATGAACTTGACAGCAAAAATAGATCATACCTGAGAAGTCTAGTTGTAAATAACTGGACTTACATAAAATATAGCTTCAAATGAATAGCATTCCAACTTCTAGGGATCCTGTCTCCACTTGGGGTTGACAACCAATACGCACCTTTGCCAGCTTCCGCATCGATGAGATATGGCCCTTCCCACTTGGGAGCTAATTTACCTGCATTCAATTCTCTTGTATTTTGAAATACTTTTCTCAAAACTAAATCACCAACCTAGAATCTTCTTATTCTGACATTCTTGTTATATGATCTAGCAATCCGTTGTTGATAAGCTGCCATCCTTATCTTGGCTAAATCCCTGATCTCATCAATTGTATCTAAATCTTGGGTTAGCAATAGGTTATTTTCATCTTGAGTTAATAAGCCATACCTTGCTGTTGGGATTGTCACCTCTACTGGAATTACAGCTTCTGCTCCAAATACCAAAGAATATGGAGTCCTACCTGTGGCCCCTTTTGTAGTGGTCCTATCTGTCCAAAGTATAAGTGGTAACTCTTCGGCCCATCTTCCTTTCTTTTGATCTAGGCGCTTCTTCAAGTTGTTGACAATCAACTTGTTGCTTGACTCGACTTGACCATTGGCTTGAGGGTGGACAGGCGTGGACATGATCAACTTGATGCCCCAGCGAGCACAAAAATCTCTGGTCTTCTTACTTATGAATTGTGACCCGTTGTCACATATAATCTCTGATGGTACACCAAACCTACTAATTATATTTTTCTTTAAAAATGAAATTACCTCCTTGTCTCTTACTTATACATAAGCTTCTGCCTCGATCTACTTTGAGAATTAATCGGTCATTGCCAACATGAACACTTTGCCTCCGGGGGCTTTAGGCAACTTGCCTACAATATCCATGCCCCATTGCATGAAAGGCCAAGATGAGACGATAGGATGCAGAGGCTCTGCAGGTTGATGCAAGATGTTGCTGTGTCTTTGGCAGGCATCACACTTCTGTACATAGCTCATGGCATCTTGACGCATGGTTGGCCAATAATAACCAGTCTTGAGGGCCTTTGACGCTAATGCTTTTCCACCAGAATGATTTCCACATATTCCTTCATGGATTTCTTTCAGCACCAGTTCAACTTGCTTATTATCAATACATCTTAAATAGTGCCCTGCAAAAGATCTCTTAAATAGCACATTATCTATTAAAACGAAAGTTGAAGTACGAATCTTAAAAGATCTAGCATTCTTAATATCTGGCGGGATAGTCCCAAGTTGAAGGAACTCAATTATTGGTTGGGTCCAAGAAGGTCTAGCATCTTGTGCCCCAGTAGGTTGAGTAACCGCTTGAGTTTCCTCAACTTGGTCTATTGCCGGGAACTTAACATAAATAATGGGAATATTAGTATGCAACATTGATTTGCAAGTTGAACCCAAGTTGGTTAATGCGTCCGCTTCTATGTTTTCTTCTCTAGGGACCTGTTCCAAAGAGAATGATAGGAATTTTGAAGCTAAGGCCTTAACATGTTGGAGATACAGAGTCATCTTGGAATGCTTCGCCATATAACTGCCATTAAAATGGTTAGCGAGCAATTGAGAGTCAACATATATATTTATATGCATAATGTTTAAACTTAAAGCAGTAGTTAAACCCATGATTAAAGCTTCATACTCAGCTTCATTATTTGTTGCATTGAATTCACAAGATACAGCTTGAGGTATGATATCACCTTGAGGGGACTTCAGGACTATTCCCAATCCAATTCCTTTGGAATTTGAAGCTCCATCCGTGAACAGTGTCTAGAATCTAGGAATAGTTTTACCTTCAAGTTGCTGTACTTCCAGTTCCACTTCGGGTTGCAAACTTGGACTGAAGTCTGCTACAAAATCTGCTAGAGCCTGAGATTTGATGGCTGTTCTTGGCTCATACGAAATGTCATATGTGCTCAACTTGACCGACCACTTGGCCAATATGTCTGACATCTCTGGGGTTCTTAACACATTTCTTATAGGATAGTTAGTTCTAACAGTTATAGAATGTGTTTCAAAATAATGACGCAGTTTTGTAGCAGCAGTAGTTAAAGCTAAAATTAATTTTTCAAGATGAGAGTACCTCGTTTCAGCATCTAGTAAAGACTTACTTATATAGTAAACATGATGCTGTTCACCTTGGATTTCCTTCACCAATACTGCACTAACAGCATTCTCAGATACAGCTAAATATAAGTAAAGGTGCTCACCATGTTCTGGTTTGGCAAGTAGGGGTGATGTCACCAAGTATTCTTTAAGTTGCTTAAAAGCTGCTTCATGTTGGTCAGTCCATTGGAAGAGTTTATTCTTCCTTAATACTTCGTAGAATAACCTGCACTTATCAGATGATTTAGATATAAATCTATTTAGTGCAGCTACTCTACCCGTTAACCTTTTGACATCTTTAATGTTCTTGGGAGATTCCAAGTTGAGAATGGCTTTGATCTGCTCGGGACTGGCTTCAACTCCTCTCTTGGTCACCATATAACCCAAGAATTTTCCTGCTTTAACACCAAAACTGCACTTGGATGGATTAAGCTTCATGTTGAAAACTTTCAAGATGTTGAACGCCTCAGCAAGATGCTCCACATGATCTTCAATATGCTTGGACTTGACTACCATATCATCTATGTAAACTTCCATTGTCTTGCCAAGTTGATCTTTAAACATCTTATTCACGAGCCTCTGATAAGTTGCCCCTGCATTTTTAAGACCAAATGACATAGCAATATAACAATATATACCTTCCGGAGTCATGAATGCTGTATCCTCTTGATCTGAGGTCTCCATTTGAATTTGCTGAAAACCTGAAGACGCATCCATGAATGTTAAGATGTCGTGGCCAGCTGTCTCTTCAACTAGGGAATCAATATGAGGAAGAGGGAATGGATCCTTCGGGCAGGCCTTGTTCAAGTCCGTGAAGTCCACGCATACTCGCCACTTGCCGTTCCTCTTCTCTACCACCACAACATTGGCTAACCACCTTGGATATTGAACTTCTCTGATCATATTGGACTTCAAAAGCCTCTCAACTTCATCCTTTATGATCTGGTTCCTCTCCTGGGCAAACTTCCTTCTTTTCTGATGAACAGGACGGATGGTTGGATCAATGTTCAACTTGTGAGTAATGATGTCCTTGCTTATTCCTGTCATGTCCTCGTGCTTCCATGCAAAACAACATTTCTGACTTCTTAAGAACTCAATCAGCTCTTCCTAAATTTCAGATGGAAGGTCTATACCAACTTGTACTTGGGCCTCAGGATTCGACTCATCAACAGAAACATTTTTCGTCTCATGCTCCACTGCTTCAAGAACATCCTGGGCCTTTTTCTTTAATTTCTATGCTTGACGAGGAATCGAACTTGCCTTCATATTAACCTTGTAGCATTCTTTAGAAACTTGCTGATTCCCCTTCAACTTGGCTACACCCCAAGGTGTTGGAAATTTGACACACTGGTGATAAGTTGACGGCACGGCCTTCATGTTGTGGATCCAAGGTCTTCCCAAAATGACATTGTACGAGGAAGAGCATTCGATCACACAGAACCTTTCCATAGAATTCATACCCTCCAAATAGATAGGCAACTTGATTTCTCCGACTGTCTGCTTTATTTCACCACTGAATCCTACCATCACGGATGAATTCTTCACAACTTCAGATAAAGGAATGCCCATATCTTCAAGAGCATGAGTGAAGATTATGTTGACTGAGCTACCGCCATCGATCAAAATTCTCTTGACCACACAATTAGCAATCTGTACCTGAACAACTAGACCATCATGATGAGGGTCCAACGTGTTGTCCTTATCCTCAAAGGAGATAACCTGACCATCTGTGAAGTCACGATGCCTTGAGGGCAATTCTGACCGATCCTCCTTAGAACTCTTGGCATGACGCTTAGCTGCAGAGTAAGTTGTTCCACAAATATGGGATCCACCTGAAATAACATTTACTACCTTGGTGGCTGGAGGTGGTGCAACTTTCTCGGGTCTGGACTGCTCCCCTGAATCAGGTTCTTTAGACTCACTTCTGACCCTCTTCTTACCCAAAAAATCCTTAAGAAGACCCTTGGATAATAAATGAGCAATCTCCTTCCTCAAGGCAAAACAATTCTCAGTGGTATGCCCAAAATCCTCATGAAATGCGCACCACTTGGACTTGTCCTTCCAAGTTGTTGGCTGATCATTCTTCTTGGGCCATCTTGCTTTATCTCCAAGATTTCCCATGGTGCAAAGGATTCCTGCAATGTCCACAGAAAAGCAGTATTCAGAAATTTTAGGATAATCATTATCATCCCGATCTTGATCATCATCTACAAAATGAACTTTAGAAGATTCAGATTTAGCAGGGGGTTTGCCCCTGTTGGACTTATAGTGATGGGAATCCGATTTTCTGTCAGAGGGCTCAAATAGAGGAGTAGGGGTTCTCCCAGTTGACTTCCCCATTGCCAGGCTGTCATCCTCCAATCTGATGAAAGGCAAGGCTCTGGTTCTAATTTCTTCAAGTTGTTTCGCCGGAGTCATCACCAACTCATTATAAAATAGAGAGCTCTTCTTCAAGCCAATACGGAATGCTTCCGTAGCTGTGAACACGTCCAAGTTGGGTATAGTCACTGCCTCCTTGTTAAACCTGTGCAAATACTCTTTAAGACTTTCGTTAGGCTGTTGCACAATTCTATAAAGGTCACTAGTCAACTTGTCAAATGCCCTATTGCATGAAAATTGATTGATAAACATATTGACAAGTTGAGCATAAAAAGAAATAGAGTTTAGAGGAAGTCATGTTAGCCATTTTAAGGCCGGTCCTGACAAAGTTGAGCCAAAGCCCCTGCAAAAACATGCTTCTCTAAAAATAGGGGGGATACTTATAATATCCATTGACTCCTGATACAGCAACACATGCTCTGCTGGATCGGTGCTTCCATCATATTTCTTCATATGAGGGACTGAAAACTTCTTTGGGATTTCCACACTAGCTATTGCTGGCACAAAACGAGATTCATTATAGCAAGTTGGAGAAACTTGGTGGTATGACACATTGACTCCAGGTATGCTCCGAAGCAAATCCTTTATAGTCTGCATTTCCTTAACAAGTTGACTCTCTGCGAAAAGAGGATTGTTATTAAACTGAGATGCAGAAGTATCAAAAGCATTAAAGAAACTCCCTGTTTGCCCCATTGAGGGTGTAGCATAGGTGTAGCAAGATGACAACACAGGTTGGCTAGCTGGAAGGCTTAATCTTGGCTGCTCGATTGGAATGGATGTCACGATTGTACTTTCTGCTGGCAAGGTATTGGACATAGGGATATCTCCAAAATGGCTTGGTCCTGTACCTGTACCAAACAAAGATCTGGGAAGTAAAGGTTAAAATGGAGTAGATACTTGAGTATCAACTTGCTTCCCTTTATGCAGGCTATCAATGGCATTGAATATCATGGCATTCGTATGCTCCTGACCATCCAATCGATCATTCACTTTCTTCAACATATCGGCCATGTTGGATAATATCTCCAAATTGACAGCTTCCGCATTCAAAGATGGATTGCCTTGGGTGCCAGAAACAGGAAGCGGCCGACTCATCTCACCTTGACTGCCGGACGACAGATTGGCCATTTCTATGCAAATAATCAAAGTTCCCCACGGACGGCGCCAAATTGTTTTGGTCAAATTTCAACAAGTATCTTTGATGGTAAGAAAAATGACTAAAGTGATATGAATCTGGGTACAATGATTATCAAGTTGAATAGAAATGAACACAAGGATTTTTACGAGGAAATCCCTAGAACAACTTGTTCGCCGGCATAAAATCTCGGGAGGTTTAGGAACCTACCTTGACCAAAAGTTTACTAAGTATTTTTGTGATTACAGAGCTAGGAGCGTATAGAAGGGAACTTAAGCTAGTGAAAAAACGTGTGTGAAATACAAGTGTTCTATCCCCTTTATACCTCTTTACAACGGCTAATTACAAAGAAAATATTAAGCCTAGAATCTCGGAGGTAAGGTTGATCTTGTTGAGACATTATCGCCATTTTGTTGATTGAGGGGATAATGATCCGTTGCTGGATATGTTGATGAAGAAAACGTCATTGAATTGGTCTCCTATCTTTTTGACACGTTCCCTGAAAAATAGGGTTAACGTAACAATAGTTCAACCTGCGAATGATCAAGATGCAAATAGGAGAACTCAAGTTGTTAGTACCAAGATGCTAGGTGCAAGTTGTAAACAAGTTGATTTAAAAACGTAGGGCCCAACAATAGTTACCTTATATAGTAACTAATATGATTAACTAATACTTTTAATAGTAATAGTTAACATATATATAATAACTATTATGATTAAATAATATTATTAATAGTAATAGTTAACATATATTGTAACTATAATACTATTACTTAACCTATATAGTAAACTAATACTATTTATAATAATAGTTAACATATATAGTAACTATTATAGTTAACTAATACACTTAATAGTAGTAGTTAACTTATAAAGTAACTATTATAGTTAACTAATACTATTAATAGTAATAGTTAACATATATAGTAACTATTATAGTTAACTAATACTATTAATAGTAATAGTTAACATATATAGTAACTATCATAGTTAACTAATACAATTAATAGTAATAGTTAACTTATAAAGTAACTATTATAGTTAACTAATACTATTAATAGTAATAGTTAACCGATATAATAACTATTATTATTAACTAATAGTATTAGCTAATTAGGACAATACCAAAAGTCATATAGATTTTGGGATAGTGATGGCGTGGCTTCTCCAAAATCAAGAGTTTGCCTAAACTTGTCCATGTGGCGAAGCCATAGCCCTCCTCACCAACTTTAATATATATATATATATATATTTATATATATAGATTTGCCAGCCCTTGTCAAGGGTAATTTTCTCAGGCAATGCCAAGTAAATGGATACATGGTCCTCGCCACCACGTTTTACGTCACCATTCGGGTACACAACCAACTTCCTATAACATGGAACACATTTATATCTCAATTCCAGTAAAACTTTGATGATGCAGGAATGTGTTTTGGGCTTAGGTATTGTGTCCAGCGAATGATTGAGCTGACTCCGTGACCTGCACACCACAAGAAAGAACCGTGAAACTGCGTCGGGGGTCTTCCGGCAAGCCCCTCCGGCGTGAGAATCAGCGAATGGACTGGAAAAGGATGTAAGAATTATGGAAAGTGCGTGTATACGTAAATATGCAGAAATGCATTACCTTTGTCCATGTTTCTGTTCCCACATTTATAGTGGATGTAGTGATATTAGGGTTTTCATCTGAACCGTTGGATTGGGTTGCTCCTATCCGTTGGATCATCCTGATTCCCTAGGCGTACAAGTGTCACGCCGTGATTGTTCCGCCTATGTAAGGACACTGTGGTGTCTGACATTGATAAGCAGCTTGCCTTATAGAGGAAAGTCAACCTGAGCGCCTTTTGGCATTATTACTGGTTATATGATTGCACGTGTAACAAGGCCCTGTGGTAGGTCTGACATTATCCCAAATTAGCTAATTAATCAAGCTTGTTGAGGAAGCTAATTGAAGGGACGACCTTGGAGCTGTACGTCCATGAAGGTCGTCGTCTTATCAGGACTCGACGAGCGAATGGACGAGCGAGTCAGATCGCTCAGTGGCGACGACCCTCGTTCCATACTGGAGTAGGCTTAGAAGGGAAGGCTCGTCGTCAGAGGGGTTTGGAAGGGAAGGCTCATCGTCAGACGGGCTTGGTCGCTCACTGGCGACGACCGCCATCTAATGTATCGACGAGTCACGCCTCCTAACCTTGATGGGCCTCATTGGTCTTGATCCTTTTGTGGGCTTGGTAACCCATAGCTCATAGATAAGTATTGGGCCAGGCCCATAACAAAATATACCGTTCAGTGGCCCCCAACTCATGGGTCGTCTTGACGGGTCAGGAGTTGTCGTTTTCCCTCCAAGGTCATCCGTACGACCGTCAATTTTGAATTTTGAATTATGATGATGTCAGTATCGAGATAGACTTATTTGTAATGTCATTTTCATTTATATATGAGATTATTACTTTGATTATTATATGTGTTTGCATGTTTACTTTAATAATCGTGTCCCTAGTTCTTATGAAGCACTAGTATGAAGTCTAATGGATAATCATGTGATGATTATATGCATGGAGATGCACATTAGATTCATGGGTACTTGTTAGAGAACAAGGTACTGGACTTGACCCATTATGAGATTTATGTCATGGTCGTATGTCATAAATAAATCTTATATAGTTATATCATTGATATCCTTTGACCTGAGATTATCATCGTCTTCCACTCGATGAATATTATGTTTGATATAGTTTAACGTTGTCTTTAACCGGATAACAATAAGGGCTATTATTGGCATGATATGATTCTTGTTGGGAAGAATGATAAGTCAAGATGGAAATTTGTCCCTCGTAAAGAGAGATGTTTGCTAGGCCACTCGTAAGTAAGATTGATGTAGTGCACGGCTATGCCCGAATGAATTAATGTGATTAATATCATTCGATTGATCAATTTACTTAGTAACGAGAAAGCATTGAACAAAATGAGTTGACGTGGACCATGACTCATGTTCAATATAACATCGTGTGACAAAGGGATTGTGATATGTTCTATGTAGGAAAATCGAACTTGATATTATATTAATTGGGTAGGCATGATGGCTTGCTAGAGTCCGCTCATGTCTTATGAGGATCGATGTGATCTAACTCATTGCCAACTTAATATAGTCCTATGGGGTCACACGCATCGAACGAATTGTCAAAAATGAAGAATATGGAGGTTTTGTTCTCAGGGGACGACTCGTCTCCAGGCCTGAACTAACTATTCCCTTGGCCTGGGATGAATGATTCAGAGGAAGAATCCTGAGGGACGACTCGTGCCCATGGGGACGAGTCGTGCCCATAGGGACGACTCGTGCCCTGGGCTTGAGTTAACTATTCCCCTTAAGGGGGACGCCAGAATCAGAGCATCGTGGCAAGGGGACGACTCGTGCCCTGGGGGACGAGTCATCCCGTCGGCGCTGGACTGACACGAATTTGACTTAAAATTAGGGTTTTGCAAAGGGCTTTTATTTATAACGTATAAATACAAACCCTTAGTTGCCCTAGCAGTCATTCTATGTTTTTGGGTTTAGAGAAACACAAAAAGAGAGAGATTTTCAATTGTGAATTGAGAAATCAAATCAATCCAATTCCATTATTCTTCATCGATTGAAAAGAGTTTCAATCAAGGATCTAGCAATCCGCCTAGAATTGTTCTAGGGTTCGTTCAACGCGTGGATACACATAGAGGATCTTCGCTATTCAAGATCTTTCGTTCGTGATTCAAGAATCGTTCATCGAAGATTTGCTAGTTCTTCAATCTGGAGTTGGAACGCGTTTATCAACGACAAAAGCACACAAGTTTAGTAATTCTAAATCATTCTTCTTAATTAATCATCTAGAACGGATCCTAGGGCTCCGGGTTTTCGAGTTAATTTGCATTATTCCGCTGCGCATGGACCCTCGAAACCCAACAGTGGTACCAGAGCCCCATTCATGATGTTTATATTAGATTATCATGATAATTATATCATGTGATTATGTTAATTTTCATGATGAATATGATTTAGAACATGATTTTATATGAGAATTGCTTGTGGAAGTAATTGTATATTTTGATATACCATGATTGTGAATTGAATTATGTGATTAATGTGATTAATCTATAATATGGGTTTTGATGTATTACTTAGTATATAGGCTGGAAGCCAAAATCTTCCCCACAGGCACTTATGGGAAGTGTGGGATAACTTTGGAATACGATGCCACGTACTAGTAATTACACATCAAATGTGATTTGTGTTGCATCATTCTATGTTCATAATTATGCTCATATAATTTTCATGAATCAACGTTGCCATGTTAATTGATAAACATGAAAATTGAACCTTCATTGAAATTTGAGTTTGTCTATGCCACCCAAGTTTAAACACTTGTGAGTATACGGATAGTTTTATGTAGGCTACGCCACAACGAGGTACATTAATTCTATCTTTGTATGATCAAGATGAGCAAACGGTGATTGCTATACGTTTAAAATGGTTGAACTCAATTAGGCTATCAAAACAGTTTTGGGCATAAGGCATAAGATGAGATTGAAACATGTGACATATGATGTCTATAATCTCATAAAGGATCTAAGAGTCATATGTTGATATGATTGATAAATGTTATCTACCTTTTTAGTTTAATTTTGAGCAGTCGTGCCATAGCCGACTTGAAATTAAATTAAAGTTGGGTCTTAGCCTATTAAATTATATTATGCATGTTTGTATAAGAAGGTTATATAATTTAGTGGGAGTATTTATGAAATACGTTAATTAATCTCTTAAATGAAATTGGTACTTATATGTGTTCATATTTGTTGCATATCTTTGTAGATCAATGGCTGTTAACACTAATCAAATCTGTCACTGCGATCAGTCCTTGAGAAGGACAAGTTAGAAGAGAATGGCAACAACTATGTGGATTGGATCCGCAGTTTGGGAATTGTTCTCAAACAGGAAAGGAAGTTGTATATTCTCGATGGACCCGTTCCACCCGAGCCTGCTGCTAATGCAACTAAAGCTGAAAAGGATCAACATAAGAAACATGTGGATGATTCTATTGATCTTGGTTGCTTGATGCTTGCTACCATGTGTAAGGCCCTTCAGAAGGACCTTGTACACATGGAAGCTTATGATTTGGGAAATCATTTGAAGGAAATGTTCCAGTTGCAAGCACGTCAGGAAAGGTTTGACACTATGAAGGCTCTTCATTCATGCAAGATGATTGAAGGACAACCTATTGGGCCTCATGTGTTAAAAATGAAGGGTCACCTCGAACACCTTGAGAGGCTTGGATATCCTATCCAGTTGGAGCTGGCTACGGATATGATATTGCATTCACTCCCTGAAAGTTATAATCAGTTTGTTATGAATTATAACATGAATGGGATGAATAAATCTATGTCTGAATTGCATGGGATGCTTAAGAATGCAGAGAACAATATCGCCAATAAAACCAATCAAGTGTTGATGGTGAATAAAGGAAAGAGGTTCAAGAAACCCAAGGTTAAAGCAAGAGTTGCTAAACCGGAGGCAAAGGTTGCCGTTGTTGAGAAGCCTCAACCCAAATCCCAAAAGGATGCGGTTTTCTACCATTGCAAGGAAACTGGGCATTGGAGGCGTAACTGCAAAGCTTATCAGGAAGGACTGAAGAAGAAGGGCAATGAGATTGCCATGACTTCAGGTATCTATGTGATAGATATTTTACTTTCTACTTCTAGTTCTTGGGTATTAGATACCGGATGTGGATCTCACATTTGCCTAAATGTGCAGGGACTAAAGAATAGAAGGTCGCTCAAAGAGGGTGAAGTAGACCTGCGGGTTGGAAATGGAGCAAGAGTTGCTGCATTGGCCGTAGGGACTTACGAAGTCACTTTACCTAGCGGATTAATATTAGTTTTGAATAACTGTTATTATGTTCCGGATTTGAGCAGAAACATTATTTCCCTTTCTTGTTTAGACAACGAGGGTTACAATTTTCTTATTGCGAATAAGAAATTTTCCATTTATTTGAATGATATGCTTTACTGTATTGCTCATTCTTATAATGGCCTTTATGTCTTGGATGTTGAAAATAATGTTGATAATGTCTATCATGTTAGTAAGAAATCTAAACCAAATGATGTGAACAACACATATAAATGGCATTGCCGTCTTGATCACATAAATGAGAAACGCGTCTCTAAACTCCATAAAGATGGATATTTAGACTCATATGATTATGAATCATATGATATTTGCGAATCTTGTTTATTGGGCAAGATGACTAAAGCACCTTTTACTAAGAGTAGTGAAAGGGCTAGTGATTTATTGGCTCTCATACATACTGATGTATGTGGACCAATGAATAGCATTGCTAGGGGAGGATTTCGGTACTTCATAACGTTCACTGATGACTTATCAAGATATGGCTATGTCTATCTGATGAAGTACAAAAGTGAAGCATTTGAGATATTTAGAATATTTCAAAATGAAGTACAAAATCAACTTGGCAAAACTATTAAAACACTTCGATCCGATCGAGGTGGTGAATACTTAAGCCAAGAATTTGACGATCATCTTAAAAGTTGTGGAATTGTTTCAGAACTTACTCCACCCGGAACACCACAATGGAATGGTGTGTCCGAGAGGAGAAATCGAACTCTATTAGATATGGTTCGATCGATGATGAGTCAAGTTAACCTTCCTTTTGGGGACATGCACTGGAAACAACTGCTTTCTGTGAGTACCCCGATCCGAACCCATGATTTGGATCCACTTTAATTAAAATTTGGGCTTATATAATTGCTAAAAGGCAATATTTAGTCCAAATATTACAGCAGCCCATCAATCCATTGGGCCTGCCAAGCATTCGGCCCAATATTGCCAAAAGGAGTACGCTGTCGTCTGACATAGAAGTCACTAAGGCGGTTTAACTGCCCTTGTCGTGCGACATAAGACTCCCCATCAGCCTGCCTATAAATACAAGGCATGGCTGATCATTTTAAGGGAATTGGAGTGAATAGAGGGAGGATACCAGTAATATAGGGAAAACTCTGTCCAAATAGAGTCTCCCTCTCTCTCATACACACATACACTCACCTCCCTCCTCACACACACACACACTTCAAGGTCAAGATCCAAAGAAGCTCCCTTTGTTGGTGTGTAGAAGGGGTGGACACCATACTATTGGTGATCTCACCTTGTGGACTACAATAGGTAGCCACTAAACCCTTCCCCCTCTTTAAATAAAGTCTTTAATACATTTATAATACATTGCATGCTTACTTGCTTTAATATTATGTAGAAATTGGGATTTTTTCATGATAAAGGTGGTGGAGAAGTGAATCTTCAATATTCACTTCTCCCCACCTCAGATCTGGACATTTGGTCATCTTAGGATCAATAAAGGTTCAATCTTTACGCATTTGCATCGAGTTAGGAGGAGATGGCTACTTCAAAGTGGCCAAAAATATGTGATTCATCACATTTGGTCACTAAAGCCATGTGATCCTCCCATAATACTCATATAGTATTGTTATATTACTGTTTACAGTAGTTAAATATGCTTGGTTTGCCTTGAGGAAAAAAGGGGAAACAAACAGACTAAAGGGCACAGAAATGGCCTATCTATGTCGGACGACACAGGACTCCATGGAGATCCTATGTCATACGACATGGAGATCCCAGAAGGCTGTAAAGCCATTCTTGGACTTCAGATCTGTCCAGTTTGTTCCCTTTGCAACTCAAAGCTTTCTTAAGCATTCTCGTGGCTCATAAGTCACTATTTGAGTGCCTACGATCTGTTTGGGTGCAATTTATTAGAGGCGGATCGTCATATGACATGGATAACTTCGGATGTTCCATGTCACATGACATTCGTATCGTTCAAAGTCTATCGTGACTTTGCTCACTCCCGTCAATCCCAAACTGATTTTAGACCTTCAAATAGTGTCTTTAATGAGTCCAAACAAATGTCATTCCTGTTCCAGAAATAGCTTGGTCATTGTAAAAGACAATCTGACCAAGAGGTATCATGTCGTGCGACACCCTCTTCCTAGGAGGTTCTGTGTCGGACGACATCTAAGCTCTCTGGGCAGATTGTCTTACCTTCTGCCTTGTTTTTGATAATCATAATATGTAAAAGGGGTGTGGCCCCCTGTCATGGCTCACAAGTTGTATTCAGCTTTCATATTATCAATGAAAATGTCAAATTTGCATGTTTTACACATCGACACATATTGCACACACACTTTGAATGTCCAAAATTGTCCAATGTTGATTGAAAGTCTCGAAAGAGGCGTGTTGGGTGAACTCTCTAGTTCTTCCCAAACACGTAACCAGACTCCCAGACTCAAAATCTCTCAAAAATAGGTTTTTCAATGTTTTCCTCTAAAAACGGCGTGGCGACTCCCAAAACCGAAGTTTTCAAAACTCATCGTATCATTTTCAACACATTAAAAAAAAAACTCTTTCAAAAAGGGAGAAAATGATATACGATATCTTCTTTTTTCGGCGAGCGTTCATTCAGTGGCGACTCCGCTGGGGACATTGAAAAACTTTTTGTTCTAAAAAATGTAGACGATACTCGGTATATAGGTGGAAACCACTAACCTTCCTGTATCGCTCCCTAACCCGGGGCTTGGGATAAATGGTGGTCTAACAATCCCACGTACCAGTATCATTCTTCTATTTTCTGAAAAAAGAGAAAAGTTTTTCTTAAGAGAGTCTAACTTTCTTCAAATCAACTTGGACAATTTCGACATTCACCTTGTGTGTACATTTGTGTCATTTTGTGTGCTCAAATGCACCTTGCCATGCTTTGGTATGTGACACTATTGGAAGCCGGGGCTTCCCCTTTTGCAATTTGCTCTTCCCGTTGATCAGAACAGGGCAGGATAACGCTGGACTACAGCTACTGGTAAATTCTGACATTTGGGGCAGTCCCCTTTTGTCATGCTTTGACTCATTCTCTTGTTTTTTCCTTTGCATATTGCATAAAAAAAAACAAAACAAAAAAAATCTTTTACAAAAAAGCAAAAAATATTTTCCTAGAAAATACCTTCACACTACTCGCACTCTACCCGCACATAGAGTTAGAACCTGGGAGTGTACGGACGGCATCGCGGAAAGTGACATGTTTCGCTGACGTTTGAGCGCCTAAAGTCCTCCTAGCCAGTGAGTCAGCCAACACTTGTCCGTGACACACTTTCTACCGTGACCGGTTGGTTTTTGGCCAATGCTTTTCAAAACATTTTAAACTCGGTTTTCAAAATTTTCTCACAAAGTCCGAGTCATACACCGTCTCCAAAAATCTTGGCATACTTTCCCTCTTCGTGTCGGAATCACGACGTAATTCAAACGTAAGTACACGTTAAGATCTCTACATGTCTCGACGTAGGTACATATCGATTTCTCGGCTTGGCTTCGTGAGAAGTCATGACGCGTTCTCGACATGTGTCAACACGGGACCATGTCGAATTCTTAACGCATACTAACAAGAGTTATGCCGAAATTTCGCCACCAAGTGACGAGAGGCCATGCCAGATTTCCAACTCGAAAAGAGAGGAAGTCATGCCCAATTCCTCGAGGGTTTTACCTCCAAATTGCGGTCTCGTACGTTCAAACGTACGTTCGACCCTCTTTCCTCCCGAGTTTAGACGTTGACTTGGACTTGGTTTTGAAAACCCCGAGTTTGACTTGTTTTAGCTCGTATGCCCATAGGTTCGTTCTCTCTTTCGGTTGGTGGGTTCCACCTGCCCTATAGGACCTCTGCCGGGATTGTCCGTCCCGAAGGTGAAATACAGGTGGAATACGGGGGGTCTATAGACGTAGTGATGGAACTCACTGATCCAGGAATAGCGTAGATTGCGAAAAAGAAGGTTTTCCCCTTTTCCAACCATTCCTAGGATCAATAAAAATCATTTTTATAAAAAAAAAATAAAAAAAAAATATAAAAATATAAAAACAAAAAGAGAGCATATGCATGAGTCCGTCCTAAGCCTATCCTCTCCCCCACCTAAAGCCATTCTCTCCCCCTTTCAGCGAGCAAGTATTGGGTCAGAGTTCCGGGTGGTCGGTTAATCAGTTTCTCTCCAGTCAGGGGTTCGTTTCCAGCGATCTCAGAAATGGCAGATTCGCAAGTTTCAGCAGGTTTGGGTCCGAACGCGGGTGTTGATCCATCTCAGAATCAGAATGTCAGTCAAGGCGTAGGGCCAGATCAAGGTCAGAATGTGGGGCCGAACGTAGCCCTGAATGCCTCTCCTAGCAGTGGTTATGGCATGGGTCCTCACATGACAACCTGGGAAGTCCGTTTGTTAACCCTCACCCAGGTTTCAACTTCTCTCAAGAAGCTTCCCTCCGTGCTGCTCTCGAAGCCTCTCGTACCCATGAGGAAGCCGGTTGGGCTCGCTATGTCGAAGTAATGCGCATGCAAGGCGTTGCCGTAATTCGTCACCCCGATGGATCGTACGAAGAAATCAGGGAAGAGCCCGATGTCACTATCACCGGCACTGGCTTTGTTCCCCCATCCTCACCTAGGCAAAGCCTTCACAATATGCCTCCACCAGTCTCCTATGGTGTGCCTGGCTCCCTCTCGATGCCGACTCATGGGGGTATGTCAAGACCTCCCCCTATCCCAGTATCTACTTATGGTATGCAATACGGGCTGAGGGGCGAATCAAGCTCCTTACCGAAGGTCATTGCTCAGGACCAGTTTATGTTTTATCCCCAGAACCAGCTTGGGTAGGGTCATCAACCCAGTGGTGTCAATCAAGAGCCATTTGGATATACTCAGAATCAGTTTGGGGCTCAGGGTCAAAGTCCGTATGACAACGCGAGTCAGCCATCCAACCCAGCTTTTGGTGGTCAGTTTGTCGCTCCTCATGATCATGTCCAATCAACAGCAGAACGGGTATCGCATGTCAGGAAGCCAGATTTGCCAGGATCAGATCCCGCAATATCCACAACCCCAATTCCAAAACAACATCCCTCAGCTTGCGGTTTGTTCTCCTCTCACCCAGCATCTGTACGGTTCCACCCCGTATTCAGCTCCATGCATCGGTATCAGGTCCCCTGCCCATGGTCAGGTCGGCAGCCAATCAGTACAGTTTGGGCCCCGGAATCCCAATGTCCAATTCAATGGTTACGACATGTATATGAACAAGATCCCCAGCCCGGTTGGTTTAGTGGACAGCAATGATAGCATACCCAGCACTGTTGGTCTTCCTCCGGCTGCCTTGCCAATCAGACCCACGCCAGATTTTCCAGTGCCATCCTCGACGGTAGCTCCGATTGTAGGACAACCCCCATCTTCCGAGATTTCGAGTTTGAAAGAAGAGCTGAAGTATGTGAAAGAGCAATTACACAAGATGACTTTTGGGTCAGACATGGTCAATTCTGTAGAGCTCAAGGACTCTAAGGCCCTCCCGAAGAACTTCAAGATGCCCCCCATAACTAAGTTTGAAGGCTCCACATGCCCTAAAACTCACATGAACAGCTACATCTTGTCAATGGGTGCCAAAGGGGCCACCGAAGAGATGCTAGCCCTTTACTTTCACTTATCCCTCGATGACTCTCCTTTGAGATGGTTCCTAGGTCTTAAACCGGAAGCGAGGGCTACGTGGTCCCAGATCAGTGATGCCTTTTTGGACAAATACAAAGGAAGTGTCGAGTGGTACACCACTCATAGTGATTTGATCGGCACCATCCAGAGGCACGATGAGTCCGTAATGTACTTTTATAAGAGGTGGAACAAGAAGCTTAATGAGTTGGCTCACCCAATTCCCCTCTCTGACGAGAAGTCCATCTTCCTTTCATGTGTCAAGCCATCCATCAGGGAAGCCATTGGCCGGGGGTACTACCCGAATCTGCGAGAAATGGTGAGTGCAGGGGCTGAAAGCGAGAATGCTACCTATTCCATTGTTCCAAGCTCTACCCCTGTCGCTCCAAAGGGTAAAGAAACTGCTGTCTCTAACATCGTCAACTACATTCAAGGGGAGAAGAGCCAGTTATCTGGCCGTGGTGGAGGAAGGCCCCGGCGTAAATTGATGATTTGGGGATGCCAACTGAGGAGGCATTTAATGGTTTGGTAAAGGCCGGGCCGATCAAGCCTCTGGATAATTACAACCCGGTCAAGGCAAATCCTAATCTGGATACTAGCAAGTTTTGCCTCTACCATCAGTACCCTGGACATGTTACCAATGACTGCGTCCCTTTAAAGCTGCACATCCAAAGGCTTATTGATGAGGGGAATATCGAGAAGGCTCCTCGCCCCAATGTGATTACCAATCCACTTCCGTGATCTTCACCAGAACCCAGGGCCCTCCCATCCAATATTAATACAGTCAATCAGTCTTTGTAGGATCTAGATTGTCTGTTTGTTTCTTTGATGAATGTCCTTTATCGGACAAGAGTCTGTCAAGTCCACGTTGGACTAGTTTTTTCTTCTAATAATAAAAGTCTTTGTTTCTTTTCCTGCTAGACTCGAGACATCACATGCCCACCCACGTTACAATTAATTGAAATGGTCTTATCCTAGATGATCACCTTTGCTGCTCAATCGCTAATGCTTTGAAATAACTCATGTTTAAATTAATCGGAGTGAGAAAATCAACTAATATCCTTCTCAAATTGGGGCTTACCAACTCCCCATCTCATATGCTCACATCTCTTTCATTATCCTCATCATTTCATTGACCAAGAATTTGCATGAATCTTTCTCATTTAAAGCTTAAGCAAGCAACGAAGACTTAATTTCGTTTAGGTCATCCGGTAGGGATTGCGGTTGAAACCTTTCACCCATAGGAAAGCCATTACCTCACCCTCACCAAACAATATCCTTTCACTTCAAGATCGGCGTGTTTTGAAACCCCATCTAGCCATCACCTTTCCTCCTTGCTGAGAGAAGTCCAAGCAATGCCAAGAAGCTAGCTTCGAGAGTCGGCGGCGCGCAAAATGTTCAAGTCATGCAGAAAGGACAAATATAATCCTCAGCTCCTCGGGAAGCCTTTCAAATTCTCAAAAAAAAAAAAAAAAGGATTTTAAATCCTCACGATCTTGGATAAAATCCTAAGCTCCTCAGGAAGCCTTCCGATCCTTAAAAGAAGGACTTTAAATCCCCACATCTCAGAAATAATCCTCAAGTCCTCAAGGAGGCCTTCCAAATTCTAAAAAAATAAGGATTTTAAATCCTCACAATCCAGCAAAAAATTCCCGACTTCTCGAGAAGCTCTCCCATGATCAAAAAGAAGCCCGCTCTCGATAGCTTGGACTTCCTCTCACCATTTTCCTTAACCAATTCCAAGCCATCCTCTCAATTTTAGAGGATATTCCCTTTACCATTACCCTTGCCTTTGGACAAAGTCAAAATTTGAAATCAATCTTCCTCGCCGTAGATTTCCCAAACACATCCCCGCAAGCCAACCTCTCATTTTTAGAGGTTCAGTCAGTAAAAGGCCTAGCCGACCTCTCATCTTAAGAGGTCATGACATTCCAAATTACCCGATGGCCGATCGAAGCCCGAAAACCCAACTACAGTCCCTACCGGATAGCAATTTCATTCTGATATCTTCGAGATCTAAATCAGATTAATGCTTCATTGCTTGCTTAAATCAGAGTCGAATCCATCTTGGCTCAAAAGATCATCAATCTAAGATTATGCAAATTCAATCCATTCATTCGACACTTCATGTGAGCATATTTCATTTCTCCTCCTCAAACATTTTCCGTGGATGTCCCACTGGGGCTTCGCGTCCGTGTCTTTCATGGACACTCCAAGGGGACATGATCTTCAATCCCCCAATTCTCAAAATCCTCGAGGGTCCCCCAAATCTCAAGTTTTCACATTCATTCTCTTCATTCGGGATAAGCCCGAACTACGGCAACCTGAGCTCCTCATCATGGAGGGGAACGTAGGCAACCATAATTGGTCCGGTCGAAATCACAAATAAATCTCAAAAAATCCAGTCTCATCAAGGACCGTTCCTATACACCTTCCATCCTTTCGGATTTGATCTCGATATCAGTTGGTTTTCTCCTTGTGATTAATCAAAATGTTTGCTCACATCATACTTAGTGTTTGAATAACCCAAACATCAATAAAGGGTTTTAAGCAACTTTGTGATCATCATGAATAAGACAAGTTTTCAAGTGTCTTGACAAGTCTTCTCTCTCTCCGTCATAGGTAAATAGAGCCAAACACCGTCTTTCTGTCAGCAGGGGCTTCCAAACACTTTTCCACACCTTGTCGTGCTTACACTCTATCAAAAGAGTCAAACCCAAAGCAAGTGTGTCATACACAAATTCGGGATTCATTCCCATTTTTCGAAAGATGTGCCCCTGCACATATATATTTCCAAGTCTGTGACTGATTGACTAAGGTCTGGAAAAATGGGTGCCTCCTGGGTCGCGTGATGATTATGCCTGTAACAGGATTGCGTTAGACCTCTCTTCATAACATTCCATTTTGGGCCAAATATTGGATCTGGGCGATGATGCCAAGGTTGAAGATGAACTTTGGGGCTGCTGTGACTGCTGGAATTTGCCTTTGGCGAAGTTGTCCTTTTACAAATGCTGGGGGCTAGTTTCCCAAGAAAGTCAGTAAACGTGACCATCCATCAGACGTCAGAACTGGCTGCATCTGCAGCACCCCATCGGCGATCCGATACTTGCTCAAAACCTGTCCAAAGCAGCCCAAAACTCTATATCCATTCTCCCTACTCACCAGCCGCATGGGAGAGGATTTGGCACACTTTGCACCCAAATACATCACCAACCCCCAACAAATTCCATCCTTCTTTCCATTTCTTGGGACAGACTAATACATATAAACAAATAAGCCTAGATGCTATCAATGGAATGCATTAGTTGCAAAATACAAAGATTTTATTTTACAAAGTGAGAAGCAATAGATTAGTGCATGCATTGTTCCTTCTCTCTATCTAAGAGTCCAAAGCATGACAAAAGGGGATTTCCGCGATCACTCCGACTCGGAATCATCCTCCTCATCCTCCTCGGAGCCGCTGTCGTCTTGGACGCTGCCTACCTCCTCCTCAGAGCCGATATGCTCCTGGCCATCACCGCCACCCTCCTATACCTCGTGGATCTCGCCATCCGAATCATCATCATCCTCATACTGGGCCCAAGGCCGAAGGTTCACCATAATGTCCGCGCCACTGGGGTACTGCGGCAAGCAGGGGCTGGAAAGGATCATCCTCACCATCATCGTCAAAGGCCCGTCCTGCAATGACAAATGAATCAAAAGTCCGTTTTGAAATGGCAAATCATCGTCAAAGGTCCGTCTTGCAACGACAATGTTCATCAACGGCCAGTTTGGCAAAGGGCAAGTCCTCAATAGCCCATCTTGCAACGGTGAATCATCAGCCATACCCGTCTCGCAACGGCAAATTAACAGCAGAATCCGTCTTGCAATGGTAATATCAACCGCAAAGTTCATGTTCTACCCGAAAAATGTTTCCAAAGTCAGCCAATCACTTCAAGTGATCATCGTGTGCACAACCCTTGCAGGTAAGCACAGCACAGGTATGAAAGCATATCTTATTCACAATCAAATCATAATTACTTTCTCAGATAAAAGTCATTTCAAGTCATAGAGTTCATCTCGCGATCCTTTTGAGTCAATCTCGAACACCTATTTGGGTATATTCCCATACCTCTTTAGGCTCGTTCCTATATCTCGCTAGGCTTGTTCCTATGCGTAGGCTTGTTCCTATAACTCTTCAGGCTTATTCCTATGCGTAGGCTTGTTCCTACACCTCTATAGGCTCGTTTCTATATCTCGCTAGGCTTGTTCCTATGCGTAGGCTTGTTCCTACACCACTATAGGCTCGTTCCTATATCTCGCTAGGATTGTTCCTATCCGTAGGCTTGTTCCTACACCTCTATGGGCTCATTCCTATATCTCGCTAGGCTTGTTCCTATGCGTAGGCTTGTTCCTACAACTCTGCAGGCTTGTTCCTATGCTTCTTTAGGCTTGTGCCTATACCCTTTAGGTTTGTTCCTATACCTCGCTAGGCTTGTTCCTATGCGTAGGCTTGTTCCTACACCTCTATGGGCTCGTTCCTATATCTTGCTAGGCTTGTTCCTATGCGTAGGCTTGTTCCTACACCTCTATAGGCTCGTTCCTATATCTCGCTAGGCTTGTTCCTATGCGTAGGCTTGTTCCTACACTTCTATAGGCTCGTTCCTATATCTCGCTAGGCTTGTTCCTATGTGTAGGCTTGTTCCTACACCTCTATAGGCTCGTTCCTATATCTCGCTAGGCTTGTTCCTATGCGTAGGCTTGTTCCTACACTTCTATAGGCTCGTTCCTATATCTCGCTAGGCTTGTTCCTATGTGTAGGCTTGTTCCTACACCTCTATAGGCTCGTTCCTATATCTCGCTAGGCTTGTTCCTATGCGCAGGCTTGTTCCTACACTTCTATAGGCTCGTTCCTATATCTCGCTAGGCTTGTTCCTATGCGTAGGCTTGTTCCTACACCTCTAAAGGCTCGTTCCTATATCTCGCTAGGCTTGTTCCTATGCGTAGGCTTGTTCCTACACCTCTATAGGCTCGTTCCTATATCTCGCTAGGATTGTTCCTATGCGTAGGCTTGTTCCTACACCTCTTTAGGCTCGTTCCTATATCTCGCTAGGCTTGTTCCTATGCGTAGGCTTGTTCCTACAACTCTTCAGGCTTGTTCCTATGCTTCTTTAGGCTTGTGCCTATACCCTTTAGGCTTGTTCCTATGCGTAGGCTTGTTCCTACACTTCTATAGGCTCGTTCCTATATCTCGCTAGGCTTGTTCCTATGTATAGGCTTGTTCCTACACCTCTATAGGCTCATTTCTATATCTCGCTAGGATTGTTCCCTATGCGTAGGCTTGTTCCTACACCTCTTTAGGCTCGTTCCTATATCTCGCTAGGCTTGTTCCTATGCGTAGGCTTGTTCCTACAACTCTTCAGGCTTGTTCCTATGCTTCTTTAGGCTTGTGCCTATACCCTTTAGGCTTGTTCCTATGGTAAGCTTGTTCCTACACCTCTATAGGCTCGTTCCTATATCTCGCTAGGCTTGTTCCTACACCTCTATAGGCTCGTTCCTATATCTCACTAGGCTTGTTCCTATGCGTAGGCTTGTTCCTACACCTCTTCAGGCTCGTTCCTATATCTCGCTAGGCTTATTCCTATGCGTAGGCTTGTTCCTACACCTCTTTAGGCTCATTCCTATATCTCGCTAGGCTTGTTCCTACAACTCTTCAGGCTTGTTCCTATGCTTCTTTAGGCTTGTGCCTATACCCTTTAGGTTTGTTCCTATACCCTTTTAGACTTGTTCCTACACCCCTTTAGGCTTGTCCCTATGATTCATTTGGGTTCAAATACCCACCTCTCTCAGTCTTTCACAATATCATTACCAAGATCCTTGGCCCGGAATGGCCATAAACTACCCGGTCCGGAAAACCGTACAGTTTCCAACACAGAAAAATAGCCCGGAATGGCTCTAAACTACCCGATCCGGAAAACCGTACAGCTTCCAACACAGAAAATAGCCCGGAATGGCTATAAACTACCCGGTCCGGAAAGACCGTACAGATTTCCCACACAGTAAAAGTTCGCGGGGTGACTTCCCCAAAGAAAAAACAGTCATATTTCGCGGGTGACTCCCAAAGAAAAAAGTCAAATCATCGGGATGACTCCCCACCAAAAACAGTCAAGTTCGCGGAGTGACTTCCCAAAGAAAAAACAGTCATATTTCGCGGGTGACTCCCAAAGAAAAAAGTCAAATCATCGGGATGACTCCCCACCAAAAACAGTCAAGTTCGCGGGGTGACTTCCCAAAGAAAAAACAGTCATATTTCGCGGGTGACTCCCAAAGAAAAAAAGTCAAATCTTCGGGGTGACTCCCCACCAAAAACAATCAAATTTGCGGGTGACTTCCCAAAGAAAAACAATCAAAATTCGCGGGTGACTCCCAAAGAAAAAAGTCACATCTTCGGGGTGACTCCCCTTGGAATAGTCAAATCTCGGGTATAAATGCCCATCTTCGGGGTGACTCCCCTTGGAACAGTCAATATCGGGTATAAACACCCACCTTCGGGGTGACTCCCCTTGGAACAGTCAATCTCGGGTACAAATCCCGTAGCCTTTCATTTGACACGTCCATCTTAAACGAACTACGATTCGGCTTGATTCCCCCACGGGATACGTAGGAATCCTCTTCATAAGAGGTCCAGCCACTTGACCATCTTGGTCACCTCTATCCCCACCGTTCGTGTCCGGCTCGGGATTCTCATTGTGTCGACGACCCCACTTCCCGTGGAAGTGACGTCGCCGAGGGGCTCTGTGAGTACCCCGATCCGAACCCATGATTTGGATCCACTTTAATTAAAATTTGGGCTTATATAATTGCTAAAAGGCAATATTTAGTCCAAATATTCCAGCAGCCCATCAGTCCATTGGGCCTGCCAAGCATTCGGCCCAATATGGCCAAAAGGAGTACGCTGTCGTCCGACATAGAAGTCACTAAGGCGGTTTAACTGCCCTTGTCGTGCGACATAAGACTCCCCAGCAGCCTGCCTATAAATACAAGGCATGGCTGATCATTTTAAGGGACTTGGAGTGAATAGAGGGAGGATACCAGTAATATAGGGAAAACTCTGTCCAAATAGAGTCTCCCTCTCTCTCATACACACATACACTCACCTCCCTCCTCACACACACACACACTTCAAGGTCAAGATCCAAAGAAGCTCCCTTTGTTGGTGTGTAGAAGGGGTGGACACCATACTATTGGTGATCTCACCTTGTGGACTACAATAGGTAGCCACTAAACCCTTCTCCCTCTTTAAATAAAGTCTTTGATACATTTATAATACATTGCATGCTTACTTGATTTAATATTATGTAGAAATTGGGATTTTTGCATGATAAAGGTGGTGGAGAAGTGAATCTTCAATATTCACTTCTCCCCACCTCAGATCTGGACATTTGGTCATCTTAGGATTAATAAAGGTTCAATCTTTACGCATTTGCATCGAGTTAGGAGGAGATGGCTACTTCAAAGTGGCCAAAAATATGTGATTCATCACATTTGGTCACTAAAGCCATGTGATCCTCCCATAATACTCATATAGTATTGTTATATTACTGTTTACAGTAGTTAAATATGCTTGGTTTGCCTTGAGGAACAAAGGGGAAACAAACAGACTGAAGGGCACAGAAATGGCCTATCTATGTCGGACGACACAGGACTCCATGGAGATCCTGTGTCATACGACATGGAGATCCCAGAAGGCTGTAAAGCCATTCTTGGACTTCAGATCTGTCCAGTTTGTTCCATTTGCAACTCAAAGCTTTCTTAAGCATTCTCGTGGCTCATAAGTCACTATTTGAGTGCCTACGATCTGTTTGGGTGCGATTTATTGGAGGGGGATCGTCATATGACATGGATAACTTCGGATGTTCCATGTCACATGACATCCGTATCGTTCAAAGTCTATCGTGACTTTGCTCACTCCCGTCAATCCCAAACTGATTTTAGACCTTCAAATAGTGTCTTTAATGAGTCCAAACAAATGTCATTCCTGTTCCAGAAATAGCTTGGTCATTGTAAAAGACAATCTGACCAAGAGGTATCATGTCGTGCGACACCCTCTTCCTAGGAGGTCCTGTGTCGGACGACATCTAAGCTCTCTGGGCAGATTGTCTTACCTTCTGCCTTGTTTTTGATAATCATAATATGTAAAAGGGGTGTGGCCCTGTAAGTACCCAAATCCGGATCGTCCAAATCCGTCAGAAAGTTAACCGAAATCCGTTAACTGGCCCGCTCCAGGTTAACCGGAACTCGTTAAACTCCCCGTTGCTGTGCCAACGAGACGTCCCGGGATTGCCCCGTGCATCCCGACGTCAAACCGTACTTATCACGTGACATCTCACGTAAAAGTATGGCTTTCCCTGAAAAACGCATTTTCCGGCACTTTCCGGGGGCGTTTCGGACATTTCTCGGACTGTTATTTTAAAAAACGGACAAAACCGGGACCGGGGAACGAACTCCCACACTTCTGGTGAGTCACAGGACACGTGTCCTGCATGCCACCTCCCTCTAGTCACTCGTCAATCACAAATCAAGGCCAAAAGACCAAAATACCCCTGGTTTGCAAGCCAAGTCCGGCCGGACTCACTGTGCAATTTTCCTGAAATTGCCAACAAGTCCTCCAGATTTCCAAAATTCCCAAAACCCCTGAAATTCAGTCCAAGTCCGGCCGGACTCCTACTGCAATTTTCACCCTATAAATAGAAGTTGCTGTCAAAGGCAAAGGGAGGGAATTTTAACACCAAAAAATCACATACCCCACGGTCCAAACTGGTTTCCACCCCTCCCGAGCTCCCGTTTTGTCTCGATTCGCGTGAAACCTTCGTATTTCGATCAAATACGCACCCTACAACTTCGAAACAACCTTTCGAATAACTTTCCGTGTCCCGTGCACACCTCCCGAGCCAAAGGAGTCGACCCTAGCCATAGGTATAACTCCCTCTCTCTGAATCTTCCGTTCCGTCTCGGTTTACGCGCCAGTCGCTATAACTGTTTCGAACGTCATTGTCAAAATGTAGACACCTCCGTCTAACTGGGTCCGATACGTTTTAGCCCCTCGATCCTCTTCTCTTTCCGTAAGAGAAGTAATCACGGGTTAAAACGGCGTTCCGACCCCGTTCCGTTTACTTTCACGTTATTTACAATTCCGAGCCGTTTGGCCTCGTTGATCGTTATTTACAATTCCGAGCCGTTTGGCCTCGTTGATCGTCATTTACAATTCCGAGCCGTTTGGCCTCGTTGATCGTCATTTACACTTCCGAGCCGTTTGGCCTCGTTGATCGTCATTTACAATTCCGAGCCGTTTGGCCTCGTTGATCGTCATTTACGATTCCGGATCGTTTGATTCCGTTGACACTGCTTTAAATACTGTCATTTACAAGTCCGATCCGTTTGGATTGTGATAGTATTTACTTTTCAAAAGTCCGAGTCGCAACCCGATTCGTTGATCGCATATCATTTAATACGTATTTTTCCCGTAAAAATCGTTAACAATGTAATGCCCGGTTCAAAACCGGAGTTCGTCCGTCGAACTCTCTTTCAAAACGCGCGACATGACGTTCGGCCTCCGAATGCTCATCTTCAAACTCAAAGCCGCCATTTGACACTTAAAATCATTTAATACGCATTTTTCTCGTAAAAATCGTTAACAATGACTCATTTCAACTCAAAGTCGACGTTTGCCACGCAAACGCTCATTTCAACTCAAAGTCGACGTTTGCCACGCAAACGCTCATTTCAACTCAAAGTCGACGTTTGCCACGCAAACGCTCATTTCAACTCAAAGTCGACGTTTGCCACGCAAACGCTCATTTCAACTCAAACCGATGTTTGTCATTCAAACGCTCGTCTTTTCAAACAAAGTCACCTAATCAACGTTTGTCACTCAAACCAAGATTAAAGCTTGTCATTCAAGCCCCCATTTCAAAAGACACACACACACACACGATTTCGAGAAAGGTAGAAAGACTCGTCATGCGAGGCGTTTCGGGCGATCTCGTAATACTCTACCCGAAACGTAACCTGACCTCCGAACCTAACAATCTCTGGTACAAAAAGCTTTTTACTCGTTTTTGCTGCCAATAAAAATGATCCCCGTTTTCAAAGCCTTTTCCTAAGTTTTTGCTACCAATAAAAACGACACCATTTTCGCAATAGCCGTTTCTCAACGTTTGGGCTCAAAATACAAAACCGCGTGGCGACTCCTCATTCTGCTCCTTCCCGTGAAGCGAGGTCTCAGACACCAACCCCCCGCGAAAGACAACCGCCTTTTCCGCCGCGCCCCGCGCGCGAAAAAGATCGGGTAATTTCAGGCCCCCTGTCATGGCTCACAAGTTGTATTCAGCTTTCATATTATCAATGAAAATGTCAAATTTGCATGTTTTACACATCGACACATATTGCACACACACTTTGAATGTCCAAAATTGTCCAATGTTGATTGAAAGTCTCGAAAGAGGTGTGTTGGGTGAACTCTCTAGTTCTTCCCAAACACGTAACCAGACTCCCGGACTCAAAATCTCTCAAAAATAGGTTTTTCAATGTTTTCCTCTAAAAACGGCGTGGCGACTCCAAAAACCGAAGTTTTCAAAACTCATCGTATCATTTTCAACACATTAAAAAAAAACTCTTTCAAAAAGGGAGAAAATGATATACGATATCTTCTTTTTTCGGCGAGCGTTCATTCACTTTCACACTTAATAAGGTCCCTACTAAATCGGCTCCTAAAACCCCACATGAGATGTGGCATGGAAGAAAACCTAGTTTATCTTTCATGAAGATTTGGGGATGTGAAGCTTATGTGAAGAAATTAGTTTCTGAAAATAAGCTAGCACCCAGATCCGATAAATGTATTTTCGTTGGTTATCCTAAGGAAACGAAAGGATATCAATTTTACAACCCATCCGAGAACAAAGTGTTTGTTGCTCGACATGGTGTCTTTCTAGAGAAAGAGTTTCTCTCTAAAGAAACTAGTGGGAGTAAAATTGATCTTGAAGAAATTCAAGAACCCGAAAATGACAAGGAACCAATAGTAGAGACGGAACCAAATTTACAAGTAGTTGTGGAATCGGTTCAAGATACACAAGTTTTTCGCAGATCGGATAGGATACGATCCGAACCTGAGAGATATGGATTTCTCATGACGGATAGTAATTAAGTAGAAATCATTGAGAATGATGAACCTACTTCCTATCAAGAGGCGATGTCCACTTCTGATTCGGACAAATGGCTAGGAGCCATGGAATCCGAGATCAAATCCATGTACGATAATCAAGTTTGGAACTTGATTGATCCACTTGAAGGTGTAAAAACCATAGGGTGCAAGTGGGTTTTCAAAAAGAAAACTGACATGGATGGGAAGGTACATACTTATAAGGCTAGGCTTGTTGCTAAGGGGTATAGGCAGACTCATGGCGTTGACTATGATGAAACCTTTTCGCCCGTAGCAATGCTTAAGTCTATTAGAATCTTAATTGCCATAGCCGCATATTACGACTATGTGTAAGTACCCAAATCCGGATCGTCCAAATCCGTCAGAAAGTTAACCGAAATCCGTTAACTGGCCCGCTCCAGGTTAACCGGAACTCGTTAAACTCCCCGTTGCTGTGCCAACGAGACGTCCCGGGACTGCCCCGTGCATCCCAACGTCGAACCGTACTTAACACGTGTCATCACACGTAAAAGTATGGCTTTCCCTGAAAAACGCATTTTCCGGCACTTTCCGGAGGCGTTTCGGACATTTTTCGATCTGTTATTTTAAAAAACGGACAAAACCGAGACCGGGGGACAAAATCCCACATGGCTGGTGACTCAGAGGGGCACGTGGCAGCCATGCCACCTCCCTCTAGTCACCCTTCAATCAAATTCAAAGGGAAAAGACCAAAATACCCCTGATTTGCAAGCCTAGTCCGACCGGACTCCCTGTGCACTTTTCCTGAAATTGCCAAAGAAGTCCCCGCATTTCCAAAATACCCAAAAACCCCCTGGATTCAGTCCAAGTCCGTCCGGACTCCTACTGCAATTTTCACCTATAAATAGAAGTTGCTGTCAAAGCTTTCAAAGAGACCAAAATCACTCCAAAAATTCACCACCCCCTCGGCCCAACTGATTTTCACCCCTTCCGAGCTTCCGTTCTGTCTCGATTCGCGTGAAACCTTCGTATTTCGATCAAATACGCACCCTACTACTTCGAAACAACCTTTCGAATCACTTTCCGTGTCCCGTACACACCTCCCGAGCCAAAGGAGTCGACCCTAGCCATAGGTATAACTCCCTCTCTCTAAATCTCCCGTTTCGTCTCGGTTTACGCGCCAGTCGCTATAACCGTTTCGAACGCCATTACCAAAATGTAGACGCCTCCGTCTAATGGGGTCCGATACGTTTTAGCCCCTCGATCCTCTTCTCTTTCCGTAAGAGAAGTAATCACGGGTTAAAACGGCGTTCCGACCCCGTTCCGTTTACTTTTATTGTCATTTATCAATTCCGGATCGATCGATACGTTGATCGTCCTTTAATTTTGTCATTTACAATTCCGAGCCGTTTGGCCTCGTTGATCGTCATTTACAATTCCGAGCCGATTGTCCTCGTCGATCGTCATTTACGATTCCGGATCGTTTGATTCCGTTGACACTGCTTTAAATACTGTCATTTACAAGTCCGACCCGTTTGGATCGTGATAGTATTTACTTTTCAAAGTCCGAGTCGCAACCCGATTCGTTGATCGCATATCATTTAAAACGCATTTTTCCCGTAAAAATCGTTAACAATGTAATGCCCGGTTCAAAACCGGAGTTCGTCCGTCGAACTCTCTTTCAAAACGCGCGAAATGACGTTCGGCCTCCGAACGCTCATCTTCAAACTCAAAGCCGCCATTTGACACTTAAAATCATTTAATACGCATTTTTCCCGTAAAAATCGTTAACAATGACGCGTCCGGTTTAAAAAACCGGAGTTCGACCTTCGAACTCCTTTTCAAACTCAAAACCGACGTTTGCCACGCAAACGCTCATTTCAAACTCAAAACCGACGTTTGTCATTCAAACGCTCGTCTTTTCAAACAAAGTCACCTAATCAAACGTTTGTCATTCAAACCAAGATTAAGCTTGTCATTCAAGCCCCCATTTCAAAAGACACACACACACACACACACGATTTCGAGAAAGGTAGAAAGACTCGTCATGCGAGGCGTTTCGGGCGATCTCGTAATACTCTACCCGAAACGTAACGTGACCTCCGAACCTAACAATCTCTGGTACTAAAAGCTTTTTACTCGTTTTTGCTGCCAATAAAAATGATCCCCTTTTTCAAAGCCTTTTCCTAAGTTTTTGCTACCAATAAAAACGACACCTTTTCACAATAGCCGTTTCTCAACGTTTGGGCTCAAAATACAAAAACCGCGTGGCGACTCCTCATTTTGTTCCTTCCCATGAAGCGAGGTCTCAGACACCAACCCCCCGCGAAAGACAACCGCGTTCCGCGCCCCCCGCGCGAAATCCCGGGTAATTTCAGTTGGCGACTCACTGGGATAAGATACTTTTTCAAAACTGCCGTTGTTTTCAAAAAGCCTTCCGTGGGTCAAACTTTCGTTTACCCTTCCTCGTTTTCGTGTGCGTGTGTTACTTTAAACCTCGAACGGTTTGTTTTTTCAAAGGCATTACATTGTCAACTTTTCAAAATCTTACCATGTTTGTGCATCCCCATTCATGTTCGATTTTCATGCTGTCTTTTGAACTGTGCATCATAAATTCTTTAAGACACATTCTGAAAAAAAAAATCTCTGTTTTACTCAAAAAAAAAGAATTTTAGTGACCGCACACTACGCGCACTTGCTGCCTCGGAACACCGCACTTCACGTGCACTTGCTGCCTCGGTACACTGCACACTACAACCCCTAACCCGGGATGGCCTTATCAGTTGCACTCCAATTGGTCTGCCAGACACCTTTTGGGGGCGCACGGGTTCGTCCCAAACATCCCATCCTCGCCCGTGTAAGCCATTCACTCTTTGTGTCACACTTTGTCCAAGACCCCGGTTGGTTTTTGGCTTAGCTCGTGTCATAAAGCCTAAGTGTATGTTTTTCACGCCGGGCTCCGCTCCGAGTCAAGCTCGAGAGTTTGAGACCGAAGGTCGTTCCCGACCCGAAGTCTTGAGCTTTTCAGCCTTGACTTTGACGCGGAGCTCTGCCGAAAAATATACCCGAAGGTTCAATGTGACGCCGTGTCACCAAACCTCGCCGTATGTATCGTGCCAGCCACAACTTGGCCAACGCTAAAAAGCTAAGGTCTCTCGCACAAGCGAGTCAGGAGAGGTCATGCCCAAATTTTGGCACGATCCCCGCCTTAACTTAAGGACGTTGACCTCGACCGTGGCCCGTACGCCGCACCCGGCGTTGAGCCTCACAGTCCACCACTGGACCCAACCTTAGCCTGGATGGTCGAGCAAATGAAAGACCTGAAAGCCACCATGAGCAGCTCAAAGCAGGAAACGCTCAAATCCACAGATCCGGGAATGGTCACGCCTCTCCCGCCAAGTTCGTAATGCCGAGATGGACCGATTCGACGGAACCGAATGTCTCGTACGCACGTCGATACCTACGTTCTCGCATGAGAGCAAAAGGAGCAACCCTCCAAAGAATGGCCGACCACTTCCAAAGCATACGCTTAAAAGTTCGGCGTTACGATGGTTTCGAGGGTCAAGCTCGCGGATCGCCACACTGGAACAGATCAGTAACATCTTCCCGGAACGGCATGCATCCAACTTAGAGTGGGAAACAAGTCGCGAGGACTTAATCACCACCGAGCGAAGCGGATGAAAGTGTTGGGGAATTCTACAAGAGATGGAGCCGGAAACTCTCCGAGATCATGGAGCCACTCTCCAAAGACGAACAGATGCGGATCTTCAAGTCCCGCTAAGACCGTCCATCGAACTCTCATCGGCCACAATTTCTTCCTGCATCTCCGGGCCATGGTCAATGCCGGCTCACGCTTTGAGAAGGATCTCAAGGAAAAGTTGGCTACCGCACGCCCATACGTATACCGCCGCCAGCTGCATTCAATCCCACACCGGCCCCCGGCAAAGGGAAAGATACGTCTGTCAAATACATCCATCGTGGACAACAATGGGCAATGTAAAACCCACCCCACAAATCAACAATTCTACTCGAAACAAACTGCCGTACACTTCGACAAGTTGGACATGCCACCGAGCAAGATGTCGGAAGGGTTAATCAAGGAGGGTCTCCTTAAGCCCGTTGCCAATTACAAACCTAAAATTCCCGTAGCCAATGCGGACAAGAGCAAATACTGCGCCTTCCATCGCATCACGGCCATACCACCGACAACTGTGTGGGGTTACGATACGAAATCCGTAACTTGATAGAAGAAGGCAAGTTGGAGCGCCCCGTGGGCCCAATACAATCGGAAACCCTTTTCCGAACAATAACAGCGTGAATTCCATTGAGTGGGTGCCCAAGAAGAGTGCCACGGGAACCGGTTTCTCGCCTCTCTCACTGGATCCTCCTCTAATGTCCACATCGCCTACGATGTTTGTGACCGCTCCGCCCGCCCGGGAGTACGAGTCCCGAGAAACCGTCCTGAGCAATCCTCCGAGAAAATAAAAGAAGAAATCCTCTCAACAAGAATCGAGAGAAAGATACGAAGCCGGGGATACCAGTGTAGGTACACTTGGAGAACCTTCCGGGAGGTTCGACTACTACGCATCGTACTCCAGCCTACCCTCCTTGCCTCCAAGCCATGCAGCCTTTAGAGCAGACAGGGGAAAGCCGAAAAGTCCCGCCGAAACCGAATTCAGACCCTGGGACACCGGAATACCTTAGATCTTGGTAATCTTATCGCGCCGTAGCTTAACCCTCCGCGGGATCGCCCAAGATTCAATTTGTCCAGCTTCCGA
This sequence comes from Adenophora triphylla var. japonica, assembly GCA_022495995.1. NCBI lineage: Eukaryota > Viridiplantae > Streptophyta > Magnoliopsida > Asterales > Campanulaceae > Adenophora > Adenophora triphylla. The sequence goes on from JAFEMH010000079.1 coordinate 706,415, forward strand.
GCTCGGACCGGCAAAGGAAGATCAAGGTCACTTGGCAATCGCACTCGATCAATGTGCTAACCAAGGGCGGCAACCGCCACAGCAACCTCAACACACTCCCGAGGTTCCAAGAAAGGCTTTACCTCGCAAGAGGAAGACAGAAACGGATGGCTGGATGACTCTCCTTCTACGGATAAAGACGAGATCTACGACTCCCGTTTGTATGGCAAAGATGATCACGTTCGTGACGAAGACCTACCGAGAGATGCCTCGGGGCACAACGAAGCTCGTACATCACTCTCAAACTCAACACCATATCACTCCCTGTAGTATTGGTAGATAACGGGTAAGCCGTTAATGTCCTCCCTCTCAAAGCATGATGCGAGCTCTCCGCATCCATGAAAGCCATCTCGATTCCATCGCTCGGACTATCAAGGCCTACGACAACTCGTCTCGTCCCATCCTCGGGGACAAGTGACTCGAACTTTGGTTCGAAACCCAAATGGTGCCAGCAAAATTCCACGTGATGGACATTCCATCCGAGTTCACAGCTCTTTTGGGACGCCCTTGGCTACACATCATGAAAGCCATAGCTTCCACTCTCCATCAGTGTGTTAAATTCATTAACCGGCAGGGAGATCTCGAAGTCATCCGAGGGGATAGTTTCCTCATAGGAAACGAAGCCGAGACAGTAGCCAAGCGTGTCCGCACTCAGGCACCGGGGGTACCTCCTTCGAATCAACCAAGGGACTATCGGGGCAAATCTTATCAGAATCCCTCAGAGTCCGGAGATGCTAACTATGTAAACGTACTCGAGCAAAGTGCACTCACAGCGGCCCGATACATCAAGTTCAACTGTCGTTTCCAACATTTGGAGGCAGATTGGAAGGAAACGCTGAATATCGCCATGATACGGACACATAAACCCCCTGTCTCTGCTCGGAGATTTGTCAGCATTCTCCAAACCAACTCTCTGGCCCCGCCAGGCGAAGAGATTTTTGTGATAAAGGTCAAGAAGCACCGCCATTCTCGTGATGAATGCATGGAAGTCGTATGGGATGTCCTCCACGAGGAACTACCCGCTGCACCCCTCTTCTCCAACGAAGAACATGATGTTTTCCTAGCTGCTCCAAAGAACGCAACCGACGCAATACGCCCCTACACCTGGATTGAGCGATCGATGACGATGAATCTGAACTCTCCGGAGTCGAGGACGCGGCACCCGCAAGCGTACCTCCGCATTCACGTGCTCGCTTGAGGACGGAACTCCTTCCGATCGTGTCACCTACGACCAAGGTTCCAATACCATGGAAATTGTCAAGCTCAACGTCCAAGCATGCATGCCTATCCGACAATTGGAAGTTACTGTTGACACGACGAGGAATCCTCTCGATCAAGTGACTGACAACAACTTCGTCAACATCATCTATTCCGGATATCCCGATGATACCAAGGATCCGGTCCTTATCGTCGATTCTCGCAATACCAAGGTCACCCTCGACGACCGCCCGCTCATGGTAAACGAGGCTTTGGCCAAGCGAGCTCGTAGCTCATCACTACTTTCGAGTACTGCCCCAGTGGCAACCGGCCCGTGCCGTCGCCAAGCTTATACCCTCAAGCGCCACCAAGGCCAAGGGCAACAGCGAAGGAGACCAAGCTCCTCACCCCGCTACAAGTCGATCAACCTCGGGAACGCTTCCGGCAGCCCACCCCGAAAACATCTCGTGGAAAGTCTTCCCCGCAAGGCGTAGTCGCCTTCCGGCATAGGAAATGACCACCTCAAAGCATCAACATGCTCCAGCTTCGATTCTACTCCCGCCGTCACGGCCGGATTCGCACATCCCGCGCCGATCGCTAGCTCTGATAGACTTGGCGATCGAGCGAGACCACGAGACCGTCAACATTGCAGAATTCAATACCCCCGGGTCAATCAAGCAGAGATATGGGCAAATTTCTTGGTAATCGAGATCAAGGAAGTCCGCATGGAATGTCCTGGCCCGACTTCCTTCGTCAACGTAATCCAAGTGTTCCCGCCATTCGGCGATTTGAATGTAATCACAGTTCTGGACACTAGTCAGATGATGCGCACCTACGGAGACTGCTTAGCTCTCGCAAGGAAAGCCCTCATGGAACTAGCCGCTCAAGAAAGTCGTCTTTGGGACGAAGATCAAGCTCAAAAGACCTACAGGGACCAAGCCCTTAAAGTGTCACAGCGCCTTCGTACAGAAAGCTAGAGGCCACTCTAGACCGGTTCGACCTCAAGAGTTTTGCTCATGGCAACTTCCCCGACTACCGTCTCTGTTCTCATCCAACCCCTCTCGCAGTGCAAGGGTGGTCAACGGTCCCGATGACCTAGGAGATGGAACGACACAGCGTAACGAATCCCTGGCCGCTTACCTTCCCGAGGAAAGCAAGTTCTCTCGTGAAAGCGACGACGAAGACGATGAAACCATTCTCTTCCAAGCCGGGCATGAAGTCAACAAAACCGGACTCCCAAGGGTCCCTGGGAGGATGGGAACGGATCATTTCCGCACTCAAAGTGAAAGGCCAACTCGGGGAGGAAGGTCTATTTAAAAACAAGAGGAAGATGGAAATTCGCCTCGAGCAACTACTCGGGAAATTCCACGCCTACGGCATTCGTTTACGTAAATGATCAACCTGGGCAAGAACCAAATCACATGGGCAGATGTTCGGAAGCCGTGTACTCACCTTCCGACATACCCGCCACTCGGATAAAGCGTAGGAGAAAACTCTCCCCGATGGAGGTTTACCTAGATCGCCGCACGCAGCTTCAAAGAAGCACTCGGCTATTCTCACATGGGAAGAAACACAGGCATTAACTCTCGACGCAGTTCCGCCGCAAGAAGGTTGATCCGGGGCCCAGAGCGAGAGGAAAACTAGCAAACCACGAGTATCGCTGCACCCAACTCTGTAATGCGCCGAGTATGCTCAAGAAGAAGGAAAGGAACGTGAAATACCGTGAAGAGATCAAGGAGACCATTCGCTTAAGCCGAGAACTCTCCAACCTCCCCGAGGGTCGCAACGCACGCTTCGCCTGTGCAACCACCGTTGTGCACGACATTCGAACAACCGCATCAAACCGTAGGCTACCTCCCCGCAGAGGCATCCAAGCCGGTATCCCGGGGACAGAATCCGTCAAGATGCCGAAGCTCCCGGAATTCATCCACAATCAATCGGTTGAGGGAAGACATATGGCCCTATGCCACGAGGAATCCTCCTCTAACTATGGCACAACTCGCAGCACTGCTCGTAAGGGACCAAACCCGATGTCGGCGTTCTAACCCGATCGGGTCAAATCCATGCATTACCACCTAAGGCCACCAAAGCCGACGGAGCCGTAATTGCAATCCGGCCAGCCCGAAGACGCAAATTCCTTGAAAGAGGACCCGATCCTCATTCACTCAAGCGTACTCAGCGAACATTTCCCTTTGGTCTCTCGCTCACCTCCTCTTATCCTCACAAGCTCAAGCTAGAGGAAAGCTCCGGCCCGTACCATGGTCCCCGTGGACGCAACCCTAGATGAAGTCATTCGGATGATCGGCAACATCCACTATGGAAACATAATCACCTTCACAGATTTGGACCTTCCAAAATTTGGGGCCGATCACAATGAGCCGCTCTACATCACAGTCCAGTGGACGAGCGTCGCCTTCCGCGTGTTGGTAGACGGAGGTTCCGGAATGAATGTCTTGCCCGCCAAGATGATGGACCCGCTTGACATCAAGCCCACGCATCTTAAGCCTTCACCCACACTATCAAGGCCTATGACTCTACTTCCCGTACGCTTCTCGGGGTTGCTACTCTCAACATCCGGTTCGGCAAACGGGTGATCCCCACCGAATTCCAAGTATTGGACATTCCAATCACTTTCACAGCCCATCCCGGGGCATCCCCGGCCGCATCAAATCAATGGCGTGGCATCCACCCTTCATCGAGTGCCTCAAGTTCATGCAAGGCAACGAGCTAACCACGCCTACGGCAACAGTGTCACCACCGAGGGGACCAGCACCAATGACATTCCAGTGTTGGAAATCAAGCATAATGACGACATGCCATTAACTGGATTCACTCTGGAGACCTCCAAGATCCAAATATGCAACGTGGACCTTCCACTGTCTCACGACCAGATTCCTCCCGCCATGAGGATGATGAAACTCATGAACTTCATCCCAGGACTGGGGCTCGGCAAAAGGCTACAAGGCCAACACCAAGTTATTGAAGTCAAGGACCACACCACGGTCCAGGGGCTTGGCTACGTGCCAACACCGGCTGACATCAAGGAAGACAAAAGGCTCGCCCGCACCAAGGCGACAGCCCGCAAAAGGGGAACCTCCGACGGCACACCCAATCTCCGGCCTTACAGCTTTGACCTCGCTCATTACTTCACCAAGGGAACCGACAGCAGAACTGAGGGGACCGACAAGGGAACCGACAAATAGAACCGAGGGGACCGACAATGAACCGACAGCCAGAATCCGAGGGGACCGACAATGAACCGACAGTGGAACCGATGAAGATGAGAAAGAAGCAGTGGATAGTCGGCACGGAGACTACGGGAAGAATGGAACAGCCTAGCACGGGACCTCAAACGTTTCAGGACTCAAAGCTAATCCGATAAGGGAGCGTTCCTCGACATCACGCCTCTACCTGGACCAACTGCCACCACAGTCCAGCATGAGTACACATTCAAGGGAATCCTAGACTTGGAGGAGAAACTCAAGGTACCTTCCATGGGAAACAGATTGTTCGGATCAACCGCCGAGGCCACATTCGAGACAAGAAGTCCAAAGCGTAGGAACCGTAATTCATAGAAGACGCTCTCGGTGGACCGGCTCTACGGAGTCTGTTTGAAGAAGTCATGGAGTTGCCAAACTTGATCGATCGGGCTCCGACAACAAAGATGATTGCCATGATTGGGACAAGCAGGCCAAGCCTCTCGATCCCCGCACCCTCCTCAAGCATCCAAGAATGCCACCGAAGAATTGGGTATCTTTCACTGCACCAAGGGCAAGCCAGCAGATTGGAAGACAAGCCGGGCCCGCACCCACATCTCCCTAAACCCGATCTCAAACCCTCTCGAGTCAATCCTTGTCGAGTCCAGTCCTTCCGAGTCATCCAACGGCCTTACGGAGGACTATAATGTTGTAGCCAATCATGTATTCCCGTTCTTATTTAATGAAAAGTCTCGACCTTTCTGAGTATCCTCTCATTGCCACTTTAACAACTGATAAGTTAACAAACAACTTAAAAGACGTTAATAATTCAATTGATAAAGAAGTAGACACATTAAACGAACAATACATTAAAGAAGTTCTCGAGCGTGTAGTTGACCAAGAGGACAACCGGGCCCAAGCTGCCGAAGAGGTTATGACCAAAGTGAACTCCGGGGTCGCGCAAGAGCCTAAAGAGACACAAGTGGGCGCTTCTTCGCCAATGCGTAAAAGAAGCCCCGATAAGCCTCCTCCGGGAGTATGTTGACGTGTTCGCCCGGTCATACCAGATATGCCAGACTCGATCCCTCAATCGTGGAACACGAAATTCCCCTGGATCCCGAATCCAAGCCTCGTCAAATGTAAGCCGCGCAAGATCAAGCCAGAGTGTTCCTTGCAAGTTAAAGAAGAAATTGAGAAAATGCTCCGAGTTGGTTTCATCAGAGTGATTGAGTACCCGACTTGGCTCTCCAACATCGTGACGATCACCAAGGCCAACGGAAAGGTCAGATGCTGCGTAGATTTCCGGGATCTCAACAAGGCCAGCCCTAAAGATGATTTTCCACGGCCTAACATCGACATGCTGGTCGACACCACGACAAATTTTGAAGTAAAGTCCTTCGTGGACGGGTTCGCTGGATACAACCAGATCAAAATGTCCGAGGAGGATCGTGCCAAGATCGCTTCACCACTCCATGGGGACATACGTTACACGGCCATGCCGTTCGGTCCGAAGAACGCTCGGGCTACTTACCGGGCCGCAATGCCTCTCTTCCATGACATGATTCACAAAGAAATCGAAGTATATGTCGATGACATGATCATCCACTCCAAGGGATCGGACATGCAAAGACATGACAGATTCCGAGAAAGTTCTTCACCGTACTGTAAAGCACTCCATGAGGCTAAACCCGGCAAAGTGCACCTTCGGCGTCAAGCGCGGCAAGGTACCGGGGTACATGGTTACGTAAAAGGTATCGAAGCCGATCCTAGGAAAATCAAGGCCATCATCGACATGAAGCCGCCTCAAACCCCGAGTAAGTGAAGAGCTTCACGGAAGACTTCAAGACATCGCCGCTTCATCAACCGCTGACATCTCTCTGCGAGCCCATGTTCAAGCCGATGAAAAAGAATGCCGACATCAAATGGGACTCGAGTGCCAAACAACTTTCGAGAAAATCAAGACCTACTTGGTTAATCCCCCCGTGCCCGCCACATGAAGACAAGCCACTACTCCCGTATCCGACTGCAATGTACACGTCAATCGGAGCAATGCCGGCACAAGAGCGTAAAGATTCCAAGGTTGAGCATGCAATCTACTTCGTAGCCGGAAGCTTCAAGGAAGTGAACTCACTACTCAAAGACGTAGAAAACTTGTACCGCCTTGGTATGGGTAGTCGGGAAACCGAAACACTACATGCCGCATTCGGTGCTCCCTGGTCTCCAAAGTGGACCCCGTCCGATATCTCTTTGACAAGCCATCTCGTCGATGCGACTAGCCAAGTGGTCATTCTTCCCGCCGAGTTCGACATCAAGTACATGGTCGAAGAAAATCAACAAAGGGCAGTAGTAATGGCGCATCGCCTTGCCGACTTCCCGAGCAAAGTGAACCTAAGGGTCCCGATCCGCAATTTCCTGGACGACGGAATCTTTTCACTTGACAAAGCAAACCGCCGGCAACTCTTCTTCGATGGTGCAGCCAACAAGAAGGGGAATGGTATTGGAATGCTCCTTGTCGATCCCAAGGACGAGCATACTCCCATAGCCATCAAGCCGAATTTTGAAGCGACCAACAATGCAAACAGAATACGAAGCCTCGGCAGCGAGGTTTGGAAGCCGCCCTCGAGCGCAATATCTCAGTAGCCGGATGTATATGGAGACTCAAAGATTGATCATCAATCAAGTATCCAACAAATGGAAGACGGTAGATTCTCGCTCTTCAAGTACCACGCGTACATGGAGAAACTCATTACTCGCCCAAGGACATCTCTTTTCATTATTTGCCAAGAGACAGAACCGCTCGCAGACGCCCGGCAACCTCGCCTCTCTTGTCGAAATTCCCGATGGGGAAAGCAAGAAACCCTCGTAATAGGCGGACGGGAAACACCCGCCTATTCTTTGTGAGATCGAAAAGAAAAAGAAACGATCGACGAACCCCGGTACAATCAGATTTACCAAGCACCTCCAAAGCGGAGAAGCTTCCTTCACAAATGAAGATGGAAAATACAAAGAAGGGATCAAAGCCAAAAACCCGATGGCATTAAAACGCCCGGCATCCCATTTCGTCATTCGGGGTATGTTATACAAGAAGCGCCACCAAGGGCCACTCCTTCGTGTAAACAAAGAAAAAGCCGGCGAGCTAATGAACGAAGTTCACAACGGAACCTCGCGGTCCGCACATGAACGCCCGAGCATTGACACGATCATTCTCCGTATGGGATACTATTGGATATCAATGGAAACAGACTGCATCCAGTTCGTCCGAAGCTGCGACAAATTTCAACGGTTCTCCAACCTCAATCACATCCCTCCTCATGAACTCTATTGCATGACTACTCCATGGCCTTTCGCCACATGGGGAATCGACGTCATCGGCAAGATCACTCCTCCAGGGAGCAATGGTCACGAGTTCATTTTAGTCGCAGTCAACTACTTCACCAAATGGGTAGAAGCCAGATCGTACAGGGTACTGAATTCTAAGAAGGTGGCTGAGTTCATCCGAGAGAACATCATGTGCCGATACGGAGTGCCCAACGAGATCATCTCCGACAATGGGACCCACTTTGAAGGAGATTGTGACCAACTACTGACCGAATTCGTAGTCACACGTCACAGTCTTCTCCTTACGTACCACAAACCAATGGTGCAAGAGAGGCAGCCAACAAGACTCTCGCCATGATAATCGAAAGATGACCACTCGCAGGTCGGGACCGGCCCGAAAAGCTACATCTAGCCCTCCGGGATATCGAACATCGCCGAACCGCCACAGGGGAGACTCCGTTCGCACTTACCTACGGAATGGAAGCGATGTTGCCCGTGGAATTGGAAATTCCATCCCTCCGAGTCCTCTTGGAAAACGGGATCAATGAAGTCGAATGGCTACAGAGCCGTCACGACGAACTTGCTCTACTCGAAGAGCGCAGATTGAAAGCCATGGAACACACTCGAGCCTACCAAAGCAGAATGGCACGAGCATTCGACAAGAAAGTCAAGATCCGAGACATCATAGAAGGCGACTTGGTGCTAAAGGAAAAGCCTCCTACGCAGACCAATCCCCTCGGAAAGTGGGAGCCTACCTGGATAGGACCGTTCGTGGTACAAAGAATCTTCTCCGGAGGAGCCATGAAGCTAGCAGACTTGGACGGAAACCCTTTCGTTAATCCCGTGAACGGAAGCAAGCTCCGCAGATACTTCATTTGAGGAAGAGCACGAGTCAACTCTCCTTCCCCATACACCGCCCCCCTCAGTAAATTAAAGTGCTAAAAGAGTAATACCCAACTGGATACATTCCCGCTAATGATCTAGGTAAAAAATAGGGTCGCACTTCTTTTGTCTTTGTTTTCTCAAATTCACCTAAAAGTGTCGAACTACGGTGACCTGAGCCCCTTAGTCCAATTGTAAAAGGGGAACGTAGGCAGCCATCATTGGTTCGGTCTAAAAAACAAAAAAATACAATAAGCATCAATAGCTTGTGTTTCGAAAAACTCTTTTCATTTAACCTACAAATTCATAACGGTTAAAACATTCTTTGATGAGTTCAAGCACGGTCAACTCTTGACTCGCTACACGCTAGCAAAACTACAATAAAACATTAATCAATTAATGTGTCTGCAATGACAATGGGAGGATACTGGACAAAGAAGGTCAACCTAGTTTCCCGTACTAGGTCCTTCATCCTTCTTCCCTTCCCTTTTCCCCGGCGAGTGTTCTTCACCTTCGCAGAAATATTCCGGTAGGCCTTCTACCCGGCTCGGGGACTCTTCCCGACGCCTCCGTCAAGCCTCGCGGCCGTCAACGCAGCCCCTTTCTCTAGCTCTGTCTTGAGTCACCTCGCTTCGAGCCATCATTGCGGTGCTTTGATTGGCCTCCGATCGGCACTTGCCACATAATCAGCCATGGCATCGCCGTACGATTCCTGTGGTTAGCCCTTGCTTCTGTCCTCCTCAAGGTCGAGCCGTCGTGTGATCAGCACCCAACAGCTCACTCCGTCTCCACACGATAACCATCTATGTCTCCCCTATACACTCTTCGTACCGGTTCGAGATCTTGCGCCGACGTAACAATGCCCTCTCTCCGTGAAAGAGAACCCCGGGCAGAAAGGACGCGTATTGCCACCACCGGGTGATCAACAATAGCGTCGAAGGATCTTCCATCCACAAAGATCCCACCTCAAAGGTGGCGGCATAACTCGGATCGGGCCACTGGCATCTCGCTCCACTGCATCGTCGCAGAACCAATGATGGAATATAGAAAGACGTGCGAGATGCCCCGCACTCGACAACCAACAGACCCTCCCGAGCGGTCCTACAAGTCTCAGAACTCTCCAATGGGGAACCCACCATCGCAAGTGATGCGTGCAAAGTCTCGGCCATCCAGAGCTCCACCACGGCCGATTGCCCCTATCACCAGAGGACGTCGCGAGAAAGACCAAGCGTCACAAGACATTGGCACCTCAGGCATCATCTGCAGCCTCTCCCTTAACCACATGGTAAGCATAGCGGGACTCCCTCCCCACAACTATCGGCTACCGGTCGCCATCCGGCCTATGCCCAGGAACGTCTCACCCAAGACCAATGGCATGATGTCTCCCCCACTCCGGCACTGCCTCACCAGGTCCAGGACACTGTGATGGCACACACCCAGAGACGTGAATGTGAACAGAGTAGCAATCGCGCACAGAGCAAACGCGTCCCACGAAAAGACGCTCCCTCGCCTCCAGACAAATCTTTTGGGCAAGCCCCGAAATGTCAACGTAATCGGTATCCTGTATCGGCATCCCGTATGCTTCTCCACCGAGATACCCAACAAAGACACTAGCTTCTCAACAGTGGCCATGCCACCAAAGATACGGAAGAACTAGCCATCCGTCTCGTGTCCTCCTGCACGGCCCTAAATCTTCAAACGTAGGAGTGATTTCGTTGTACGAAAAGCCGTACACATTCCTCCGTACGTCCTGCAACCGAGACGCGGCTCTCAAAAGATCCCAATCCGGCATGAGCTCCTTCAAAGCCCAAACAGATTTAATCCCGTAATGTGACCTTCGAAAAACCTTTTGTTCTGCCTCGTGTGGTTCCGTACCCACGACTGAAAGTTGTCCAAATATCGCTCTTGCATCCGAGACGATAACTTGGGAAAGGGAGCCATGTCAGAAAATGAAAGGAACCTTGGAAGCTTGAGAGAATTCAGCCAGATGAACAAAAAACTATGCACAGTTTCTTAAACAATTGCAAAGCTGAAACTGCAATTTAAAGAATCTGGAAATTCATTCCAAGTCCGACCGGACTCCCTCTGCAGTTGACTTGGTCAACTCTGCAGCCAGCTGCCCCTAAATTGGAAACATTTCCAAGCCACTCCCTGTTCACCTTTGAGAAATCTGCGTGCTGCCCATGGTTTCATGCAACAAATATCAGTATCCCTTCCGCCCCGGGCTCGTGCAACAGTGCAAATAATTAATAATTAGTGCATACTGTGAATACCTCGTCCCGATGCAACGCGCATTCGGAGGTTTGAAATAATTAATTATATAAAGTCGGATCGAAATGGGATATTCATTTAGTGACACTCGCTTTAAACCATATTAAAAATATTAGTTTAATTTTGAGAGTCGCCACGCCACTTTGATATAGCCCAAAGCTTTGAAAAAAGGCTAAACAGTTAATTGGGTTCGGGGGTCAAGTTACAACAGAAGAAGAAACGTTATCACTCCTATTGCCCGACGAATCGGTCTTTCTAGCATGTGGGGTGTTGGTTGTGTGCGGTGTTTACAGGAATAGATAGAAGAAACGGGATCATGCATAAGGAGGAGGGGAGAGAAAGAATTTATTGATGATCACACCCTAGAACCTTTGAGTTAGGCCCTCGGAAGGTGCACTAATCAACGTTCATCCTTGGGGGATTGTTGATCATGGGATAATTATAACTAAGGTGGAAGGAAAGAAATAGTTCCTAGATCCATTGGGTTTCTTTGGGCGAAACCTTAGATCATCCTCGGCTATGCATAATTAAATATATTAAAACAACCCTAAATCTAGCATATAGGACATAGGCAAGAAATAAAGTGATTAAAATACACTAAGCATGCAATCAATAATAATAAAGACAATAATAAAGAACAGAAATATTAAAAAGAGCCTTACCAATTGTAGCAAGACTTTGGGGTCGAATCTAGGGCGATTCGAAGAGAGTGAAAAGAACTGTGGGTAAAGCAAGTGTAATCTCGCTTCTCCCGAGTAAATTGTGTGTTTAGAATGGGAGCCGGGCACCCCTATTTATAGTGCTTCGGTAATTGGGCTGGGCCAGCTGAAGGGTCGATCGACCCTAAAATAAGGTTCGATCGGCACAAAAATAAAGGGTCGATCGGCCTTAATTTAAGGTTCGATCGGCACTTAAATTAAGGTTCGATCGGCACTAGAAATTAGGTTTTGGCGGCGCTGATAAATGGTCGATCGGCAAAATATTATAAAGCCCAGCCTGGGCCCAAATTGGCCTAGAATGGCCCTAACCATTTTCTCCTGGCCGGCCACCTTGAAGTTCTTGGCCTAGCAAGCTCGGCCACTTACAGCAAACCTTGGACACAATTTAGTACCATAAATATCCGTTTCGTCTCTGTTATTTCCAAGTCCATTTTGACCACTTTAATGACTTCTTTTGCACTTCGCTCTTTGGGACTTTATCTTTCATTTAATCCCAGGAATTTTTATATATCAAATTCGTCCAAAATTTTCATATTTCCCGTTTAGTCCCTGAATTTTCCATAAATTCCAATTTGGTCCAAAAAGCTTCCAAATTCCAATTTAGTCCCAAATTTTCCCGAATTGCACTTCAGTCCCTTTTTTCGGACCGGGTACTAACAGTAGCCCCTCGGTGACGCTTCTTGTAAGACAAGTGGGGTCGACGATAAAAGAATAGGATCCGTCCTGAAAAAAGGGATTTCAGGAGGTAAGGAAAGTGACCTTGTGGATGTGAGGTTTTTGGACTTGAGCTGAGTCGCAAAAGGATGACCAGGTAGGTCAAGTGGCTGGACCCACGTCGGGCTACCTACGTATCCCAAGAGGAATCAAGCCAAGTCGTAGTTCGAAAACGTGGGCGTTTAGTACCCGAGAGTGGCGGACGTGCAGCGTCTCAAGCCAAAGATGCGATTTGTGGCAAGGCTTTGGGGATCGAATCTAAGGGCGATTCGAATAATATTGAGAGATGTACGGAAAGGAGAATCAAGTATAGTCTTGCCTTCTCCGTGGGAAAATATGTTGTGTGCGGAAAGGAAATTCAAGTATAGTCTTGATTTTCCCCTTTGAAAATTGTGTGTGATTGAACAAATCAAGTGTAGTCTTGATTTCTCCGTGTGAAGATATGTTGTGAGATAATGTGTGGAAAGGAAATTCAAGTATAGTCTTGATTTTCCCTTTGAAAATTGTGTGTGATGGAACAAATCAAGTGTAGTCTTGATTTCTCCGTGTGAAGATATGTTGTGAGATAATGTGTGGAAAGGAAATTCAAGTATAGTCTTGATTTTCCCCTTGAAAATTGTGTGTGATGGAACAAATCAAGTGTAGTCTTGATTTCTCCGTGTGTTGTACAAATAAACCGAGTTTAGTCTTGATTCGCGTACTGAGAGAAAGTGTATGGGGCAGACCCTTTGAAATGGAGGATAGACCTCTGAAATGGAGGATAGACCTCTGAAATGCGGGACAGACCCTTTGAAGATGCGGGACGGACCCTTTGAAAGGTGCGGGACGGACCCTTTGAAGATGCGGGACGGACCCTTTGAAGATGCGGGACGGACCCTTTGAAAGGTGCGGGACGGACCCTTTGAAGATGCGGGACGGACCCTTGAAATGGAGGATAGACCTCTGAAATGCGGGACGGACCCTTTGAGATACAGGACGGACCTTTTGAAATGGAGGATAGACCTCTGAAATGCGGGACGGACCCTTTGAAGGTGCGGGACGGACACTTTGAAGATGCGGGACGGACCCTTTGAAAGTACGGGACGGACCCTTGAAATGGAGGATAGACCTCTGAAATGCGGGACGGACCCTTTGATATGCGGGACGGACCCTTTGAAGGTACGGGACAGACCCTTTGAAATGGAGGATAGACCTCTGAAATGCGGGACGGACCCTTTGAAGATGCGGGACGGACCCTTGGAAATGCAGGAAACTGTAGCTGCCAAAGGACTTAGGCTACTGTTTACTGATGCGGGGTATTTCAAAGTTCTACTTCTTATCTCTTGAACCATCCGCAGTTTGCTCCCTTAACCTTAAAACCATCCATAGTTTAGATCCTTTATCTCTAGCACCCTTCAGCCAAAGACCCACCTAGATCAAACCTCTCTCGACCCATATAGATCAAACCACCATCTAGGGCCTACCTAAGCCAACTTACCAAGTCCGATTAGCTCGTCTAGATCACCCTCACTTATATTTGACCAAGGATCGAGTCATCTTCCTCTCCTTTTTTCACCAAACGGACTCTCTTACATTCATCCTCTCTCTTTCTCTAAACTTAACCCTGGTTGTATCATCAATCGGGGCCCCCTCGAACTACGGTGACCTGAGACTCATACCTTAAATGGTAAGGGTTACGTAGGCAACTTCAGCCCGGTCAAACTCAAAATTGTGGAGGTCAAATATTTTCTCAAGGATGCCTTAAGATTAATTATGAATCTAATTCAACTCATTGGTTTGACTCCGCCATATGTTCTTACAGAATTCCACATCATGTCTCTGGAGAAAAGCATTGAAGCCCTCAAAGAAGTCTCAAACATGAGGTTGGGAGTGATCAACCTCCTCAAAGACATGCATGAAATTGAGCAGCATCATTTGTCCTACATTCAGGAATACTTGAGAAGAGTTCCTCCTCCTGTTCAATTCCGGGGTCCCTATCATCCACATGCTTATGGTTCCCCTTATGGTCCTACACATCAGAATTTCTCATTCAGGATACCTGCTGTGGCCACCAACCAACTAAAGGCATCAATACCCGAGAAGAAGATCAACAAGGAACATTTTGATGATTTAGGAATGCCTGTGGGTAAGTTCTTCGACATTTTGATGGGAAAGAACTTGATCAAGCCGCTCGAGAACTACAAGCCTATTAACCCAAGGGAAGACTTAGATACATCCAAGTTTTGCAGATACCACAAGTACGCTGGGCATACCACTGACAAATGTGTGCAACTGAAACGCTCAATTCAAAGATTGATCAACCAAGGGAAGACCCAAGGCCTCATTGATGAAGAAACCCTCGTACTTCAAGGAAGGATTTAGATTCATTCAGTCTTGTAGGTTCTAGTGTGTCTTTCTTACTTCCACTTTGGGCATTGGTATGTAATGTCCACTTTAGATTAGTTACTTCAATAATAAAAAAGGTCTTTCTTTCTTTTCTCTCTAGACTTGAGACATAATCTCGCATTACTTTCAAGAAGATTGTTTTATTTATAATTATCAATTGGTTGCTAATCTCACTGATAAACTCACCGGCTAATAAAGTAAACAATGAATGAATGCTTTGATTGGAGTAAACAACTCACCGTTCCTTCCTCACACACACCATCCCTATACACCCTTCTCTCATACACTCTCTCCATACTCCACCATATACTTTTCATACACTCCTTGTACACACCCTCCATGCTCCCTCGAGCATACACTTCCCCAAATACACTCTCCCCCACTTAAACATCCTTTTCATATGATCATTTATTTTAAACCCCCATTTGACCTCCTTTCCATATGGTCAAGACAAGCACAAAGACCGTTGTTGCTCATCATCAGAAAATAGCTGCTCACGCCAATGCAAGATGCAAAGGGTTGTTCTTATCCTTCGCAAGTGCTACATAAATATCAACTTGGGGCTTACCAACCCCCCAATCTCGCGTCTCCTCTGATTTTCCATTTTGATCGATAAGCTTTCATTGAATATGCTCACATATCTTTCTCATAGTCCTAATATATTATGCCTTACTTAATAAGTCGGTTAATTGAGTTTGCATTTATTTTAAAAAATACTCTTTTGAGAATGCTATCCAGTAGCGATTGAAGCTTAAACCTCTCACCATAGGAAGCCATAACCTTACCCTCACTAAATAAATACCCTTTCATTTCAAGATCGACAAGTTTTGAAACCCTAAGGAAGAAGCCCATACTAGGGGCTCCCTTGATTCACAAAGGAAGTAATCACCTCCAAGCTCAAGAAAGGCGGAATGCAAAAGAAACTCATACAAGGGGCTCCCTCGAAGGGACCACCTCCAAACCCAAGAGGGAAAAGGTAAAACCATCCTAAGGCAAACACTAGGGGCTATCGCGAGCAAACAAATCCGAAGACTTTTCTCGATAAGAAGGTGTTCGAAAAAAAAAATAAAATAAAAAAAAATCACCCCGAAGTGAACCTCCCATCTCAAAGGTTGTGAAAACGAGACATCGAGTGAAGGTCCTATCGTGATCAAGTTACCTGCTGAAATCACAACAAACTCGCGAGAAGAAGCAACAAAAATTCCCTCTTGGACAAATCCCGTAAACCAATTCCAAAGTCCATCCTCTCACTTTTAGAGGATTCCATCACCACCCTTGACCTTATCAAAATCAAAGTTAACCTCACTCTTAGAGGTTCTGAAGAAGCAACAACAAGAAAATCCCCTCACCTTAGAAATTCCAAACACATCCCTCAAGCCAACCACTCAGCAAAAGGCCCGGCCGACCTCTCACTTTAAGAGGTCATGTTAATCATCACCTAATGATCGATCGCAATCCAAAGCCCAGCTACAACCGCTACCGGATGGCATTCTCAAAAGATTATTTAAAAGAAATGCATATTCAGATTTTTGAGTCACTTGTTATCCTACGTGAGCATATTACATATTCTCTCAAAAGTTTGGGAACTTGTCCTATTCTTGAAATTCGTTCATTCGACTCCTCAAACACTGTCTGCAAAAGTCTCCTTTGGGGCTTCGCATCCGTGCCTCTCGGCGGCACTCCGGTAAAAGCAAGGAGACACGCGCTGGGACTACTCCCTCGGCTTGCGAGAACAAAGGAACAAAGAATCTTCACTTGAAGGAATGAAAAAATCTTTGGGTTATAATCAGTCAATTCCCACCTTTTCTTCCACCCCAATCTTTTTTCTATTTTTCATTCTTTCCCATGAAGGAGATCAATGCAACGGCAGCCCGCACCACAATTACCACCGAACGGAGCGAAGCAACAACGGAACATCCTTCTCCTTCTAAAGACAAGCCAGATTTCACCTTCAAATCAAAACATTCATTTGTTTACCTATATAATTGGAATTTGATAAACCAATCAGTGAGGTCCATTCACGAGCAATCAAGATATAATTCTGAATAAAATAATTCTTCAAATGTCTCGACAAGTCTTCTTTTTCTACATCATAGGAAAATAGAGCCAAACACTTGTCTTTACGTCTGCATAGGGCTTCCATACACTTTTCCACACCTTGTGATGCTTATACTCTCCCAAAAGAGTCAAACCCAAAAGCGAAAGTGTCATACACGAACTCGGGATCCATTCCCACCTTCGAAAAAATGCGCCCCTGCACATATACATTTCCGAGTCTTGTCCAGCGACTGATTGACCATTGTCCGAAACGAGGGGTCGCCCCTGTGGCCGCAAGATGACTCTGTCTGCAAATAGGGATGCATTGAATCTCTCCAAGCTGGGGCTTTTGTTAAACTGTTCTCTCAGGCTCTCTTCAGGTTTGCTCTGCATCATCAACTGGGGCTTCGCCATTCCCTTCAGGTTTGCTTTGCATCATCAACTGGGGCTTCGCCATTCATCATCAACTGGGACTTCGCCAAGGTCACTGGGGCTCCCCTCAACAAAAATGGGTCAACTATGTGCTCTAACAAAAATCGGAGCTCCAATGAAGTCATATCTAGCATGAAGGGCATCCCTTGTCATCAAGATCAGCATGTGGCAAACTCTTTGAGTTAGTTAGAAACATGATTAATCATAAGGCCTCTTTATCAAATAAACATGCTTTCAAAATACTGTCCTCCTTGGTACCTTGTTTACAAAAATCACTCTTTGGTCTCCACAAATTTTCAAACTCTTCAAATCTATCAAAAACGTATCTCTGTGACTCTCAAGATGACTCGGCCCTTATCTCTGGACATCAAACTTACCTAATCCCACCTTCTATCATCGACACTTACTCGGCCTCGCCTAGTTTAAACCAATAACCTTTCTGCTCAAACTGCCTTGTTTAGACTTACCACAAATGTAAAACCCTAGCCTCAAGCCTAGGTGACAAATACCTTTCTAAACCCTAGCCTCATGTCTAGGTGACAAATACCTCTCTAAACCCTAGCCTCATGTCTAGGTGACAAATACCTCTCTAAACCCTAGCCTCATGTCTAGGTGACAAATACCTCTCTAAACCCTAGCCTCAAGCCTAGGTGACAAATACCTCTCTAAACCCTAGCCTTAAGCCTAGGTGACAAATATCTTTCTAAACCCTAGCCTCAAACCTAGGTGACAAATACCTCTCTAAACCCTAGCCTCAAGCCTAGGTGACAAATATCTTTCTAAACCCTAGCCTCAAGCCTAGGTGACAAATATCTAGCCTCAAGCTTAGGTGACAAATATCTTTCTAAACCCTAGCCTCAAGCCTAGGTGACAAATACCTTTCTAAACCCTAGCCTCATGTCTAGGTGACAAATACCTCTCTAAACCCTAGCCTCAAGCCTAGGTGACAAATACCTCTCTAAACCCTAGCCTTAAGCCTAGGTGACAAATGCCTCTTTCTAAACCCTAGCCTCAAGCCTAGGTGACAAATACCTTTCTAAACCTTAGCCTTAAGCCTAGGTGACAAATACCTCTCTAAACCCTAGCCTTAAGCCTAGGAGACAAGACCCCTCTCTAAGCCTTAGCAATAATCATCCCAAACTTTTAATCGCTTGGTTCTTCGGCTCGGGAAGCCATAGTAATCCCAATCAATTCACACAACTATTCTTCATCAGTAAACAGTAGCCTAAGTCCTTTGGCAGCTACAGTTTCCTGCATTTCCAAGGGTCTGTCCCGCATCTTCAAAGGGTCCGTCCCGCATTTCAGAGGTCTATCCTCCATTTCAAAGGGTCTGTCCCGTACCTTCAAAGGGTCCGTCCCGCATATCAAAGGGTCCGTCCCGCATTTCAGAGGTCTATCCTCCATTTCAAGGGTCCGTCCCGTACTTTCAAAGGGTCCGTCCCGCATCTTCAAAGGGTCCGTCCCGCACCTTCAAAGGGTCCGTCCCGCATTTCAGAGGTCTATCCTCCATTTCAAAAGGTCCGTCCTGTATCTCAAAGGGTCCGTTCCGCATTTCAGAGGTCTATCCTCCATTTCAAAGGTCCGTCCCGCATCTTCAAAGGGTCCGTCCCGCACCTTTCAAAGGGTCCGTCCCGCATCTTCAAAGGGTCCGTCCCGCATCTTCAAAGGGTCCGTCCCGCACCTTTCAAAGGGTCCGTCCCGCATCTTCAAAGGGTCCATCCCGCATTTCAGAGGTCTATCCTCCATTTCAGAGGTCTATCCTCCATTTCAAAGGGTCTGCCCCATACACTTTCTCTCAGTACGCGAATCAAGACTAAACTCGGTTTATTTGTACAACACACGGAGAAATC
The DNA here is from genome assembly GCA_022495995.1 of Adenophora triphylla var. japonica. NCBI lineage: Eukaryota > Viridiplantae > Streptophyta > Magnoliopsida > Asterales > Campanulaceae > Adenophora > Adenophora triphylla. Next base: position 725,456 of record JAFEMH010000079.1, read on the forward strand.
AAGACTACACTTGATTTGTTCCATCACACACAATTTTCAAGGGGAAAATCAAGACTATACTTGAATTTCCTTTCCACACATTATCTCACAACATATCTTCACACGGAGAAATCAAGACTACACTTGATTTGTTCCATCACACACAATTTTCAAAGGGAAAATCAAGACTATACTTGAATTTCCTTTCCACACATTATCTCACAACATATCTTCACACGGAGAAATCAAGACTACACTTGATTTGTTCAATCACACACAATTTTCAAAGGGGAAAATCAAGACTATACTTGAATTTCCTTTTCGCACACAACATATTTTCCCACGGAGAAGGCAAGACTATACTTGATTCTCCTTTCCGTACATCTCTCAATATTATTCGAATCGCCCTTAGATTCGATCCCCAAAGCCTTGCCACAAATCGCATCTTTGGCTTGAGACGCTGCACGTCCGCCACTCTCGGGTACTAAACGCCCACGTTTTCGAACTACGACTTGGCTTGATTCCTCTTGGGATACGTAGGTAGCCCGACGTGGGTCCAGCCACTTGACCTACCTGGTCATCCTTTTGCGACTCAGCTCAAGTCCAAAAACCTCACATCCACAAGGTCACTTTCCTTACCTCCTGAAATCCCTTTTTTCAGGACGGATCCTATTCTTTTATCGTCGACCCCACTTGTCTTACAAGAAGCGTCACCGAGGGGCTACTGTTAGTACCGGTCCGAAAAAAGGGGCGAAGTGCAATTCGGGAAAATTTGGGACTAAATTGGAATTTGGAAGCTTTTTGGACCAAATTGGAATTTATGGAAAATTCGGGGACTAAACGGGAAATATGGAAATTTTGGGACGAATTTGATATATAAAAATTCACTGGGATTAAATGAAAGATAAAGTCCCAAAGAGCGAAGTGCAAAAGAAGTCATTAAAGTGGTCAAAATGGACTTGGAAATAACAGAGACGAAACGGATATTTATGGTACTAAATTGTGTCCAAGGTTTGCTGTAAGTGGCCGAGCTTGCTAGGCCAAGAACTTCAAGGTGGCCGGCCGGGGAGAAAATGGTTAGGGCCATTCTAGGCCAATTTGGGCCCAGGCTGGGCTTTATAATATTTTGCCGATCGACCATTTATCAGCGCCGCCAAAACCTAATTTCTAGTGCCGATCGAACCTTAATTTAAGTGCCGATCGAACCTTAAATTAAGGCCGATCGACCCTTTATTTTTGTGCCGATCGAACCTTATTTTAGGGCCGATCGACCCTTCAGCTGGCCCAGCCCAATTACCGAAGCACTATAAATAGGGGTGCCCGACTCCCATTCTAAACACACAATTTACACGGGAGAAGCGAGATTACACTTGCTTTACCCACAGTTCTTTTCACTCTCTTCGAATCGCCCTAGATTCGACCCCAAAGTCTTGCTACAATTGGTAAGGCTCTTTTTAATATTTCTGTTCTTTATTATTGTCTTTATTATTATTGATTGCATGCTTAGTGTATTTTAATCACTTTATTTCTTGCCTATGTCCTATATGCTAGATTTAGGGTTGTTTTAAAATATTTAATTATGTATAGCCGAGGATGATCTAAGGTTTCGCCCAAAGAAACCCAATGGATCTAGCAAGCTCGGCCACTTACAGCAAACCTTGGACACAATTTAGTTCCTAGATGCTAGATCCATTGGGTTTCTTTGGGCGAAACCTTAGATCATCCTCGGCTATGCATAATTAAATATTTTAAAACAACCCTAAATCTAGCATATAGGACATAGGCAAGAAATAAAGTGATTAAAATACACTAAGCATGCAATCAATAATAATAAAGACAATAATAAAGAACAGAAATATTAAAAAGAGCCTTACCAATTGTAGCAAGACTTTGGGGTCGAATCTAGGGCGATTCGAAGAGAGTGAAAAGAACTGTGGGTAAAGCAAGTGTAATCTCGCTTCTCCCGTGTAAATTGTGTGTTTAGAATGGGAGTCGGGCACCCCTATTTATAGTGCTTCGGTAATTGGGCTGGGCCAGCTGAAGGGTCGATCGGCCCTAAAATAAGGTTCGATCGGCACAAAAATAAAGGGTCGATCGGCCTTAATTTAAGGTTCGATCGGCACTTAAATTAAGGTTCGATCGGCACTAGAAATTAGGTTTTGGCGGCGCTGATAAATGGTCGATCGGCAAAATATTGTAAAGCCCAGCCTGGGCCCAAATTGGCCTAGAATGGCCCTAACCATTTTCCTGGCCGGCCACCTTGAAGTTCTTGGCCTAGCAAGCTCGGCCACTTACAAAGAAACCTTGGACACAATTTAGTACCATAAATATCCGTTTCGTCTCTGTTATTTCCAAGTCCATTTTGACCACTTTAATGACTTCTTTTGCACTTCGCTCTTTGGGACTTTATCTTTCATTTAATCCCAGGAATTTTTATATATCAAATTCGTCCAAAATTTTCCATATTTCCCGTTTAGTCCCCGAATTTCCATAAATTCCAATTTGGTCCAAAAAGCTTCCAAATTCCAATTTAGTCCCAAATTTTCCCGAATTGCACTTCACTTTTTCGGACCGGGTACTAACAAAGAGCTCCTCGGTGACGCTTCTTGTAAGACAAGTGGGGTCGACGATAAAAGAATAGGATCCGATCCCGAAAAGGGATTTCGTGGAGGTAAGGAAAGTGACCTTGTGGATGTGAGGTTTTGGACTTGAGCCGAGTCGCAAAAGGATGACCAGGTAGGTCAAGTGGCTGGACCCACGTCGGGCTACCTACGTATCCCAAGAGGAATCAAGCCAAGTCGTAGTTCGAAAACGTGGGCGTTTAGTACCCGAGAGTGGCGGACGTGCAGCGTCTCAAGCCAAAGATGCGATTTGTGGCAAGGCTTTGGGGATCGAATCTAAGGGCGATTCGAATAATATTGAGAGATGTACGGAAAGGAGAATCAAGTATAGTCTTGCCTTCTCCGTGGGAAAATATGTTGTGTGCGAAAAGGAAATTCAAGTATAGTCTTGATTTTCCCCTTTGAAAATTGTGTGTGATTGAACAAATCAAGTGTAGTCTTGATTTCTCCGCAGGTGTGAAAGATATGTTGTGAGATAATGTGTGGAAAGGAAATTCAAGTATAGTCTTGATTTTCCCTTTGAAAATTGTGTGTGATGGAACAAATCAAGTGTAGTCTTGATTTCTCCGTGTGAAGATATGTTGTGAGATAATGTGTGGAAAGGAAATTCAAGTATAGTCTTGATTTTCCCCTTGAAAATTGTGTGTGATGGAACAAATCAAGTGTAGTCTTGATTTCTCCGTGTGTTGTACAAATAAACCGAGTTTAGTCTTGATTCGCGTACTGAGAGAAAGTGTATGGGGCAATTTGAAATGGAGGATAGACCTCTGAAATGGAGGATAGACCTCTGCAATGCGGGACGGACCCTTTGAAGATGCGGGACGGACCCTTTGAAAGGTGCGGGACGGACCCTTTGAAAGTGCGGGATGGACCCTCTGAAAGGTGCGGGACGGACCCTTTGAAAGGTGGAGGACGGACCTCAAAATGCGGGACGGACCCTTTGAAATGGAGGATAGACCCTTTGAAATGCGGAACGGACCCTTTGAGATACAGGACGGACCTTTTGAAATGGAGGATAGACCTCTGAAATGCGGGACGGACCCTTTGAAGGTGCGGGACGGACCCTTTGAAGATGCGGGACGGACCCTTTGAAAGTACGGGACGGACCCTTGAAATGGAGGAGAGACCTCTGAAATGCGGGACGGACCCTTTGATATGCGGGGACGGACCCTTTGAAGGTACGGGACAGACCCTTTGAAATGGAGGATAGACCTCTCAAATGCGGGACGGACCCTTTGAAGATGCGAGCGATAGACCATAAATGCGGGAAGCGTAGCCGCCAAAGGACTTAGGCTAATTTGCATCGATGAAGAATAGTTGTGTGAATTGATTGGGATTACTATGGCTTCCCGAGCCGAAGAACCAAGCGATTAAAAGTTTGGGATGATTATTGCTAAGGCTTAGAGAGGGGTCTTGTCTCCTAGGCTTAAGGCTAGGGTTTAGAGAGGTATTTGTCACCTAGGCTTAAGGCTAAGGTTTAGAAGGTATTTTGTCACCTAGGCTTGAGGCTAGGGTTTAGAAAGAGGCATTTGTCACCTAGGCTTAAGGCTAGGGTTTAGAGAGGTATTTGTCACCTAGGCTTGAGGCTAGGGTTTAGAGAGGTATTTGTCACCTAGACATGAGGCTAGGGTTTAGAAAGGTATTTGTCACCTAGGCTTGAGGCTAGGGTTTAGAAAGATATTTGTCACCTAAGCTTGAGGCTAGATATTTGTCACCTAGGCTTGAGGCTAGAGGTTTAGAAAGATATTTGTCACCTAGGCTTCGAGGCTAGGGTTTAGAGAGGTATTTGTCACCTAGGTTTGAGGCTAGGGTTTAGAAAGGTATTTGTCACCTAGGCTTAAGGCTAGGGTTTAGAGAGGTATTTGTCACCTAGGCTTGAGGCTAGGGTTTAGAGAGGCATTTGTCACCCAGACAATGAGGCTAGGGTTTAGAGAGGTATTTGTCACCTAGACATGAGGCCTAGGGTTTAGAGAGGTATTTGTCACCTAGACATGAGGCTAGGGTTTAGAAAGGTATTTGTCACCTAGGCTTGAGGCTAGGGTTTTACATTTGTGGTAAGTCTAAACAAGGCGGTTTGAGCGTAAAGGTTATTGGTTTAAACTAGGCGAGGCCGAGTAAGTGTCGATGATAGAAGGTGGGATTAGGTAAGTTTGATGTCCAGAGATAAGGGCCGAGTCATCTTGAGAGTCACAGAGATACGTTTTTGATAGATTTGAAGAGTTTGAAAATTTGTGGAGACCAAAGAGTGATTTTTGTAAACAAGGTACCAAGGAGGACAGTATTTTGAAAGCATGTTTATTTGATAAAGAGGCCTTATGATTAATCATGTTTCTAACTAACTCAAAGAGTTTGCCACATGCGATCTTGATGACAAGGGATGCCCTTCATGCTAGATATGACTTCATTGGAGCTCCGATTTTTGTTAGAGCACATAGTTGACCCATTTTTGTTGAGGGGAGCCCCAGTGACCTTGGCGAAGTCCCAGTTGATGATGAATGGCGAAGCCCCAGTTGATGATGCAAAGCAAACCTGAAGGGAATGGCGAAGCCCCGGTTGATGATGCAGAGCAAACCCTGAAGAGAGCTGAGAGAACAGCTTAACAAAAGCCCCGGCTTGGAGAGATTCAATGCATCCCTATTTGCGGACAGTCATCTTGCGGCCACAGGCGACCCTCGTTTCGACAATGGTCAATCGGTCGCTGGACAAGACTCGGAAATGTATATGTGCGGCGCATTTTTTCGAAGGTGGGAATGGATCCCGAGTTCGTGTATGACACTTTCGCTTTTGGGTTTGACTCTTTTGGGAGAGTATAAGCATCACAAGGTGTGGAAAAGTGTATGGAAGCCCTGCTGACACGTAAAGACGATGTTTGGCTCTATTTTCCTATGATGTAGAAAAAGAAGACTTGTCGAGACATTTGAAGAATTATTTTATTCGTAATTATATCTTGATTGCTCGTGAATGGACCTCACTGATTGGTTTATCAAATTCCAATTATATAGGTAAACAAATGAATGTTTTGATTTGAAGGTGAAATCGGCTTGTCTTTAGAAGGAGAAGGATGTTCCGTTGTTGCTTCTTTGCTACGTTCGGTGGTAATTGTGGTGCGGGCTGCCGTTGCATTGATCTCCTTCATGGGAAAGAATGAAAAATAGAAAAAAGATTGGGGTGGAAGAAAAGGTGGGAATTGACTGATTATAACCCAAAGATTTTTTCATTCCTTCAAGTGAAGATTCTTTGTTCCTTTGTTCATGGCCGAGGGAGTAGTCCCTGGCGCGTGTCTCCTTGCTTTTACCGGAGTGCCGCTGAGAGGCACGGATGCGAAGCCCCAGTGAGACTTTTGCAGACAGTGTTTGAGGAGTCGAATGAACGAATTTCAAGAATAGGACAAGTTCCCAAACTTTTGAGAGAATATGTAATATGCTCACGTAGGATAACAAGTGACTCAAAAATCTGAATATGCATTTCTTTTAAATAATCTTTTGAGAATGCCATCCGGTAGCGGTTGTAGCTGGGCTTTGGATTGCGATCGATCATTAGGTGATGATTAACATGACCTCTTAAAGTGAGAGGTCGGCTGGGCCTTTTGCTGAGTGGTTGGCTTGAGGGATGTGTTTGGAATTTCTAAGGTGAGGGGATTTTCTTGTTGTTGCTTCTTCAGAACCTCTAAGAGTGAGGTTAACTTTGATTTTGATAAGGTCAAGGGTGGTGATGGAATCCTCTAAAAGTGAGAGGATGGACTTTGGAATTGGTTTACGGGATTTGTCCAAGAGGAAATTTTTGTTGCTTCTTCTCGCGAGTTTGTTGTGATTTCAGCAGGTAACTTGATCACGATAGGACCTTCACTCGATGTCTCGTTTTCACAACCTTTGAGATGGGAGGTTCACTTCGGGGTGATTTTTTTTTTTTTTTTCGAACACCTTCTTATCGAGAAAAGTCTTCGGATTTGTTTGCTCGCGATAGCCCCTAGTGTATGCCTTAGGATGGTTTTACCTTTTCCCTCTTGGGTTTGGAGGTGGTCCCTTCGAGGGAGCCCCTTGTATGAGTTTCTTTTGCATTCCGCCTTTCTTGAGCTTGGAGGTGATTACTTCCTTTGTGAATCAAGGGAGCCCCTAGTATGGGCTTCTTCCTTAGGGTTTCAAAACTTGTCGATCTTGAAATGAAAGGGTATTTATTTAGTGAGGGTAAGGTTATGGCTTCCTATGGTGAGAGGTTTAAGCTTCAATCGCTACTGGATAGCATTCTCAAAAGAGTATTTTTTAAAATAAATGCAAACTCAATTAACCGACTTATTAAGTAAGGCATAATATATTCGGACTATGAGAAAAATATGTGAGCATATTCAATGAAAGCTTATCGATCAAAATGGAAAATCAGAGGAGACGCGAGATTGGGGGGTTGGTAAGCCCCAAGTTGATATTTATGTAGCACTTGCGAAGGATAAGAACAACCCTTTGCATCTTGCATTGGCGTGAGCAGCTATTTTCTGATGATGAGCAACAACGGTCTTTGTGCTTGTCTTGACCATATGGAAAGGAGGTCAAATGGGGGTTTAAAATAAATGATCATATGAAAAGGATGTTTAAGTGGGGGAGAGTGTATTTGGGGAAGTGTATGCTCGAGGGAGCATGGAGGGTGTGTACAAGGAGTGTATGAAAAGTATATGGTGGAGTATGGAGAGAGTGTATGAGAGAAGGGTGTATAGGGATGGTGTGTGTGAGGAAGGAACGGTGAGTTGTTTACTCCAATCAAAGCATTCATTCATTGTTTACTTTATTAGCCGGTGAGTTTATCAGTGAGATTAGCAACCAATTGATAATTATAAATAAAACAATCTTCTTGAAAGTAATGCGAGATTATGTCTCAAGTCTAGAGAGAAAAGAAAGAAAGACCTTTTTTATTATTGAAGTAACTAATCTAAAGTGGACATTACATACCAATGCCCAAAGTGGAAGTAAGAAAGACACACTAGAACCTACAAGACTGAATGAATCTAAATCCTTCCTTGAAGTACGAGGGTTTCTTCATCAATGAGGCCTTGGGTCTTCCCTTGGTTGATCAATCTTTGAATTGAGCGTTTCAGTTGCACACATTTGTCAGTGGTATGCCCAGCGTACTTGTGGTATCTGCAAAACTTGGATGTATCTAAGTCTTCCCTTGGGTTAATAGGCTTGTAGTTCTCGAGCGGCTTGATCAAGTTCTTTCCCATCAAAATGTCGAAGAACTTACCCACAGGCATTCCTAAATCATCAAAATGTTCCTTGTTGATCTTCTTCTCGGGTATTGATGCCTTTAGTTGGTTGGTGGCCACAGCAGGTATCCTGAATGAGAAATTCTGATGTGTAGGACCATAAGGGGAACCATAAGCATGTGGATGATAGGGACCCCGGAATTGAACAGGAGGAGGAACTCTTCTCAAGTATTCCTGAATGTAGGACAAATGATGCTGCTCAATTTCATGCATGTCTTTGAGGAGGTTGATCACTCCCAACCTCATGTTTGAGACTTCTTTGAGGGCTTCAATGCTTTTCTCCAGAGACATGATGTGGAATTCTGTAAGAACATATGGCGGAGTCAAACCAATGAGTTGAATTAGATTCATAATTAATCTTAAGGCATCCTTGAGAAAATATTTGACCTCCACAATTTTGAGTTTGACCGGGCTGAAGTTGCCTACGTAACCCTTACCATTTAAGGTATGAGTCTCAGGTCACCGTAGTTCGAGGGGGCCCCGATTGATGATACAACCAGGGTTAAGTTTAGAGAAAGAGAGAGGATGAATGTAAGAGAGTCCGTTTGGTGAAAAAAGGAGAGGAAGATGACTCGATCCTTGGTCAAATATAAGTGAGGGTGATCTAGACGAGCTAATCGGACTTGGTAAGTTGGCTTAGGTAGGCCCTAGATGGTGGTTTGATCCATATGGGTCGAGAGAGGTTTGATCTAGGTGGGTCTTTGGCTGAAGGGTGCTAGAGATAAAGGATCTAAACTATGGATGGTTTTAAGGTTAAGGGAGCAAACTGCGGATGGTTCAAGAGATAAGAAGTAGAACTTTGAAGGGTCCTAACTTGAAGGATGTAGACCGTGGGTGGTCAAAAGTAGAGGGATGGACCATGGATGGTCCAAGAGACGAGGGGTGGACCTCGAAGAGTCTCAGGTGGAAAGGTGGACCTTTAATGGTCCTAGATAGAGAGAGTGGACCTCGAAGGGTCCTAAATTGAGGAGTGGACCTTGAAGGGTCCAAGAGAAGAAGAGCGGATCTTGAACGGTCCAAGATATGAGGAGTGTGGACCTTGAAGGGTCCAAGAGATGAGGAGTGGACCTTAAAGGGTCCAAGAGAAGAGGAGTGGACCTTAAAGGGTCCAAGAGAAGAGGAGTGAACCTTGAAGGGTCCAAGAGAAGAGGAGCGGACCTTGAACGGCCCAAGATATGAGGAGTGGACCTTGAATGGTCCAAGATTGGGAGAGTGGACATAGTATAGGAAGAGCACCACGAAGGGTCAAAGAGTGGACCTTGAACGGTCCAAGATAGAGAGACTGATCCTAGAGCGGTCCGCAGTAGAGGGTGTGGACCTTGAAGGGTCCAAGAAGTAAAGAGCGGACCTCGGAGGGTCCTAGAAATGGAGAGTGGACCTCGGAGGGTCCTAGAAATGAGGAGTGGACCTCGGAGGGTTCTAGAAATGAGGAGTGGACCTCGGAGGGTCCTAGAAATGAGGAGCGGACCTCGGAGGGTCCTAGAAATGAGGAGCGGACCTCGAAGGGTCCTAGAAATGAGGAGCGGACCTCGGAGGGTCCTAGAAATGAGGAGCGGACCTCGGAGGGTCCTAGAAATGAGGAACGGACCTCGGAGGGTCCTAGAAATGAGGAGCGGACCTCGGAGGGTCCTAGAAATAAGGAGCGGACCTCGGAGGGTCCTAGAAATGAGGGGTGGACCTCGAAGGGTCCTAGAAATGAGGGGCGGACCTCGGAGGGTCCTAGAAATAAGGAGTGGACCTCGAAGGGTCCTGGAAATGAGGAGCGGACCTCGGAGGGTCCTAGAAATGAGGAGCGGACCTCGGAGGGTCCTAGAAATGAAGAACGGACCTCGGAGGGTCCTAGAAATGAGGGATAGTTAAGCATTTTATTTACAAAAAAGCCTTCCATTTTTATAGAACCTACTCTTGGTTGGAAGGGATACCCCTTTTTCGCAACTAACTAAAGGTCCTAAAGTGGTGGATCCTAACGACTAACCGTCTCATATAGACATTTAAGATGATATTTATGGGAAGTACTACAGACCTATGATAAGACAAGATCTTTTAACAAGCACTCGACCTTACACGGCACATCCTTTAAAAGGAAATCAAAAATTTTTTTTTAGTGCTCTTTTCTCTCTATAGATCTTGACTTATCATTAATTCGTAGTGACTTAACATAAAAACCTTATTAATTGTCTATATGAAAAAACTAGTCAAACCAACCGGTCACAGGGAGTGTATTCCTAGTAAAGTGGGTGACACAAGGGTTAGGTTTCAGGTTCCCACCGTGCAGCCGAAGCGCACTGATGAGTGGATGGCCAAGTGAGACTCGGAAGGGAGGCAACATGATCACCACACTTCCCGCACTTTGGCTTCTCCGAAGGGTTAAGGGGTAGCTGTGCAGTGTGACACGGACTCTAGTGGTAGTGTGAGGTAAAAAGTCTAATTCTTTTTTTTTTTTAAGGAAAAAAGAGAAAGATTTTTTTATGAGATGCATGCATGCAATGCAACAGTTAAGAATAGGAGAAAAAGAAAAAGGAAGTAAAATACAACACCATACAAGAAAATGAAAGTCTGACCCACTTAGTTTGAAAAAATTTCAAAACAGTCCCCAGCGGAGTCGCCACTGTGAATACCCCGTCCCGATGCAACGCGCATTCGGAGGTTTGAAATAATTAATTATATAAAGTCGGATCGAAATGGGATATTCATTTAGTGACACTCGCTTTAAACCATATTAAAAATATTAGTTTAATTTTGAGAGTCGCCACGCCACTTTGATATAGCCCAAAGCTTTGAAAAAAGGCTAAACAGTTAATTGGGTTCGGGGGTCAAGTTACAACAGAAGAAGAAACGTTATCACTCCTATTGCCCGACGAATCGGTCTTTCTAGCATGTGGGGTGTTGGTTGTGTGCGGTGTTTACAGGAATAGATAGAAGAAACGGGATCATGCATAAGGAGGAGGGGAGAGAAAGAATTTATTGATGATCACACCCTAGAACCTTTGAGTTAGGCCCTCGGAAGGTGCACTAATCAACGTTCATTCTTGGGGGATTGTTGATCATGGGATAATTATAACTAAGGTGGAAGGAAAGAAATAGTTCCTAGATCCATTGGGTTTCTTTGGGCGAAACCTTAGATCATCCTCGGCTATGCATAATTAAATATATTAAAACAACCCTAAATCTAGCATATAGGACATAGGCAAGAAATAAAGTGATTAAAATACACTAAGCATGCAATCAATAATAATAAAGACAATAATAAAGAACAGAAATATTAAAAAGAGCCTTACCAATTGTAGCAAGACTTTGGGGTCGAATCTAGGGCGATTCGAAGAGAGTGAAAAGAACTGTGGGTAAAGCAAGTGTAATCTCGCTTCTCCCGAGTAAATTGTGTGTTTAGAATGGGAGCCGGGCACCCCTATTTATAGTGCTTCGGTAATTGGGTTGGGCCAGCTGAAGGGTCGATCGGCCCTAAAATAAGGTTCGATCGGCACAAAAATAAAGGGTCGATCGGCCTTAATTTAAGGTTCGATCGGCACTTAAATTAAGGTTCGATCGGCACTAGAAATTAGGTTTTGGCGGCGCTGATAAATGGTCGATCGGCAAAATATTATAAAGCCCAGCCTGGGCCCAAATTGGCCTAGAATGGCCCTAACCATTTTCTCCTGGCCGGCCACCTTGAAGTTCTTGGCCTAGCAAGCTCGGCCACTTACAGCAAACCTTGGACACAATTTAGTACCATAAATATCCCATTTCGATCCGACTTTATATAATTAATTATTTCAAACCTCCGAATGCGCGTTGCATCGGGACGGGGTATTCACAGTGGCGACTCCGCTGGGGAACGAACCCAGAATCTCTGTGAATACCCCGTCCCGATGCAACGCGCATTCGGAGGTTTGAAATAATTAATTATATAAAGTCGGATCGAAATGGGATATTCATTTAGTGACACTCGCTTTAAACCATATTAAAAATATTAGTTTAATTTTGAGAGTCGCCACGCCACTTTGATATAGCCCAAAGCTTTGAAAAAAGGCTAAACAGTTAATTGGGTTCGGGGTCAAGTTACAACGTAAGAAGAAACGTTATCACTCCTATTGCCCGACGAATCGGTCTTTCTAGCATGTGGGGTGTTGGTTGTGTACGGTGTTTACAGGAATAGATAGAAGAAACGGGATCATGCATAAGGAGGAGGGGAGAGAAAGAATTTATTGATGATCACACCCTAGAACCTTTGAGTTAGGCCCTCGGAAGGTGCACTAATCAACGTTCATCCTTGGGGGATTGTTGATCATGGGATAATTATAACTAAGGTGGAAGGAAAGAAATAGTTCCTAGATCCATTGGGTTTCTTTGGGCGAAACCTTAGATCATCCTCGGCTATGCATAATTAAATATATTAAAACAACCCTAAATCTAGCATATAGGACATAGGCAAGAAATAAAGTGATTAAAATACACTAAGCATGCAATCAATAATAATAAAGACAATAATAAAGAACAGAAATATTAAAAAGAGCCTTACCAATTGTAGCAAGACTTTGGGGTCGAATCTAGGGCGATTCGAAGAGAGTGAAAAGAACTGTGGGTAAAGCAAGTGTAATCTCGCTTCTCCCGAGTAAATTGTGTGTTTAGAATGGGAGCCGGGCACCCCTATTTATAGTGCTTCGGTAATTGGGTTGGGCCAGCTGAAGGGTCGATCGGCCCTAAAATAAGGTTCGATCGGCACAAAAATAAAGGGTCGATCGGCCTTAATTTAAGGTTCGATCGGCACTTAAATTAAGGTTCGATCGGCACTAGAAATTAGGTTTTGGCGGCGCTGATAAATGGTCGATCGGCAAAATATTATAAAGCCCAGCCTGGGCCCAAATTGGCCTAGAATGGCCCTAACCATTTTCTCCTGGCCGGCCACCTTGAAGTTCTTGGCCTAGCAAGCTCGGCCACTTACAGCAAACCTTGGACACAATTTAGTACCATAAATATCCCATTTCGATCCGACTTTATATAATTAATTATTTCAAACCTCCGAATGCGCGTTGCATCGGGACGGGGTATTCACAGTGGCGACTCCGCTGGGGAACGAACCCAGAATCTCTGTGAATACCCCGTCCCGATGCAACGCGCATTCGGAGGTTTGAAATAATTAATTATATAAAGTCGGATCGAAATGGGATATTCATTTAGTGACACTCGCTTTAAACCATATTAAAAATATTAGTTTAATTTTGAGAGTCGCCACGCCACTTTGATATAGCCCAAAGCTTTGAAAAAAGGCTAAACAGTTAATTGGGTTCGGGGGTCAAGTTACAACAGAAGAAGAAACGTTATCACTCCTATTGCCCGACGAATCGGTCTTTCTAGCATGTGGGGTGTTGGTTGTGTACGGTGTTTACAGGAATAGATAGAAGAAACGGGATCATGCATAAGGAGGAGGGGAGAGAAAGAATTTATTGATGATCACACCCTAGAACCTTTGAGTTAGGCCCTCGGAAGGTGCACTAATCAACGTTCATCCTTGGGGGATTGTTGATCATGGGATAATTATAACTAAGGTGGAAGGAAAGAAATAGTTCCTAGATCCATTGGGTTTCTTTGGGCGAAACCTTAGATCATCCTCGGCTATGCATAATTAAATATATTAAAACAACCCTAAATCTAGCATATAGGACATAGGCAAGAAATAAAGTGATTAAAATACACTAAGCATGCAATCAATAATAATAAAGACAATAATAAAGAACAGAAATATTAAAAAGAGCCTTACCAATTGTAGCAAGACTTTGGGGTCGAATCTAGGGCGATTCGAAGAGAGTGAAAAGAACTGTGGGTAAAGCAAGTGTAATCTCGCTTCTCCCGAGTAAATTGTGTGTTTAGAATGGGAGCCGGGCACCCCTATTTATAGTGCTTCGGTAATTGGGCTGGGCCAGCTGAAGGGTCGATCGGCCCTAAAATAAGGTTCGATCGGCACAAAAATAAAGGGTCGATCGGCCTTAATTTAAGGTTCGATCGGCACTTAAATTAAGGTTCGATCGGCACTAGAAATTAGGTTTTGGCGGCGCTGATAAATGGTCGATCGGCAAAATATTATAAAGCCCAGCCTGGGCCCAAATTGGCCTAGAATGGCCCTAACCATTTTCTCCTGGCCGGCCACCTTGAAGTTCTTGGCCTAGCAAGCTCGGCCACTTACAGCAAACCTTGGACACAATTTAGTACCATAAATATCCGTTTCGTCTCTGTTATTTCCAAGTCCATTTTGACCACTTTAATGACTTCTTTTGCACTTCGCTCTTTGGGACTTTATCTTTCATTTAATCCCAGGAATTTTTATATATCAAATTCGTCCAAAATTTCCATATTTCCCGTTTAGTCCCTGAATTTTCCATAAATTCCAATTTGGTCCAAAAAGCTTCCAAATTCCAATTTAGTCCCAAATTTTCCCGAATTGCACTTCAGTCCCTTTTTTCGGACCGGGTACTAACACATACATGCTTAATTTTTGACCCGTTCAATTTTTAATGCATTTCTCATTTTATTTATTTTTGATTAACCTACTTCCTTATTTGCCAAAAATAATAGAAGGTGATCACAGAATAAATATGCGAAGTACAGGTTCCGCCCCACGGGCGCCTTTTTTGCAAATACAGTTCAAGTCAAATTTGTTCCTGACAAATACATGCATTTTGTCTAAACAAAGCAGTAAAGAAAGAAAGCAGTAAAAGGGGGACTACTCTGAGTCCTGCTCGTCATCCGTACACTCGACGTACTGCTCCGCCGCTGCCGGATCCGTCGCAAACAGGAACTCGCCGAACTCCTCCAGCCGGGAATAGGCGAAGGGCCTCCTCGGAGTACGCGAACTCGAGGACTCCCCTCTCTCACGCCCCGAGTGCGTAGAAGAAGGAGCTCCAAATCCAGCCGTTCCGCCCGCGAACTGGCCGAACCCCTGTGCAAAGTCCTCCCCACCAGCTGTGGGAGCAGGCGAATCTCTCGGCCTAGACGGCCCCCGATCACGGACGTCCACGCTCCTCCGGGAACTGCACCGCATGAACTCCACGAGCCTCCTAGCGTAGGCGGACCACCCGTCCACCAGCCTCATGGCGTCATTGTACGTACGGCCAGATACCTGCGAACCAGGAAAGTCATCAGAAAGCAAGCAGAAAGTACAGATGCAACATTTGCAGAATGCTACTATCAAAGGCAGAAAATCAAAAAGGGTGCTCACCGAAGCATTGGGGTCCGCCCTGTATCGTGGTCTCGGCTCAGCCGGGAGCGGGATCACAAGTCGCCTACGCGAACCGTCCAGCCCCTCGTACGCTAGCCTAGCTCGTGGGACCGGAAAATCTCGAGGACCTCCAGGGACCTCGCCCTCTCTATGCTGTACCTGCGGGCTCCTCAGCCTCATCCTCAAGAAAACATCATAGGCAGCCCCCGCTATGATGTACTCGGAGAAGTATACGCCCTGTATGTACCCCTCCAGCTCGTCCATCGGCATCTCCCGGGGATGCTGCATGTACAAAGGAGGATCCACCGGCACCAAGGGAAGAGACCCCTGCCTATGCTGACGAGTCACCCTCTCCCCTAGATACATGGCGTCACAGTGAAGTCCCACCAGGAGCTTCCGCCTCCGTGTAGTCTCGCTGGCAATCTGCACCGCGACATGATCGAACCTACTCCACCAGGTCAGCTGGATCCTCTCAGAGAACTCCTGGTTCAGTGCCAGAGATATCTCCTCGTATGACACTCGAGTGCCAACTCTCGAAGAGACCGCCCTCTTCGCCTTCTTCTGCCAAACCAGCATGGCAGGGAACAGGGGACGGTACGGCTCCTTGATGTCCCAAGCCTGCGGACTGAACACCTCGTAGCACCAGACCTGCCAAGAAAATGGAAAGTTATGTCGGCTACAAAGCAGATACATACGAGTACATAAAAGAGGCAAGGAAGAGAAAAAGTACGTGAACTTACATCCAAGACAGGCGTAAAGCAGCTAAAGGAGTGCTCCTCTCCCGCGAGAACTCCGTCCAAGGAATGGTAGAGCTCGGCCGCCCAGCCTCCCCCACGCAAACCCCCTCACGGCATCCAAGTCTACCAGCGACCCGAGCAAAGGGAAGTGACAAGACGTGTCAGAAGTCGGGAATAAAGTCGCAGACAGCGCAAACCAAAGGAACCCTCGAGCCAGACGCTCCGCGGTCATCCTCCAGGATCCAGCCAGATAAGCGGCAACACCCGCCTCCAGATGCCTCTCCATCGGCCTGTACCGAATGCCTAAGCCCCTGGCATCGGTAATATCAAAACCCAGCAGCCCTGCATAACCGCTCCGGGTGTAACCATCAACCCACACCGGCGTGTTTCCATAAGTCGACAACCCGCATAGCGGCAAAATCCGTGGGAGTCACCGTCGCCTCCCCCATCTGAAATGGAAAGTGTGGGTCGTATCCCACCGCACTCGCTCGGCGCAACATACATGGACACGCCCTCGGCGTATCGGTGTCGCGGCTACGGAGCGATAAACCCAGCCAACCCGGAGTCAAGCACCAGCTGCCGCGGACTCCTCTCTCCCTCTCGAGCCACGTCCGGGATAATGTCCCACAATGCTTGCACCGCCTCAAAGGCACCCCGACTCTTCTGGTTATGAGTATTAACCGTCCCTGTCCCTGGACAAACAAGACACGAAGCAACGTCAACAAAATGCACCAACGCATGTCAAAAGGATGCAATGCAGATACGGTTCTCATTCATTTCCTACGTATATTCAAATCATTTCGAAAACTCCGTCGAATCCGAAACTTTCAAAACATTTCGAAAACTCCGTCGAATCCGGAACTTTCAAAACATTTCGAAAACTCCGTCGAATCCGGAACTTTCAAATTCTTTCGAATTTTTTCGAAAATTTCGCTCCGTCCCGAATTAAAGCTACTTTAATTTTGGAAAATGCATCTAGACATGGAATTTTGCAACCAAAATTTTTATGTCATCTACCCATAGTGTCAATTGAACTACATCCTAGTCAATTTCGACAACAATTCATGGCAAAGTCAAAAGCCCCAATTCGGGCACCAAAATCCCTAAGTTCATTCCTAACAAATTTCTAACATTTAAAGAATGCACATTCTTAAAATTAATGGAATTTGTAAGAAGCTTACTTGTCTTTCGATCCCATCCTTGGAGTTGTGTCTATCCCTCGCCGGATAAAACTCTGCCGGATTCAATGGGTGAACAATGGTTCGAATGGTCCGAACCAACCGTGTTCTTTCGTCATCGGTCCTTCCGTGGCGAGCCATTGGTCCTCCATCACCCTCCATAGCAATTTTCCTTCACAAATTCGAGCAAACCTTGCAATTTGGGTTGGATTTTTTCTCTCTTTTCTCTCCTCTCTCGCCGGCAATAATGGAAGAAAATGGCCAACTCTTCTTCTGCCTCGGCGCTGATAACAACCTGGTCAAACTCAGTAAAAGTCCGGCCGGACTCTTACTGCACCAGGAAAAGATTCCTTCCATTTTGGTCCCTCAACTTTTGGCAATTCCAATTTTACCTCTTTTTGGGCCTCCCCAAAAGTATAAAATTCCCCAGTTAGACATTTCTAATGCCCCTCCCCCGAGGATAAATCAAAGTTAGTTTTCACTAACGCTCGTCTCCAGACGTTAAATTCCCAGTTAGTTTTCACTAACGCTCGTCTCCTGACGTTAAATTCAGTTCAGTTGACGTTTGACATTCAAACGTTCAATCATGTCTCCGGACATTCCAGTTACTATCCCGTCTCCTGACGTTAAAATTTAATAATGGTCTTCACCATTAAATCCTCAACCGCGACCTTTCACGGTCCGATTCCAATTCTCAATCGCGACCTTTCACGGTCCGATTTCAAAGTCTCAATCGCGACCTTTCACGGTCCGATTTCAATCCTCAATCGCGACCTTTCACGGTCCGATTTCAATCCTTAATCGCGACCTTTCACGGTCCGATTCCAAGTCTCAATCGCGACCTTTCACGGTCCGATTTCAATCCTCAATCGCGACCTTTCACGGTCCCATCTCAAACAGTTAATCTCGACCTTCGCGGTCCGACCTCCACTCTCCTATAGAGACCCTCGCAGTTCGTCTTCCCGGCAGCCGCAATAAGCCCGAACCCCAAGGCACGAACGCCTTGCAACAATCCCTCTTCGGCCATCCTCGTAAGCCTGAACACCTTTTCACTTCAGTAAGTAAACATTCATCTCCCCGGCCGCCAGTCGTAAGCCCGATCGTTCCACCTCAGCGGCAGCTGCAATAAGCCCGCACAACAATCCCTCTTCGGCCATCAAGGTAAGCCCGAACGCTCATCCCCAGCAGGATAAAACTGGCGACAGCTATAAGCCCAGCACCCAAGGCACGAACGCCCTCGTCAACATCGCAACTCCGGTTTGAGGCGCCACACGCCCTCGAAGGTTTCAGAAGTCCCAGGTTCAGACGCCTCCTAACAGTCTCCATTCAGGTACAGATACCGCGCGAATGGTCTTATCCAGGTTTAGACGCCTCCTAACAGTCTCGCTCAGGTCAAGGTCCCCATGCGCGGCCCTTGCCCCCCTCCTTTTCGAACTACGATCGGCTTGATTCCCGCTCGGGATACGTAGGAATCCTTTTCGCTAAGGGTCCAGCCAGCAGACCGCCCAGGTCTCTTCCAAAGTAAGGCATCCCGATTTGGATCCTTATCTTTTTCAACGACCCCACCTCCTTCGGAGGAGACGTCGCTGAGGGGCTAACTGTAAGTACCCAAATCCGGATCGTCCAAATCCGTCAGAAAGTTAACCGAAATCCGTTAACTGGCCCGCTCCAGGTTAACCGGAACTCGTTAAACTCCCGTTCTTTGTGCCAATGAGACGTCCCGGACTGCCCTGTGCATCCCAACGTCGAACCGTACTTAACACGTGTCATCTCACGTAAAAGTATGGCTTTCCCTGAAAAACGCATTTTCCGGCACTTTCCGGGGGCGTTTCGGACATTTTCCGGACTGTTATTTTAAAAAAACGGACAAAACCGGGACCGGGGGACAAAATCCCACATGGCTGGTGACTCAGAGGGGCACGTGGCAGCCATGCCACCTCCCTCTAGTCACCCTTCAATCAAATTCAAAGGGAAAATACCAAAATACCCCTGATTTGCAAGCCTAGTCCGGCCGGACTCCCTGTGCACTTTTCCTGAAATTGCCAGCAAGTCCCCCAGATTTCCAAAATACCCAAAAACCCCCTGGATTCAGTCCAAGTCCGTCCGGACTCCTACTGCAATTTTCACCTATAAATAGAAGTTGCTGTCAAAGCTTTCAAAGAGACCAAAATCACTCCAAAAATTCACCACCCCCTCGGCCCAACTGATTTTCACCCCTTCCGAGCTTCCGTTCTGTCTCGATTCGCGTGAAACCTTCGTATTTCGATCAAATACGCACCCTACTACTTCGAAACAACCTTTCGAATCACTTTCCGTGTCCCGTACACACCTCCCGAGCCAAAGGAGTCGACCCTAGCCATAGGTATAACTCCCTCTCTCTAAATCTCCCGTTCCGTCTCGGTTTATGCGCCAGTCGCTATAACCGTTTCGAACGCCGTTACCAAAATGTAGACGCCTCCATCTAACGGGGTCCGATACGTTTTAGCCCCTCGATCCTCTTCTCTTTCCGTAAGAGAAGTAATCACGGGTTAAAACGGCGTTCCGACCCCGTTCCGTTTACTTTTATTGTCATTTATCAATTCCGGATCGATCGATCCGTTGATCGTCCTTTAATTTTGTCATTTACAATTCTGAGCCGTTTGGCCTCGTTGATCGTCATTTACAATTCCGAGCCGATTGGCCTCATCGATCGTCATTTACGATTCCGGATCGTTTGATTCCGTTGACACTGCTTTAAATACTGTCATTTACAAGTCCGACCCGTTTGGATCATGATAGTATTTACTTTTCAAAGTCCGAGTCGCAACCCGATTCGTTGATCGCATATCATTTAAAACGCATTTTTCCCGTAAAAATCGTTAACAATGTAATGCTCGGTTCAAAACCGGAGTTCGTCCGTCGAACTCTCTTTCAAAACGCGCGAAATGACGTTCGGCCTCCGAACGCTCATCTTCAAACTCAAAGCCGCCATTTGACACTTAAAATCATTTAATACGCATTTTTCCCGTAAAAATCGTTAACAATGACGCGCCCGGTTTAAAAAACCGGAGTTCGACCTTCGAACTCCTTTTCAAACTCAAAACCGACGTTTGCCACGCAAACGCTCATTTCAAACTCAAAACCGACGTTTGTCATTCAAACGCTCGTCTTTTCAAACAAAGTCACCTAATCAAACGTTTGTCATTCAAATCAAGATTAAGCTTGTCATTCAAGCCCCCATTTCAAAAGACACATACACACACACACACGATTTCGAGAAAGGTAGAAAGACTCGTCATGCGAGGCATTTCGGGTTATCTCGTAATACTCTACCCGAAACGTAACGTGACCTCCGAACCTAACAATCTCTGGCACTAAAAGCTTTTTACTCGTTTTTGCTGCCAATAAAAATGATCCCCTTTTTCAAAGCCTTTTCCTAAGTTTTTGCTACCAATAAAAACGACACCTTTTCACAATAGCCGTTTCTCAACGTTTGGGCTCAAAATACAAAAACCGCGTGGCGACTCCTCATTTTGTTCCTTCCCATGAAGCGAGGTCTCAGACACCAACCTCCCGCGAAAGACAACCGCGTTCCGCGCCCCGCGCGAAATCCCGGGTAATTTCACTATGAGATATGGCAAATGGACGTCAAAACAGCGTTTCTTAACGGAAACCTACTTGAGGATGTATACATGATACATCTTGAAGGGTTTGTCGATCCAAAGAATTCTAATAAAGTATGTAAGTTGCAGAGATCCATTTATGGATTGAAGCAAGCTTCCAGGAGCTGGAATCTACGTTTTGATGAATCAGTCAAAGAGTTTGACTTCATCAAAAACGAAGATGAGCCTTGTGTATACAAGAAAATAAGTGGGAGCATAGTTCTATTTCTGGTGTTATATGTCGATGACATCTTGCTCATTGGAAACAATGTTCCTGCACTTGAGACTGTCAAGTCCTGGTTAGGAAAATGTTTTTCAATGAAAGATATGGGTGAAGCGGCTTACATCCTTGGTATCAAGATATATAGAGATAGATCAAGAAGGATGATTGGTTTGAGTCAGAGTACATATATTGACAAGGTCCTTAGAAGATTCCGCATGGAAAATTCTAAGAGAGGGACTTGCCAATGGGACATGGCATTACTCTTAGCAAGACTCATTGTCCTAAGACAAATGATGAGCGAAAGAGGATGAGTGATATTCCATATGCTTCGGCAATTGGGTCTATCATGTATGCCATGTTATGTACTAGACCCGATGTCTCGTATGCTCTAAGCGCAATGAGTAGATGCCAGTCTGATCCTGGTGAGAACCATTGGATAGCAGTCAAGAACATCCTGAAGTACTTGAGAAGAACTAAGGATGTTTTCTTGGTATTTGGAGGAATGGAAGATGATCTGGTTGTAAAGGGTTACACAGATGCAAGCTTCCAGATCGACAAAGATGACTATAGATCGCAGTCTGGTTTCGTGTTTATGCTAAATGGAGGTGCTGTTTGTTGGAAGAGTTCCAAGCAAAGCACTGTTGCTGATTCTATAACCGAAGGCGAATACATAGCAGCATCGGATGCGGCTAAGGAGGCGGTTTGGATCAAGAAGTTCGTTAGTGACTTAGAAGTCGTTCCGAGTATCACTAACCCGATAGAGCTTTATTGTGACAATAATGGTGCTATTGCCCAAGCAAAAGAACCAAGGTCACATCAACGATCCAAACACATTTTGAGACGTTTCCACCTCATTCGAGAAATCTGTGAAAGGGAGGACGTCAAGATATGCAAGGTACCAACGGATGACAACATTTCAGACCCTCTCACCAAGCCTTTGCCACAAGATAAACATGATGGTCATGTTAGGTCCATGGGTATAAGATACATGAATGATTGGGCCTAGTGCAAGTGGGAGACTGTAGGTGTTAGTGCCCTAGGCCTATAGAGATAGACTTATTTGTAATGTCATTTTCATTTATATATGAGATTATTACTTTGATTATTATATGTGTTTGCATGTTTACTTTAATAATCGTGTCCCTAGTTCTTATGAAGCACTAGTATGAAGTCTAATGGATAATCATGTGATGATTATATGCATGGAGATGCACATTAGATTCATGGGTACTTGTTAGAGAACAAGGTACTGGACTTGACCCATTATGAGATTTATGTCATGATCGTATGTCATAAATAAATCTCATATAGTTATATCATTGATATCCTTTGACCTGAGATTATCATCGTCTTCCACTCGATGAATATTATGTTTGATATAGTTTAAAGTTGTCTTTAACCGGATAACAATAAGGGCTATTATTGGCATGATATGATTCTTGTCGGGAAGTATGATAAGTCAAGATGGAAATTTGTCCCTCGTAAAGAGAGATGTTTGCTAGGTCACTCGTAAGTAAGATTGATGTAGTGCATGGCCATGCCCGAATGAATTAATGTGATTAATATCATTCGATTGATCAATTTACTTAGTAACGAAAAAGCATTGAACAAAATGAGTTGACGTGGACCATGACTCATGTTCAATATAACATCGTGTGACAAAGGGATTGTGATATGTTCTATGTAGGAAAATCGAACTTGATATTATATTAATTGGGTAGGCATGATGGCTTGCTAGAGTCCGCTCATGTCTTATGAGGATCGATGTGATCGAACTCATTGCCAACTTAATATAGTCCTATGGGGTCACACGCATCGAACGAATTGTCAAAAATGAAGAATATGGAGGTTTTGTTCTCAGGGGATGACTCGTCCCCAGGCCTGAACTAACTATTCCCTTGGCCTGGGACGAATGATTCAGAGGAAGAATCCTGAGGGACGACTTGTGCCCATGGGGACGAGTCGTGCCCATAGGGACGACTCGTGCCCTGGGCTTGAGTCAACTATTCCCCTTAAGGGGGACGCTAGAATCAGAGCATCGTGGCAAGGGGACGACTCGTACCCTGGGGGACGAGTCATCCTGTCGGCGCTGGACTGACGTGAATTTGACTTAAAATTAGGGTTTTGCAAAGGGCTTTTATTTATAACGTATAAATACAAACCCTTAGTTGCCCTAGCAGTCATTCTATGTTTTTGGGTTTAGAGAAACACAAAAAGAGAGAGATTTTCAATTGTGAATTGAGAAATCAAATCAATCCAATTCCATTATTCTTCATCGATTGAAAAGAGTTTCAATCAAGGATCTAGCAATCCGCCTAGAATTGTTCTAGGGTTCGTTCAACGCGTGGATACACATAGAGGATCTTCGCTATTCAAGATCTTTCGTTCGTGATTCAAGAATCGTTCATCAAAGATTTGCTAGTTCTTCAATCTGGAGTTGGAACGCGTTTATCAACGACAAAAGCACACAAGGTTAGTAATTCTAAATCATTCTTCTTAATTAATCATCTAGAACGGATCCTAGGGCTCCAGGTTTTCGAGTTAATTTGCATTATTCCGCTGCGCATGGACCCTCGAAACCCAACAACAATGCCGTGCCTGAAGCAATTGATAATTTCTCTATCTGTTAGGTCTTCATCGATCTGGTCAACTAACTTCTTAAATCTTTTGAAATAGCTCATAGAGCTTTCATTGGCCCCCTACGAAATATTGCTGAGGTCGTTGACAGTCTTACGACGATCTCCCGCCGTTGCAAACCTTCCCCAAAACTTTTTCCTCATTTGTTTCCACGACACGATGCTCCCCCTAGGAAGGCCTCTAAACCATCGTAAAGCAGCGTCAGTTAGTGTGCTAGTAAGGGCCTTACACATAACATCGTCGTGTCCGGAGGCTCGGGCCACCACATACATCTGAGCCTCGAGATGTTGCATGTGATCTATGGCGCTTGTAGAGCCGTCGTATTGTTTCAAATCGGGAAGTTTAAAACCAGGTTCGGGCGGTCCCGTCTCTAGCATCTACGGTGCCAAGGGGTTCATGGTTCCACCGTCGTCTTCTGAGTCGTCGCTATCCATCTTATTTCTTTTGGTCGTCAACTCCTCCACCTGACGCTTGAGTCTTAAGAACTCTCTCATGTCAACTTCTCCTGTTGGGCCGGCTGGGGGGATCCTATCTCGATGAGGCCCCCGGGTAACGGTGTTAGACCGTTGCCTCTCGGTGGGGGCAGTTCGTCGTGAGATGGATCTCTCTCTGTAGCTAGGTGGTGGAGATGGCCTGTAAGATCTGGACACTTCTCGATCATGATGAGCGGGAGTACGGGTTCTCTCCCTGTAGCTGGGTGCTAGTTCATTTCTCAACGAAGGAGTCATTTGACGACCCCGAACAATTTGGTCCTGATTAGCTTCAAGATTTTCAACTGCCAATACTCTACGAGGTTCTACTTCCTCATCTCGACGTCGTAGAGATGGGACTCCTTCACTACGACGTTGATTGATGTGTTCTCTAAGATCAATCTGGGGCACTACTCGTTCCTCTCCTGCAGCAATATTCTCTTGACGACCTTCTCTCCTTCGATTCCTTCTTCTTCCAGACGAGACAGTATGGTGGGACGCCTGTGGGGCTTGAGGCGCAGCCATTTGGATGAGCTCGTTCTGGATTTGCAGGAATTCTTGTAGGGCATTAGCTCTCTCGACAAGGAAAGCGGCTCTGTCGAGGTGAGGGTTAGATGGACCTCCTGCATGTCGTGCAGTGGTTGTCTCCGGTCTCCTTTCCAGAGGAGGTCGTCTTTGACGCTCAGCTGCAGGTCCCTTTTCTCTCCTTCTTGCCGTTTGAAGGCCTGTGCCATCAACCACCCCTTGTGACCTGGTAACCCTTAAATTAGGGTTCCTAGGTGGAGAGGGTGGTCTAGGGTTTTCTTGTTGGCCTTGCTAAGGAGGAGGTACGCCTTCCCCTCCGGTGGATTTGCTTGTTGTGTGTCCGTTTGACACCATTTTCCAGGTATTTTCCGACTGCTATTTGGTGGTTGAATGGTCACTGACAAACGATTCCCGACAATGGAACCAATCTGATGGTGCAGGAATGTGTTTTGGGCTCAGGTATTGTGTCCAACGAATGATTGAGCTGACTCTGTAACCTGCACACCACAAGAAAGAACCGTGAAACTGCGCCGGGGGTCTTCCGGCAAGCCCCTCCGGCGTGAGAATCAGCGAATGGACTGGAAAAGGATGTAAGAATTATGGAAAGTGCGTGTATACGTAAATATGCAGAAATGCATTACCTTTGTCCATGTTTCTGTTCCCACATTTATAGTGGATGTAGTGATATTAGGGTTTTCATCTGAACCGTTGGATTGGGTTGCTCCTATCCGTTGGATCATCCTGCATCCCTAGGCGTACACGTGTCACGCCGTGATTGTTCCGCCTATGTAAGGACACTGTGGTGTCTGACATTAATAAGCAGCTTGCCTTATAGAGGAAAGTCAACCTGAGCGCCTTTTGGCATTATTACTGGTTATATGATTGCACGTGTAACAAGGCCCTGTAGTAGGTCTGACATTATCCCAAATTAGCTAATTAATCAAGCTTGTTGAGGAAGCTAATTGAAGGGACGACCTTGGAGCTGTACGTCCATGAAGGTCGTCGTCTTATCAGGACTCGACGAGCGAATGGACGAGCGAGTCAGATCGCTCAGTGGCGACGACCCTCGTTCCATGCTGGAGTAGGCTTAGAAGGGAAGGCTTGTCGTCAGAGGGGTTTGGAAGGGAAGGCTCGTCGTCAGATGGGCTTGGTCGCTCACTGGCGACGATCGCCATCTAATGTATCGACGAGTCACGCCTCCTAACCTTGATGGGCCTCATTGGTCTTGATCCTTTCGTGGGCTTGGTAACCCATATCTCGTAGATAAGTATTGGGCCAGGCCCATAACAAAATATCCCATTCAAACTTAATTGTGAAATCAAACACTCCCTCGGTCCCGATTTCCGAAATAAATGTCGCGTATGGTCAACTAAGTTGAACTTTGCCCAAAAATTTATGAAAATTTGATTATCTTCATACTATTCTTGAAATGGTTATTGATACATCAACAAAAACATTGTAGTCAATTCAATCGGACATTTCCCTTATCAAACAGTCAAAAATATGTTTATCTCATTTTCCAAAAAAACATTTTCATTTTTTGAAAAACAATTTACAAGAAATCATTTTTCGGAAAATGTTACGCTAAACAAACTGAGCCTTACTTTTTTTTAATGGACAGTGGAAATATAATAGAAAACATGTGAAACTAAATAAGCAATTGCTGGGGTCATATAATCTTTACCGCTCGATTTTTTATTTTTGAAAAAAAAACAGACTTTTCATCGTACACGCTCATCTCGTTGTCCTGCTATCATCTAACTTCCACCGTTTCACATAAGTGTGAACTATTGATCAATTTATGTATCTTTCACCACCAATTTAAAAAAAAAATTAAGAGTTTTTACTAAAAATTACCTCAAAAACATGTTATTTACAAAAAAACATGTAAGTTGTGATATTACAAAATATTACTTTTCTCTTCTTTTTTTTTTTTTGCCTTTTCAGTTAAAATAACTGATAAATGTTTTTTTTTACATTGACAAATATATTTATCAGTTGTTTATAACTGATAAATGCATTTATCAGTTATGTGACAGGTAAACGCAAAAAAAAAATTAAAAAAATATATTTTTTTTGTAATATTTAGAAAGTTTTTTTGTAATATCCAACTTGTGTGTTTTTTTTCTTTTGTAATATCCATCTTTCAAAAGTAATTTTTGATAAATACCCCTAAAAATTAATGATTATAATAAAAACCTAAAAATTATTATTGTATAATGATTAATAATATTTTCAATAACAAATTTTAGATTTTTTTTTAGGATCATTATTTTTTATATAATTTTTGATCAAAATTACATCAATTTGACCAACAGTTCTCACTTACGTTCAATATGTGAAAGCAAAAAAAATTGGCATTTAGTATGAGAGTTTTAATTTACATAAGAAGCATTGTGTATTATTGATTGAGGAGAAAGTATTTATACAAGAGTTTACTTCTTACCACTTCTAGGATTTACATAATTTAAAAAACCAAATAACATAATCAAACTATGGAAAGGAAAACTGAATAAGGAAACAATGTAAATAAGGAAACTATGAAAATTCTTTGACTGTATCTTTGACATGCTCCCGCAAGATGGACGATCGAGTAGTGAGACCATTCTTGTGTAGGGTTTCCGAGGGTCCATGCGCAGCGGAATAAGCAATAACTCGAAAAACCCCAAGCCCTAGAATCCGTTCTAGATGAATAATTAAGAAAGATGAAATAGAAATACCAACCTTGAATGCTTTTGCCTTTGATAAACTTGACCCAACTCCAGATTGAACGACCTTGTTAATCCTTGATGAACGAACGGGAATCACGAACAAAAGATCTTGACGAGCGAAGATCCTCTATGTGTATCCACGCGATGAACGAACCCTAGAACTCTTCTAGGAGGATTGCTAGATCCTATTGATTGAAACACCTTTCAATCAATGAAGAACAATGGATTTGGTAGTATTTGATTCTCAATTCTCAATTGAAATCTCTCACTCTTGGTGTTTTTCTCAAGCCAAAACGTTCTAATGACGGCTAGGGCAACCAGGGGCAACTATTTATACGTTACAAATAAAAGCCCTTTGCGAAAACCCTAAAATTAGGTCATTTACGTATCAGTCCAGGCCCGACGGGACGACTCGTCCCCCAAGGCACGAGTCGTCCCCTTGGGACCTTCCACTGATTCTGGCGTCCCCTTGAGAGGCACGACTTGGCTTTGCTCATGGGACGAGTCGTCCCTTTGGGCACGACTCGTGCCCTAGAGCACGAGTCGTCCCTCAGGACACCCCCTCTGAATCATCCTTCCCCTTTATGGGGAATAGTTAGTTCAGACTGGGGACGAGTCGTTCCCTGAGCACAGAAAACCCATATTCTTCATTTTTGACAATTCGTTCGATGCGTGTGACCCCATAGGACCATACTATGTTGGCAATGAGTCCGATCACATCGATCCTCATAAGACATGAGCGGACTCTAGCAAGCCATCATGCCTACCCAAATAGTATAATATCAAGTTCGATTTTCCTACATAGAACATATCACAATCCCATTGTCACACGATGTTATATTGAACATGAGTCATGGTCCACGTCAACTCATATTGTTCAATGCTTTCTCGTTATCAAGTAAATTGATTAATCGAATGATATTAATCACATTAATTCATTCGGGCATGGCCATGCACTACATCAATCTTACGTACGAGTGGCATAGCAAACATCTCTCTTTACGAGGGAAAATTTCCATCTTGACTTATCATTCTTCCCAACAAGAATCATACCATGCCAATGATAGCCCTTATTGTCATCCGATTAAAGACAACGTTAAACTATATCAAACATTATATTCATCGAGCGGAAGACGATGATAATCTCAGGTCAAAGGATATCAATGATATGACTATATGAGATTTAATTATGACATATGACCATGACATAAATCTCATAATGGGTCAAGTCCAGTACCTTGTTCTCTAACAAGTACCCATGAATCTAATGTGCATCTCCATGCATATAATCATCACATGATTATCCATTAGACTTCATACTAGTGCTTCATAAGTACTAGGGACACGATTATTATAACTAAACATGCAAACACATATAATAATCAAAGAAGCAATCTCATATATAAATGAACAATGACATTACATAAAGGTCTATCTCTATAGGCCTAGGGCACTAACACCTACAGTCTCCCACTTGCACTAGGCCCAATCATTCATGTATCTTATACCCATGGACCTAACATGACCATCATGTTTAGCTTGTGGTAAAGGCTTGGTGAGAGGGTCCGAGATGTTGTCATCCGTTGGTACCTTGCATATCTTGACGTCCTCCCTTTCACAGATTTCTCGAATGAGGTGGAAGCGTCTCAAAATGTGTTTGGATCGCTGATGTGACCTTGGTTATTTTGCTTGGGCAATAGCACCATTGTTGTCACAGAACAGCTCTATCGGGTTAGTGATACTCGGAACGAATTCTAAGTCACTAACGAACTTCTTGATCCAAACCGCCTCCTTAGCCGCATCTGATGCTGCTATGTATTCGGCTTCTGTTGTAGAATCAGCAACAGTGCTCTGCTTGGAACTCTTCCAACAAACAGCACCTCCATTTAGCATAAACACAAAACCAGACTGCGATCTATAGTCATCTTTGTCGGTTTGAAAGCTTGCATCTGTGTAACCCTTTACAACCAGATCATCTTCCATTCCTCCAACTACCAAGAATACATCCTTAGTCCTTCTCAAGTACTTAAGGATATTCTTGACAGCTATCCAATGGTTCTCACCAGGATCGATCGGTATCTACTCGTTGCGCTTAGAGCGTACGAGACATCGGGTCTAGTACATAACATGGCATACATGATAGACCCAATTGCCGAAGCATATGGTATATCACTCATCCTCTTTCGCTCATCATTTGTCTTAGGACAATGAGTCTTGCAAAGAGTAATGCCATGTCCCATTGGCAAGTTCCCTCTCTTAGAATTTTCCATGCGGAATCTTCTAAGGACCTTGTCAATATATGTACTTTGACTCAAACCAATCATCCTTCTTGATCTATCTCTATAGATCTTGATACCAAGGATATAAGCCGCTTCACCCATATCTTTCATTGAGAAACATTTTCCTAACCAGGACTTTACAATCTCAAGTGCAGGAACATTGTTTCCAATGAGTAAGATGCCATCGACATATAACACCAGAAATAGCACTATGCTCCCACTTATCTTCTTGTATACACAAGGTTCATCTTCGTTTTTGATGAAGCCAAACTCTTTGAATGATTCATCAAAACGTAGATTCCAAACTCTCCGGAAGCTTGCTTCAATCCATAAATGGATCTCTGCAACTTACACACTTTGTTAGAATCCTTTGGATCGACAAACCCTTCAGGCTGTATCATGTATACATCCTCAAGTAGTTTTCCGTTAAGAAACGCTGTTTTGACATCCATTTTCCATATCTCATAGTCGTAATATGCGGCTATGGCAATTAGGATTCTAATAGACTTAAGCATTGCTACGGGCGAAAAGGTTTCATCATAGTCAACGCCATGAATCTGCCTATACCCCTTAGCAACTAGCCTAGCCTTATAAGTATGTACCTTCCCATCCATGTCGGTTTTCTTTTTGAAAACCCACTTGCACCCTATGGTTTTTACACCTTCGGGTGGATCAATCAAGTTCCAAACTTGATTATAGTACATGGATTTGATTTCGGATTCCATGGCTCCTAGCCACTTGTCCGAATCAGGAGTGGACATCGCCTCTTGATAGGAAGTAGGTTCATCATTCTCAATGATTTCTACTTCATTACTTTCCGTCATGAGAAATCCATATCTCTCAGGTTCGGATCGTACCCTATCCGATCTGCGAAGAACTTGTGTATCTTGAACCGGTTCCACAACAGCTTGTGAATTTGGTTCCGTCTCTACTACTGGCTCTATGTCATTTTCAGGTTCTTGAATTTCTTCAAGATCAATTTTACTCCCACTAGTTTCTTTAGAGAGAAACTCTTTCTCTAGAAAGACACCGTTTCGAGCAACAAACACTTTGTTCTCGGATTGGTTGTAAAATTGATATCCTTTCGTTTCCTTAGGATAACCAACGAAAATACATTTATCAGATCTAGGTGCAAGTTTATGTTCAGAAACCAGTTTCTTTATATAAGCCTCACATCCCCAAATCTTCATGAAAGATAAGCTAGGCTTTCTTCCATGCCACATCTCATGTGGGGTTTTAGGAGTCGATTTAGTAGGGACCTTGTTAAGTGTGAAAGCAGCTGTTTCCAGTGCATGTCCCCAAAAGGAAATAGGAAGGTTAACTTGACTCATCATCGATCGAACCATATCTAATAGAGTTCGATTTCTCCTCTCGGACACACCATTCCATTGTGGTGTTCCGGGTGGAGTAAGTTCTGAAACAATTCCACAACTTTTCAAATGATCGTCAAATTCTTGGCTCAAATATTCACCACCTCGATCGGATCGAAGTGTTTTAATAGTTTTGCCAAGTTGATTTTGTACTTCACTTTGAAATATTCTAAATATCTCAAATGCTTCACTTTTGTACTTCATCAGATAGACATACCCATATCTTGATAAGTCATCAGTGAACGTTATGAAGTACCGAAATCCTCCCCTAGCAATGCTATTCATTGGTCCACATACATCAGTATGTACTAGAGCCAACAAATCACTAGCCCTTTCACTACTCTTAGTAAAAGGTGCTTTAGTCATCTTGCCCAATAAACAAGACTCGCAAACATCATATGATTCATAATCATATGAGTCTAAATATCCATCTTTATGGAGTTTAGAGATGCGCTTCTCATTTATGTGCCCAAGACGGCAATGCCATTTATATGTGTCATTCACATTATTTGGTTTGGATTTCTTACTAACATGATAGACATTATCAACATTATTCTCAACATCCAAGACATAAAGGCCATTAAAAGAATGAGCAACACAATAAAGCATGTCATTCAAATAAATTGAAAATTTCTTATTCGCAATAAGAAAATTGTAACCCTCATTGTCTAAACATGAAATAGAAATAATGTTTCTGCTCAAATCCGGAACATAATAACAGTTATTTAAAACTAAAATTAATCCGCTTGGTAAAGTGACTTCGTAAGTCCCTACGGCCAATGCAAAGAACTCTTGCTCCATTTCCAACCCGTAGATCTACTTCACCCTCTTTGAGCAACCTTCTATTCTTTAGTCCCCGCACATTTAGGCAAATGTGAGATCCACATCCGGTATCTAATACCCAAGAACTAGAGGTAGAAAGTAAAATATCTATCACATAGATACTCGAAGTCATGGCAATCTCATTGCCCTTCTTCTTCGCCCTTCCCGATAAAGCTTGCAGCTACGCCTCCAATGCCCAGCTTCCTTGCAATGGTAGCACACCGCATCCTTTTGGGATTTGGGTTTAGGCTTCTCAGAACGGCAACCTTTGCCTCCGGCTTAGCAACTTTTGCTTTACCCTTGTTTTTGAACCCCTTTCCTTTATTCACCATCAACACTTGATTGGTTTTCTTGGTAATATTGTTCTCCGCATTCTTTAGCATCCCATGCAATTCGTACAGAGATTTATTCATCCCATTCATGTTATAATTCGTAACGAACCGATTATAACTTTCGTGGAGTGAATGCAATATCATATCCGTAGCGCCTAACCGGATAGGATACCCAAGCCTCTCAAGATGTTCGAGGTGACCCTTCATTTTCAACCCATGAGGCCCAACAGCTTGTCCTTCAATCATCTTGCATGAATGAAGAGCCTTCATAGTGTCAAACCTTTCCGTACGTGCTTGCAATCGAACATTTCCTTCAAATGATTTCCCAAATCATAGGCTTCCATGTGTACAAGGTCCTTCGAAGAGCCTTACACATGGTAGCAAGCATCGTGCAACCAACATCAATAGAATCATCCATATGCTTCTTATGTTGGTCCCTTTCCGCTTTAGTTGCATTAGCAAAGCGGCTCGGGTGGAACGGGTCCATCGAGAATGTACAACTTCCTTTCCTGTTTGAGAACAATTCCCAAACTGCGGATCCAATCCACATAGTTATTGCCATTCTCCTCTAACTTGTCCTTCTCAAGGACTGATCGCAGTGACATGTTTTGATTATTGTTTACAGCCATTGATCTACAGAGATATGCAACAAGATATGAACACATATAAGTACCAATTCATTTAAGAGATTTATTAACGTATTTCACAAATACTCCCACTAAATTATATAACCTTCTTATACAAACATGTATAATATAATTTAATAGGCTAAGACCCAACTTTAATTTAATTTCAAGTCGGCTATGGCACGACTGCTCAAAATTAAACTAAAAAGGTAGATAACATTTATCAATCATATCTATATATGACTCTTAGATCATTATGAGATTATAGACATCATATGTCACATGTTTCAATCTCATCTTATGCCTTAGGCCCAAAACCGTTTTGATAGCCTAATTGAGTTCAACCATGTTAAACGTATAGCAATCACTATTTGCTCATCTTGATCATACAAAGATAGAATCAATGTACCTCGCTGTGGCGTAGCCTACATGAAACTATCCGTGTACTCACAAGTGTTTAAACATGGATGGCATAAAACAAACTCAAATTACAAAGAAGGTTCAATTTTTCATGCTTATCAATTACATGCCAAGGTTGATTCATGAAAACTATATGAGCATAATTATAAACGTGGAATGATGCAACACAAATCATATTTGATCAGTAATTACTAGTACGTGGCATCGTATCCAAAGTTATCCCACACTTCCCAGAAGTGCCTGCGGGAAAGGTCTTGGCTTCCAGCCTATATACTAAGTAATACATCAAAATCCATATTATAGATTAATCACATTAATCACATAATTCAATTCATAATCATGGCATATCTACATATACAATTACTTCCATAAGCAAATTCCATATAAATTCATATTCTAGATCATGCACATCATGAAAATTCATATAATCACATTACACAATTATCATGATTATCTAACTAAACATCATGAACGGGGCTCTGATACCACTGTAGGGTTTCCGAGGGTCCATGCGCAGCGGAATAAGCAATAACTCGAAAAACCCCAAGCCCTAGAATCCATTCTAGATGAATAATTAAGAAAGATGAAATAGAAATACCAACCTTGAATGCTTTTGCCTTTGATAAACTTGACCCCACTCCAGATTGAACGACCTTGTTAATCCTTGATGAACGAACGGGAATCACGAACCAAAGATCTTGACGAGCGAAGATCCTCTATGTGTATCCACGCGATGAACGAACCCTAGAACTCTTCTAGGAGGATTGCTAGATCCTATTGATTGAAACACCTTTCAATCAATGAAGAACAATGGATTTGGTAGTGTTTGATTCTCAATTGAAATCTCTCACTCTTGGTGTTTTTCTCAAGCCAAAACGTTCTAATGACGGCTAGGGCAACCAGGGGCAACTATTTATACGTTACAAATAAAAGCCCTTTGCGAAAACCCTAAAATTAGGTCATTTACGTATCAGTCCAGGCCCGACGGGACGACTCGTCCCCCAGGGCACGAGTCGTCCCCTTGGGACCTTCCACTGATTCTGGTGTCCCCTTGAGAGGCACGACTTGGCTTTGCTCATGGGACGAGTCGTCCCTTTGGGCACGACTCGTGCCCTAGAGCACGAGTCGTCCCTCAGGACACCCCCTCTGAATCATCCTTCCCCTTTATGGGGAATAGTTAGTTCGATCGGGGACGAGTCGTCCCCGAGCACGTAAAACCCATATTCTTCATTTTTGACAATTCGTTCGATGCGTGTGACCCCATAGGACCATACTATGTTGGCAATGAGTCCGATCACATCGATCCTCATAAGACATGAGCGGACTCTAGCAAGCCATCATGCCTACCCAAATAGTATAATATCAAGTTCGATTTTCCTACATAGAACATATCACAATCCCATTGTCACACGATGTTATATTGAACATGAGTCATGGTCCACGTCAACTCATATTGTTCAATGCTTTCTCGTTATCAAGTAAATTGATTAATCGAATGATATTAATCACATTAATTCATTCGGGCATGGCCATGCACTACATCAATCTTACTTACGAGTGGCCTAGCAAACATCTCTCTTTACGAGGGACAATTTCCATCTTGACTTATCATTCTTCCCAACAAGAATCATACCATGCCAATGATAGCCCTTATTGTCATTCGGTTAAAGACAACGTTAAACTATATCAAACATGATATTCATCGAGCGGAAGACGATGATAATCTCAGGTCAAAGGATATCAATGATATGACTATATGAGATTTAATTATGACATATGACCATGACATAAATCTCATAATGGGTCAAGTCCAGTACCTTGTTCTCTAACAAGTACCCATGAATCTAATGTGCATCTCCATGCATATAATCATCACATGATTATCCATTAGACTTCATACTAGTGCTTCATAAGTACTAGGGACACGATTATTATAACTAAACATGCAAACACATATAATAATCAAAGAAGCAATCTCATATATAAATGAATAATGACATTACATAAAGGTCTATCTCTATAGGCCTAGGACACTAACACCTACAGTCTCCCACTTGCACTAGGCCCAATCATTCATGTATCTTATACCCATGGACCTAACATGACCATCATGTTTAGCTTGTGGTAAAGGCTTGGTGAGAGGGTCCGAGATGTTGTCATCCGTTGGTACCTTGCATATCTTGACGTCCTCCCTTTCACAGATTTCTCGAATGAGGTGGAAGCGTCTCAAAATGTGTTTGGATCGCTGATGTAACCTTGGTTCTTTTGCTTGGGCAATAGCACCATTGTTGTCACAGAACAGCTCTATCGGGTTAGTGATACTCGAAACGACTTCTAACTCACTAACGAACTTCTTGATCCAAACCGCCTCCTTAGCCGCATCTGATGCTGCTATGTATTCGGCTTCTGTTGTAGAATCAGCAACAGTGCTCTGCTTGGAACTCTTCCAACAAACAACACCTCCATTTAGCATAAACACAAAACCAGACTGCGATCTATAGTCATCTTTGTCGGTTTGGAAGCTTGCATCTGTGTAACCCTTTACAACCAGATCATCTTCCATTCCTCCAAATACCAAGAATACATCCTTAGTCCTTCTCAAGTACTTAAGGATATTCTTGACAGCTATCCAATGGTTCTCACCAGGATCAGACTGGTATCTACTCGTTGCGCTTAGAGCGTACGAGACATCGGGTCTAGTACATAACATGGCATACATGATAGACCCAATTGCCGAAGCATATGGTATATCACTCATCCTCTTTCGCTCATCATTTGTCTTAGGTCAATGAGTCTTGCTAAGAGTAATGCCATGTCCCATTGGCAAGTTCCCTCTCTTAGAATTTTCCATGCGGAATCTTCTAAGGACCTTGTCAATAAATGTACTCTGACTCAAACCAATCATCCTTCTTGATCTATCTCTATAGATCTTGATACCAAGGATATAAGCCGCTTCACCCTCATCTTTCATAGTTAGAGAGTTTTTTGTAATATCCAACTTGTGTTTTTTTTTTTTTTCTTTGTAATATCCATCTTTCAAAAGTAATTTTTGGTAAATATCCCTAAAAATTAATGATTATAATTAAAATCTAAAATTTATTATTATATAATGATTAATAATATTTTCAGTAACAATTTTTAAATTTTTATTAGGATCATTATTTTTTATTTAATTTTTGATCAAAATTACATCAATTTGACCGACAGTTCTCACTTACGTTCAATATGTGAATGCAAATATCCCATTATACTGATTATCATTGACATCAGTATGTGTAATTAGCAAAACGGTTTTTCTGGGTACTCATTAAATTTCTTAAATAAAACAACTAATATATTTATATTTTTTCATAAATATAAATTTATATATTCATTTCACTAATCCCAACATTTGGTAACAAAGCAAAATTAATCATAAATTGTACACATTCTTTCACACATAATTAAAGCTAAAATGTAGTATAATTTCATCTAAACCACACTTTCTTAGAATTTACGAAACCACAATATACCTTTGCTATCACTGCCCTCGTCAGGCTCAACAAACATACACTCTTTAGTCTCTCTCCAAATCGCCTTCAACATCGGCGTCTCGTCTTTCTTATAATACTCTCCCAGAACCGGTCGAATCGCGGCCGTCGCCTCCAGCGCATGATAATGCGGAATTGTCGGGACCAAATGGTGCAAAACATGCGTTGGGGGAATATCATGAACCACCTTATTTAAAAACCACCCGTAATCTCTATCAATCGTGCACAACGCTCCTCTCAACCAGTCCCATTCACTCGAGTCGTAAAATGGGACGGATGGATGAGTATGGTTTAAGTAAGTGATGACCGTAAAAAAGAAACTCGATAAAAGTAACGGGATTCCGTAAATAGACATGACCCACGTGAAGCCTTTTGTGCCCACTAGCACGTTAATTGCGTAGTTCACCGCGAGCACGCCCAGATCAGATAAAATGACCTGAAAGCGCTCGCGACGGTTGAACATTGGACCATATGCGTCAAGGTGGTTAGTGAACCGGTCATATTTTTTACCACTGAAATTTGTATAGAGGTAAAAAGGGTAGCCGAGTACGAGCCATAAGGCAAGCATGAGGAGGCGGCCGGGCGGGTTGTTGAGGATTTTAGTGATTAATTTTACTCCGTCTTTCCGGGACGGGAGGTGAATTTGGTCGTTTTCGATTGAATTGGTGTTGGAGTGGTGGGTACGGTGGCTATATTTGAATGAAAAGTAGGGTGTGATTAGAGCCGAGTGGAGGAAGAATCCGACGGTGTCATCGATAAATTGGTAGTCACTGAAGGCGTGGTGGCAGCAGTCATGGCCGATGATCCAGAGGCCGGAGAAAGTGCAGCCTTGGAAGAACCAGTAAAGAGGCCAGGCGAGGTAGGAGTACGGAGCGGGGATTAGGGGGAGGAAAGTGGTGGCGATATAGTAGAGGGCCGCAACTATGGCAGCATCTTGGATTACATAAGAGAAGGATTTGAGGAGGGGGCGATTGAAACAGTGTGGTGGGATTGCTTTCTTGACTTCACGGAGGGTGAACGGCGGTGTTGTCACTGGTTGGCGTTTCATGATGGCTTTGGCACCGTCGTCGGAAGGAGTTGACATGCGGCCACCGCCACCCATTTGATAAAATGTCTGAGAGAAAAGTGAAGAAGAGAAGTATGGAAGATGGGATTAGGTTTGGCTGAAGTGAAGTGGAAAGAAGATGGTGGGGGTATTTATTTTCAAATTTAGTTGAATTTTATTATGGAGAATCTTGACTACTCCCTCCTTCCCATAATACCTTTCCCAGTTATGAACAGTAGCAAGTCAATCAAATTCAACTTTGATCAAACTTTAATATCAATTTATTCATTCTAATGAAATTTTAATAATTGATATTGATAAATCATTTGATTATTTTATGGATAACAATTTTTAGATTTTTATTATGATAAGTAAATTGATATTAAAGTTTGATCAAAATTAAACTTGATTGAACTGAGTTCGTATTAATCGGGTAAGGTATTATGGGATCGAGGAAGTATATTTAATTGTTCAACGGTTGGATCTAGTCAATTACTCTATTCCCTTACAAATTACAAATTACACAATTTATTCATATAGGTATTCTATTATAAATTATATATTTTCTAAAATAGAAATTGAACGGAATAAAAGTGACAGATTAGGCCCAACATACAAAGCCCAATTATTCAAGCGTTATTGCCACCACATCCTCAGTGGGTCGATCCAATTATTACAAGGCCCAAGGCCCAACATCAAAGATCAGTCGACCTAGCTCATTGTTCGACCTCCTTGGTCCAGACCTAGCTTTGTCCGACATACAATCCATATCCTATACGGGTATTATCCGGCTATATCATTCGGTCAGGTCGACCTAGATTCATGTAGGCGACCTCAACCTACAAGGCGTACGTCGATCTACAGAGTCATAACGCGCATACAACTCTTTTCATAACAGAATTCCTACAAATTAGGAGTTATTTACGTACACAATCTTGTACATGATTCGTTCCACGATTCAAGGGATTTCATGCAATCCTACTACAATTATATCTCTTATCAAAGCCTATAAATACCTTACAACATCAACGGTTTAGAGGTAATTGCTATTTGTTATTTTGAAAAATTCCACGAAATCAAAGATGCGGAATGTTTTTAGCAAAAAATTTCTTTATCATTTTTTCATCTGAAAACAACTTTTTTTCCCTACGGCTCATAAGATGAATTTTTAAGAAAACACTAAAAACATTTCCTTTTTTTACTCTTTTTTTTTTTTTACATGTTCAAGACATACTTAGCTTCCTCTACTTATCCGGCCACCCACAAGAATTTAGCTACAAATATCCATTAATTAAATGAAGGAAGAACTATATACCTTGCCAATATTATCACTCCCGGATTGAAAGAAGGCTCTGATACCAAGTGTGTGTAAACTATGGAAACTGAGAGAAAAAACTAAGAGAAAGAGAGAGAATCATAGAAAATTTTTCTTCTAATGTTAAAGCGTTTTTATAACTGATACAAAACTAACCAAGTGTGTGTAAACTATAAAGAAACTGAGAGAAAAAAACTAAGAGAAAGAGAGAGAATCATAGAAAATTTTTCTTCTAATATTAAAGCGTTTTTATAACTAATACAAAACTCTTTTTATATAGAGAGTGAAAATGCTTGTTCAAACAAGCCAAGACAAACAACTTTTACAAAAGTAAAGAAGACAAACAACTTTTACGAAATTAAAGAAAGCATTATTGTTGTCGGGTACTCATTGGGCCCCATCGTTACATCAAATAATGAATACAGAAAGAAAAACAAAAAACTTTAACCTAAATATACAAACTTCTTTATTAAAGCAAAGATGCTTGCTGTCTAAAGGCAAAGATGTTGTTGTAGTGGACCTTATATGCCGACAGAATTATTCTTCTTAATTATTGTAGATCTCAACAGGTTTTATCCTGTGATGTTGTTGAGATGGAGGAGCCTTTTTGCTAAGAGTCCTACATTCATTCTTTTCCGATTTATTTTTTGTAGAGTACTTCGAGCATTTTTGTACTGATACTTTTGAAAGTATTCCTCCATTTGGATCCTAAGAAGTTTAATCTTCTTATTAATTTTCTTTTCTCTCTTCTTGAGTCTATTAAAAGCCAGATTAAGATGAGTCATTTAATCTTTATTAACCGGACTTTTTCCTTTAGAATTTCTAGTCTGTTGAGATATAGACTCTATTAGAGCATCCCATACATCTTCTGGTGTAGGTTTCTCTGATTAAATTTCGCCTGCTAGACAATTGTGAAAGGTCCTGTTTACTTTAATCAGATTGAAAGGTTAGACA
The DNA here is from genome assembly GCA_022495995.1 of Adenophora triphylla var. japonica. NCBI lineage: Eukaryota > Viridiplantae > Streptophyta > Magnoliopsida > Asterales > Campanulaceae > Adenophora > Adenophora triphylla. The sequence continues at coordinate 765,332 of JAFEMH010000079.1, forward strand.
GTTAAGCTTTGACAGTTGAGGTGAGCTCTTAGCTGTCAGATATTAACTGGATTTAAAAGCAAGTGTTAAATGTGCAGCGGAATAATAAGTGTTGAAATAATGTAAAGACAAGTGAATGGTGTATGTGTGTGTAGATGTGTGTGTGTGTTGTGTGATAATACCAAATGAACACAAGGAATTTTAAGGTGGTTCAGAGTTCACTCCTCCTACGTCCACCCTCACTGTCAACCTTGACAAGTGAGATCAATCCACTTAAATCTAGTTCCCGTTAAGATTTACAAAGGATTGGATAGGCATGTTCCTTGAACTTCCTCTTCCTAATAAGTACGGTCTATTAGGGAATATGCTCTATACTAAGCAAATTACAATGCCCACTTAAAGTCAGTCTTAAGTGGTTCTTACAAATCAGTTTATACACCTGAGGTCAATTACAAGTGTCTTAATGTTGTTTTGATTGTTGGTTGCAGGTTGAGAAGGGTTGGGGGTAAGGTTGTAGAAGTTGTGTGTAAAAGGGGTTGATGTCTTCAGTCTTGGAGGAATCCTTTTATAGGCTTGAATATAGCCGTTGGAGGGGACAAGGAGACAAGGTAGTAAATGTGTGTTGGAGATGCATTTAGAGCCTTTGTTGACTGGAGAATAACATAGCTAGAATCTGCAACCATGGATGTGATCTTTATGGAGATGAGCTGGCAGCATCAGTTGAGAGAAATTTGGGCAATGCACAACTTGATTATCACATAAGAACATCACTGCTGTTTGTTTGAAGATCATAGCTGTCAGAGGGATGAAGCCTTTGCTGTTTGAGAACCTTAGCTGTCAGAGCTAGGTTCTTGATCTAGAAGGTTTAGGCAATATGTAATGCTCCATATGTAAATAGATACATTAATGTATATGATTGGTTTTGATTTGGATCATTGCAGTTTGATTGAATCATAGCTGTCCAGTTGATATATAAGATGTTCAGTTTGAGTTAAGGGCTCAGCTGTCCAGAGTCATATGTTATCTTGGCTGTCAGATAACATATGATATATTTCTTTGTCAAAACCTTTTATAACTATGTGGCTTACATAGTTAGGTCCTAACAATTTCCCCCTTTTTGGCAAAGTAATATATCTAATAAAGATATAACCTGCAAGATACTCATGAATTGAATATACCAATGAAGATGAGATCAATCTTCTTGATTCAATCAAAAGAGCTTTAAAACAAAACACATTATCCAAAGTAAACATTGTTTTTAAAGCAGAAACAAAAGGTAGGGTTTAAAAGGACTTATCCAAATAAAAGACATAAAGTTTTTTTAATCAGAAAATTCATCTCTTTCTCTTCTTGCTGCAAGGATCTCCTCTCTTTCAGCTAGCAGCACTTTCTTCATCTTGTCATCAACACCTCTGTAATACATCTCATTGTTCCATTCCCAGCTCATCTCATCATCATATGTGAAGGATTGATCTTGCCTTTCCTTGAGAACAGTCTTGGAGAGAGGTTCTTCATCATCTCTTAATCTCAGATTACCCCATTTGGGAGTCTTCTTTGGTTTTGAGCTTTGACCTCTGATTCCTGCAAATAGGTTAGAGAAGAAGGGGTTTGTTTGAAGAGAGATGGGTTGTTGAGCTTGATGTAGAGGTGGATCTGTTGTGACAGTGAGAACAGTAGAGGTTGAGAATCTTTGTTTCATCACAGAGCATCATCTTCATCATCACTTGACACAATCACATTGGGAACGGCACTGAGGCTCTCTTTCCCAGGTTAACAGCTTCTTCATCAGATTCAATGGCCTTTCCTTTGGAGGCCTTCCTTTCAGACTTGGAAACAGTTGAAACTTCCAAAATGTGTCTCATTTTGGTTATCATTGACCTTGTAAATCTCTGCATATCTGTGATGGTCACATGGTATGGAGGCACAAAAGTTGAAGGATTGAAATTTGGAGGAAGGTTAGATTGGAGAGATCTGGTGTTTAGGGGGATGAATGAAGGAGGTACTGAGGAAGATGGAGGAAACATAGCTGTCAGACTTTGCTTTGCAATGACAGCCATGATTATGGATTTATTGAGACAAATCCTCCAGTACATTTCTTTGGCAAGCTCAATGCAAAGGGCATACACCAGGGATGAGGGCATATAGATGCATTCATTGATATTTGAAGAGAGAAGCTGTGAGAACAAAATTTCCCAATCAATGATGGTGGCAATATCCATGAAGTTTGGAAGTCTGGGGGCTTTGTGAAAGAAGGAGTTTGGGAGAGCAATTCTATACTTTTTCCATTCCTCATGGGCAAACATGATAAGCCCACATCTATTACTTGCATGGATCATAATGGAATTTTTGCTCAACCGCCAAGGGTTGGGGATTAAGCTAGGATTGGCAATTTCAGGAATGTGGGTAATCTCCTTCAATCTTTGGTGGGCAGCCATGATGGAGGGTAAGGAAAAATCAATGTCACAGTCTAGAATCCAAGGTTCACAGGTTGGAAGAATGTCAAACTCAGGGGTAGGTGAATCTTGTGTTATAGGTTCAGGATGGGTTTCAGAGTCATGGGTAGGATCAGATGATTCTTGGGTTTGAGCAGGATCAACAGGATTGGATTGAGGTTCAGTTTGAGGCATGCTAGCTTTCTTAGCCATATCTCTGGTTTTGATTAAATCCATGGCTTTTTGAACATCTTCCTCAGTTAACAGGGATCTTAAGTAATAAAGAACAACAGGGACATGCTTAGGATCTTCTAAAGTCAGTCCTTTAGAAGCTTTGAAGATGTTTTCAGGAATGGGGGAAGGATCTGAGGGACTTGCAGTGGGTGATGAATGACCAGAGAAGGGTATAGCTGTCAGAATGGGGGAAGGAGGACTGCTGTTCCCCCTTAACTGATGCTCATCCTTTTCAGAGCTAGGGCTATTCCCCCTTTCTTTTTCAACACTAGGCTCATTTGGACTAATGTTGGAGGGATTGAGGTTGAGGATGCCTTGAGCTACAGAGTCATGTGGTGAACTGGATTGGTCTTTAGATGATGAGGGTTGAGGAGTGTTTGGCTTCATCTTTTTGGATGGGGGGGCATCTTTATCTGATTTTCTCTTCCTAGAGAAAGTATTGAGAGTAAGAGATAGGGTAGAGATTACCTTAGATGGGGTTTCAGCAATTGAGGCAACCTTAGCTGTCAGAGTGGAGGCTTCCATAGCAGTCCCAGATGACTGTCCAACCTTAGCTGTTCTTACTTCCATCAGAGACTCAACAACAGCTCTTCTCAGGTTTTCATCATACTCATCATCATGGCTTTCTTCCTCTTCACCAGCATACTCATCAATATCTTTGAAGATGGTATCTGACTGGGTTTCTTCACTGTCAGCTTGTTCCTCAGCAATCATCTTTCCTTTGTTAGTCCCTTGAGCACTTTCTTGCTCAACCATTTCCTCTACCTCTTCTTGTACTTTCTTTCCTTTGCTAAGCTTCTTTCCCTTTCCAGTTCTCTTCATCTTTGCTAGGCTTTTTCTTCTCTTGATTTTGCTAGGAGAGGTCTCTTGATCTCTTTCTCTTATTACTACACCCCTGTCATGCTTCTTCTTTGACCTCTTGTCATTGATCATGTGAACCAATGACTTCCACAATCTCATGTCATTTTCTTCTTTCTCTTTCAGTCTCAGAGTAGCTGCCTCAAGATTTTCAGAGCTATCCCCAAATTCTACCTTTTAATTTCTTCATCTTGAGTTTGAATGTACTTGAGTTAAAACTCCTTGTTTGCATAAGTGGGGAGGATTTAAGCCAAACCTTTTTAAGAGGAGGGTTCAACTTAGGGATTAAGTGGTGTAGGATTCCACTCATGAATCTGAAGTTATTCATTCTTGGGGTTTGCTTCTTGAATTTCCATGGAGTGGGTGAGGTGGCTAGTTGAAAATTGTGTAGAAGGGCAACACTCCAATTGACATCCTTAGCTATCAGACTCAAGCCTTGCTTCCACTCATTTGGACTGATTTGGTCCAAAGATGATTGCTTTCCTTCAAACTCCTTGATAACAACATCCATCAGGGTTGATTTAAACAAATCAAGGGTTCCCTTTTTGATGGGTTTGTTCTGTTCTACAAGGTAGTTGCAACTGGGTTTATTGAAGAATCTCTTGTAGAACATGTCCAATGCACAATCCTTTATGTCCCAAAGGTTGCTCCTTGTTCCTTTTCTCATAGGAATGTTGTAGACTTCAGACACCAATTTGGGAGACACAAGGATCTCAGTTCCATCAATGTTGATCTTTATTGAACCATCATCAAGTCTCTGTCCAGACATATACATTTCTCTACATAGATTCTCATAGATGGGGGGTTGAGCTTCCATCATTTTGCAGAGGTTATTGGACTCAAGAAGTTCTTTAATGAGGGCTCCAACTTCATGGTTGTAAAAGTCAGGTTTGATAAAGTAACCATGTGCTTCAGGGTAAGACATTTTGAAAGAACAGAGGTTTAGGGTTTACAGTGGTATAGTGATTTTAGAGGAGATAATTGGAGGGGTGAAAAGATTTGATTGAGGGAGGGGTTGATTTCGCAATGGTAATATGTTAATGAGGAAGAGGTTTGAGAGGCTTAACGGCTAAGACGTGGGTTAGTGCAACGGTTAAAAAATTAGCATTTAAGAGTGTGACTATTCATGAACAGTGTTATTTGTCCCCCACTCATTACTTGAGCAATAACTTCCCATAAAACATGGGAGTTATTTCCGTACACAAAGACGAAATTTCAGAGGGAATAAATCAGAGGAGTTAATAGATATGTGTTAGTGGCAAGTTCCAAAATTTCCTCGATTTGGCAAGAACTAAATTCATGGCTGTCAGACTTGATGACCAGCCAAGCCTATTTTGAATGATCATTGCCACTAGTTTGACTGATAATGAATTTGTCTATAAAAGGAAATGATTCAGATGATGAAATTTACCAAATTCATTTCATTTATAACACATGGGAAGACTTGTTTCAATGTTCAGTCCTAGCAAGATGGCTAAGACAGCAAAGAGACTTGTTTTTCAAAGTCCAAGGGTAGATGAAACAAGAGAGGAAAGATTTGAGAGAGAGTTTCTGTCATATAGGCTCCAAACTGATATTGGTTTGGAACAGGAGGTGGATCAAATGCTAAATGATGATCCACATAAGGAAGAGGAGTTGAGAGAGAGAGAGATAAGAAGGAAATTCTGAGAGGAGGAGAGACTAGCACTTTTGGAAGGTGAGAAAAATAGGTTGAGGGAGATAGCTAGGAACAAGGGTAAAGCTAAAATGGTTGGAGAGGGGCACAATGATCTGACAGCTAAGGTTAAGCTGTCAAGAAAGGAGAGAGAAGGTGAATCAAGTAAGCATGTTAAGGATGATGTAGAAAGGGTTTATACCTTGGGAGAGCTGGTGAAACTTGACAGTAATGAAAGGATTAAGGTTGACACACAAATTGGTCAACCTGATTTCATAGCTGTCAAGGAGTACACAGCTGTACCCAGAGATTCACTCACTCTTAGTCAAGCAGTTCTTGAGGGAACTGGAGACAACTTTGCAGGTGTGCAAAGTTCTCCTTCTAAGGTTTATATGAAGTTGTTCTCTCAGTTTCTCAAGTGTTTGAGTCCAGCAGCTTTGAATGGTGATGAAGATGAAGGTCCTCAGTCTGATCAAGCTATCATTGCACAGGCAAGTGCAAACTCTTCAGGTACCTTCAGCTTTATCTCACCACTCAGTGAGTATCCTCCTTATAATGCAGTTGAAGAATGGTGGCCAAGGAGGGTGTGTCCTTCTTTGCAGTTCTCAACCTCAGCTATTGATCCTTTTATGGAGAGGCACCCTGTATGGCTAGAGAGATATGGGGACTTCAAAGAGAATGCATATCAAGCTCCAGATATTATCTATAGTGATAAAGGATGTGGGGATGATTTCTTCCAAGATCAGCTATGGAATAGTCAAGATTGACAGTCCTTAGCTATCAAAGCATTCAGGAGGGCTAGCTGTGATGGGAAGGAGGATAGTGAAGCTTTTGATGAGGGAATTTTGTGTTTGTGTTTGATGTTTTGTGTTTTAAGTTTAATTGTAAGGTAGGAAAGTGTTTTGGTTTGATATCTATGAAGTTTTTGGTTTGGTGAAAGGGTTAGCTGTCAGATACCATATTGTTGACAGCAGCCATATGAGATGTTTTTCCTTTAATGAATAAAATTCTTTATTTTGGTAAGTTGATCATGCCTAGCATTGCTCTTAACATCTCAAATCTCTTTTCATCCATTGCCTTTGTTAGGATATCAGAGACATTATCCTCAGTACAAACTTTTGCAAGGTTGATATTTCCTTTTTCAACATGGTCTCTGATGAAGTGATGTCTGACCTCAATATGCTTTGTTTTTGAGTGTTGGACAGGGTTTTCTGTCATGGCAATAGTGCTTGAGTTGTCACAGAAGATGGGAATGTTAGACAATTCCATTCCAAAATCTTGAAGTTGGCTTTTAAGATAGAGAATTTGAGAACAACACAAGCCAGCAGCAATATACTCAGCCTCAGCTGTTGAGGTGGCTACTGAGGTTTGCTTTTTGCTAGACCATGAAATGATTCTTGAACCAATAAACTGACATCCACCACTTGTGGATTTTCTATCTAGATTGCATCCAGCATAGTCAAAGTCAGTGAATCCAATTAGAGAGAATGGGGATTCAGTGGGATACCATAAACCATAATCAGGGGTTCCTTTGAGATAACTCAAAATTCTCTTGACAGCAGAGAGATGAGATTCCTTGGGATTGGCTTGAAATCTTGCACAAAGACAAAAACTAAACATGATGTCAGGTCTTGAAGCTGTCACATATAGGAGAGATCCAATGTAGCTTCTATAAAGGGTTGGATTCACACTTTGGCCATCAGAATCAGCATGTAGTTTGGTTGTGGTTGATAGAGGGGTTTTAGCTGGGGAAGCAGTTTGCATGTCAAACTTCTTGATCATATCCCTTGTGTATTTAGCTTGGTTAATAAAGATTCCTTCCCTCATTTGCTTGACTTGAAGGCCCAAGAAGAAAGTGAGCTCACCAATCATGCTCATTTCAAACTGATTCTTCATAATATCCCCAAATTCAGTGCACAAGTCCTCATTTGATTAGCCAAAAATGATGTCATCAACATAGACTTGGATGAGAAACTGATCATCTCCATATTTCGTGATAAACAAAGTGTTATCAATATGGCCTTTGGTAAATCCTTTGCCAAGGAGATATTTAGATAGGGTATCATACCAAGCTCTAGGTGCTTGTTTAAGCCCATACAATGCTTTGTCCAATTTGTATACATGATCAGGGAACTTGGGGTGCTCAAATCCAGGGGGTTGGGATACAAAAACTTTTTCATTTAAGACTCCATTCAGAAATGCACTCTTGACATCCATCTAAAACACTTTCATTTTCTTGAATGAAGCATAGGCAAGGAATAGCCTTATAGCTTCTAGTCTTGCAACAGGAGCAAAGGTCTCATCATAATCAATACCTTCATCTTGTCTGTATCCTTGAGCAACCAGTCTAGCTTTGTTCCTTACTACAATACCTTCTTCATTCATCTTATTTCTAAAAACCCATCTTGTCCCAATGACAGTTTGGTTTTTAGGCTTAGGAACAAGCTTCCAAACTTTGTTTCTTTCAAATTGCTCCAATTCTTCTTCCATTGCTTCTATCCAATTTGGGTCTTGAAGAGCTTCATTTATCTTTTTGGGTTCAATTTGAGAGATGAAGGCACTCATTAGAGAGTCAAGAACAAGCATGTTAGGAGGTATGTCCATTTTATGTATAGGTAGGTCAATATAGATGTTTTTATTTGGAGTGATGATGTAGGTAATGGTTTCAGGTTGAGGAATTGAATGAGAGGGGTTGTCACAAGGTTGGATAGGGTCTTTTTCAAAGGGATTTTGATTACTGGATGAAGGTAGGCTATTAGGTGCACCTTGGCTGTCAGATGCACCTTTCCTGTTGAGAAGGGATTCTTGGCTGTCAGACAAAGTGGGATGAGTGTTAGAGTTTTTGGGCACCATATAGGGAAGGGAAGGTGATTTTTCTTCAGGATTGAGGTTTGAAGGGTCATGAACAGGAGAAACCTCAGGAACATTGTCTGAATTCCCAATAGATTCATCAAAATCACATAATTCAGTGTGGCTTTGATCATTGTTTTCATCAAATTCTACATGAATTGATTCTTCTACAACAAGTCTTCTTTTGTTGTAAACCCTATAGGCTTTGCTAGAGTTGGAGTATCCAAGGAAAATTCCTTCATCACTTTTGGAATCAAATTTGTCAAGATTGTTTCTCCCATTGTTGTGTATGAAGCATCTACTTCCAAAGCCATGGAAGTATGAAATGGTTGGTGTTATTCCATTCCATAGCTCATAGGGAGTCTTGGAGTGAAATTTGTTGATGAGGGTCTTTGTTGTTTGGTATATGAATGGTGGTTGTAGAATCTTTGCTGTCTGGGAGATCTCTGCTGTTCATCATGTCTTGGTTGTCTAGGAAATCTCTGCTGTCCACCATGTATTGGCTGTCTGGGAGATCTCTGCTGTCCACCATATCTTGGTTGGTTTTTCTTTACTTGTTCCTTAATTCCTTTCTTTTGCCAAATGTAATTACCTTTGTTGCCTTTGTTTGCTTGTTTTTCTTTACCTTTGGATTGACTTGGACTGGCAATATGAGTTTCATCAGTGCAAGAGGGACTAGTTGGAATTGTTCCATCAGTGTGGCTGGAGCTAGCTTCATCCATTTTTCCCTTTTTCTTGAGATCTTCCTTGGTTTGAATAGGATAGACATTTTCTTGGGCTTTGACATAGTTCATGCTTTCAAGAACCATCTTGTCAATAGCCCTTTCATCAGTGAGAGGGGTATATGTGTTCATAGTAGGATTGTTAGCTCCAATTCCTGATTTGTCACTTGGGTGTCTTTGGTAGTAGCTAAAGTGGGTCAAGGCTTTTCCAGAACTATTCTAGGATTCAAACTTCTTTCTAAGGGTTTCATTTTCCTTTTCAAGGTTGATGTTGATTTGGTTGGTTTCCAGAAGTTTAGAATTCATAGCTGTCAGCTCTTCATTAGCTTTTTCAAGCATAAGGTTTTGAACTTTCAGTCCTTGGTTGGCTCTTTCAAGGATATCAATGGTTTTACTTTGGGATAGATTATCAGTGAGCAATGAAGCAAAGCCAGTTTGGTGTCTTTTTATTTGAATTAAAAGATTACTAACTAATTTCTTAAATTCTTCATTATTTAAAGAGTTAAATTGAGGTACCTGTTTTAGTTCTTCAGCAACAGCTAAGGCTTCAAGATCTTCTTCATTGTCTGAGTCTTCATCATCTCCAGCCATCAAGCATATCATTGCTTCCTCTCCTTCACTCTCAGAGTCACTGTAGTCACATTCCTCATCACTAAACTTAGATGAGTCAGCAATCAGTACTTGCTCTTTGTTCTTCTCATTCTTCTTCTTTGTGCAGTTGTAGCAGTTACCCCTTGAACTGTGAATAATCTCCTTGGAGTATGAGAACTTCTTAGCTGTCTGATTTTCCCTAGGTTTCCTTGGTTCAGGGCAATCAGATGAGTAATGTCCAAGTTTCTTACAGTTGAAGCATTCAACTTTCTTTTTAGGGTTTTCTTGATCAGAAGTGGATGGGCTATAGCTTCTCTCAAAGGACTTCTTATGTGCTCTCAAGGTATTTCTGACAGCCATGGATATGAGACTAGGTAGATCTCCTTGGGAGAGGTTTTTTGAGGGAAGGTTTACTTTTTGGATGGAAAGAAGAACCATGGAGTCAATGTCTTGTTGGGTGATTGGTTTTTGAGTGGTTTCTTGGGCAGCTAAGGCAAGGGTTTGTGAAATGGAAGGAACTGGTTGAAGTTTTATCATTCCTTCTATTTCATAAGCTTCAAGCTTTCCAAAGTATTGTTCAACAGTCATGGTGCTCCATTCTGAGCCTTCTCTTATTGGTAGAGCTTCCTTCTCATATTCTTGAGGAAGGTTGGAGTATATTTTGAGACACAAATCTTGGTTCTCAAAAGTTTTACCATGATCAGCAATGGATCTTACCAAGTCTTCAAATCTTGGTTTTGCAGCACTTACTTTCTCACCAGGGTAGAATTTAAAATTGTCAAGTTGTCTAAGAAGGTTGTATAGGTTTTGGGTTCTAACACTGGAGTGTTTCTGGAATTTGGTGTGGATGAGTTTCCAAGCAGCCTTTGCAGTTGGCTCTTTTGCAATTTCTTGTGCTAGAGTCATTAACACTCTTTTGGAGTATGTTTTTGACCTTCAAATTAGCACTAACCAGTTGTCTCTCTGAATCGATCCGAGTGCAGGGATTTATTTTTGCTGCTAGGTCCACCATTTGAATCTAGGGTGACAGGGCAGGTGACTTCATTTTCTAGCACAAACCAGTTCCAGATGCTGTTTGCATCAAGGTAGGTTTTGATTTTTGAAGCATATATTTCAAATGATCCACAGTCATCAATGTGGGGAATGTCTTTCTCATTATTTCTCCTTGGTTGAGGCATGGTGGGTTGGTAATTGATCCTTCACAAGTTGTTAGACTTTTGAGTGTGAAGATAAGCTCTGATACCAATTGAAAGGTCCTGTTTACTTTAATCAGATTGAAAGGTTAGACAGTTAAGCTTTGACAGCTGAGGTGAGTTCTTAGCTGTCAGATATTAACTGGATTTAAAAGCAAGTGTTAAATGTGCAGCGGAATAATAAGTGTTGAAATAATGTAAAGACAAGTGAATGGTGTATGTGTGTGTAGATGTGTGTGTGTGTTGTGTGATAATACCAAATGAACACAAGGAATTTTAAGGTGGTTCAGAGTTCACTCCTCCTACGTCCACCCTCACTGTCAACCTTGACAAGTGAGATCAATCCACTTAAATCTAGTTCCCGTTAAGATTTACAAAGGATTGGATAGGCAAGTTCCTTGAACTTCCTCTTCCTAATAAGTACGGTCTATTAGGGAATATGCTCTATACTAAGCAAATTACAATGCCCACTTAAAGTCAGTCTTAAGTGGTTCTTACAAATCAGTTTATACACCTGAGGTCAATTACAAGTGTCTTAATGTTGTTTTGATTGTTGGTTGCAGGTTGAGAAGGGTTGGGGGTAAGGTTGTAGAAGTTGTGTGTAAAAGGGGTTGATGTCTTCAGTCTTGGAGGAATCCTTTTATAGGCTTGAATATAGTCGTTGGAGGGGACAAGGAGACAAGGTAGTAAATGTGTGTTGGAGATACATTTAGAGCCTTTGTTGACTGGAGAATAACATAGCTGGAATCTGCAACCAAGGATGTGATCTTTATGGAGATGAGCTGGCAGCATCAGTTGAGAGAAATTTGGGCAATGCACAACTTGATTATCACATAAGAACATCACTGCTGTTTGTTTGAAGATCATAGCTGTCAGAGGGATGAAGCCTTTGCTGTTTGAGAACCTTAGCTGTTAGAGCTAGGTTCTTGATCTAGAAGGTTTAGGCAATATGTAATGCTCCATATGTAAATAGATACATTAATGTATATGATTGGTTTTGATTTGGATCATTGCAGTTTGGTTGAATCATAGCTGTCCAGTTGATATATAAGATGTGCAGTTTGAGTTAAGGGCTCAGCTGTCCAGAGTCATATGTTATCTTGGCTGTCAGATAACATATGATATATTTTTTTGTCAAAACCTTTTATAACTATGTGGCTTACATAGTTAGGTCCTAACAAATTGAAAGCATTAATAGAATCCATAGATCCTTGTGATGAAACGATTTTCATTGATTCATCATCATCTTTTGAGGAGTGAGTCGGGAAAGTATTGAGAAACTGATTCTTCATATGTTCCAAAACTCGAACCATAATTTGTTCCTCAGATTCTTTTGGATATTTCTTCTGAAAATATTTTTTCATATTGATCATAGAGCCTTGTTGGAAGTCTTGTTCCTTAGTACCCTTGCTTTGGTCACTGGTGATAACAGTCTTAATATTAACTGTTATTTTTTGAATATCTTCGGTACCCATACGGTTCCACCATTTGTAAAAAAAATTCTTTGTAAAATAGGAATAATTAATTTATCAAAACCAACTGAGATTGTCCATCTCCAAATCCATGGAATTTGGAATTTGGCAAAGAATAAGAAAGGACATTGTCCAAAAATTAATCTTTCAGATTGTAATTTTGACACTAGTGGACTATCGTCACACCATGGATTATATAAGTCCATAATTTCTTTAGGAAATATTTTCAAAGAATGACCAAATTTTGACCACCATTCAAAAACCCAGTTTGGAACAGGTTTGTCCAGAATTTCTGGATTTATTGTAAAAAATCAAGAGTGTTTATTCTTGAGATTTTGATAATAAAAAGGTTTTGAAAATGCTTGGATATAATTCTAATAATTGAAATAAATATATTTACCCTCTGCTATTCTTATAGCTTTATCTCCATTTGGATTTAATTCTCATTCTCTTGGGAGCAATATCTTATTGATATGGCATTTACTGAAATATATGAAACTTCAGGATTATTATTCTGAAAGTGATGAGTAATTGTTACTGATTCAGTAATGGTCAACAAAATTTCTAGATTTGGCCTGGTTTGACATGACCATGTAGACCTGTATATCATCTTGATTCAAGATATCTTGTTTTTATTGACCACCCATCACTATGAGCTATTTGAATATCTTAATCCTCAATATACAGGACTTTTTCTGTAACAGGATTTTCAAAAAATTCATGTTCCTGAGAATTTTCAGTGACTGCTATTTCTTTGTAAGATATTATCTTACTAGAAGAAGTGGAAGCTATTTCTTCCTTTTTTTTTTGGAGGTCTAGGCAATTGCTGCATGTTTCTAGAACAGTTATGATATACTGTCCAGTCTCCTATTAGAGGAACAGTTGATTCTTGATGAGGTAGCATATTGCTACTCCCATATCCTCGACCACGACCATAACCGCGTCCACTTCCCCTATTAGAGGTTGTCATCCGCCCTGTAAAAATTCTCGGGTTAAATAATCAGCAAGAGAATTATTTTCTCCTTTTATATATTGAATGTCAAATTCAAAGGCAGAAAGTTGGGTTTACCAACCAGCAAAAATTTGTTTTGCCACAAGATTTTTAACATCTTTTTCAATAATTGATTTTGCCGAGCTACAATCAATTCTTAGCAAAAAAATTTGATTTAATAAATCATCTTGAAATTTGGAAATACATATAATAATAGAAAGCATTTCTTTCTTAATAGTCAAATATTTTGACCGAGTGTGATTCCTTTTTCCTGATGTAAATCTGACTAGAGCTTCTTTTGAAGTTTCAGGATTAATTTGTTTTAGGATACCTCCATATCCTATATTAAAAGCATCTGTTTCAACTATTTTGAAATATTTTGGATTGGCTAAAGATAGACAAGGTAAACATTTTACCTTTGCTTTAATTGTCCTAACCGCTTGAGAGTGTTCCTCTGTCTATGGTTTAGGATTTTTCTGAAGCTGAGAATACAGTATAGCTGTATCTTTTGCTAAGTTTTCATAATAGTCTGAAATATAATTTAGACTTCTCAAAAATCTTTGTAATTGCTTTATATCAATTATGATATCAGGAAATTTAGAAGCAAGTGCAATACTTTTATCTATAGGAATAATTTTTTCTTGATTAATCTTATGTCCTAAAAACCTAACTTGGGTTTGAAACAATTTCATTTTAGGAGCAGATATAACTAACCCATTATGTATTATTAAGTTTTTAAATATTTTTAAATGTTTCATATGTTGTTCAATTGTTTTAGAAAATACTTAAACATCATCAATGTATACAATTATAAATTATGTATATGGATTAAATATATCATTCATAATATTTTGAAATTCAGAAGGAGCATTTTTTAGTCCGAATGGTACAACATTTCAAAATGTCCAAGGGGACAGTGAAGGCAGTCTTATATCTATCAGGTTCATTAATTTAAATCTGCAAGTTGTTTTTGTAAAATGTTTATTTTCGAAATATTTGTTTTTTTTGTAAGTTATTTACATCATGATTTGAAACGGGGTATAGAAATTTAAATATTATTTGTTGTCCTAGTATTTTTGTTTTCACTCCTTGTTTAGAGACTGTAAAAAGGTATAACATTTGTAAGAAAGGATTTTCTAATATAACTTTAGTATTTATATCTTTTACTAGCATTAGGCTTGTTTTGAAACAATTGTTGTTATTGCAAATATGTGCTTCCGGTATTTTGTACTTTACTTGTAACTTTGATGAGTTTACTGTCGAAAGGCTTTGTTTTGTTTTAACAAAATACTTTGATGGTATTATACCTTGCTCTATACAATTTAAGTCAGCTCCTGAGTCTAACATTGGTATTCCTTGATATTGAAAATCTCCTATTTTCATATTTTTGGTGATATACCATTTTTAAAATCTAACTTTAGTTATTGTATATACGATTTCTTCTATAGAAGAACCTGTTTCTGATTATGTAGAGGATTTTGTATTTTTTGCAATTCCTTTGCCTTTTGCAAAAGGGTTTTGAAAATGTTCATCTAAATCTAAATTTTCTTTTTTGTTTGGATTATTCCCCTTTATAAGTTGAGTTTATTTGACTTTTGATTTCTTGTAATGCTATATTTGCTTCTATTTCTTTTTGTGACTTTTGTAATTCTAAGTTGTTCTGTTTTAATAATTGTATTTCTTGTTTTATCTCTTTAATTTCATTTTGTAAATCCATTGAGAAAATTTGTTTCTTTTTATTTTAAAACATTTTTATAACGTCTTCATATTGGGATGGGGAAGATGTTTCTGGTTTTTCTTCATTAATGATTTTTTCTAACTGTCTCAAGAATATTTTTTTTTATTGTTGGTTATTTTATTTCTTTAATTTTGTCTAATATTTCATCATATTGTTCAAACGTATTAATTTTTGTTATTACACAGGCATACTTCATTGTTGTAAGATTGACATTTTTCATTGTCTGTGTTAGATGAGTAGTCCTTATAGTCATTTTCAGTGGATAGATCAAGTTTGTCTATTTTATGTATTATTTGGTCTATTTCTTTTATGTTTAGGTTATTACAAATTTGTTGTATTTGTTTCTTTGCTGGGCAATTTTTAGCTATATGTCCTAGTTTCTTACATAGGAAACATCTTATTTCTTTATTGTATGGTTTAAAAGGTCTTTTATTATTATTGTATCTTTTCTTATAATTTGTTCTTTTATTTTTGTTGTAATATTCAAATGGATCTTGTCTATAATTTTTGTTTATTTTTTTGTGTTTTCTTCTGTAAGTATTATTTTTGTAATAAGGAGTACGATATTGTTCATATTTTTTCTTTTTATAAGGAGATTGTAATTTGCTAAAACCAAATTGTTCACACCAATGTCCTAATTCCTTTCTTGTTTGTGTACTTTCTTTTTTCAATTTGTAACTTAATTTTTGGTCTTGACATAATCTTAGGCAAGTAAGATTTACGCAAGTGATTAAATCTCCATATGTTAATTCGTTGTAAGAAATTTTTTCATATTTTTGTTCTATTGTATCTTTTACTTTTTCTGAAAATAATCCTGGTAAGCCAATAATAAATTTTCTTTTCAGTGATAATTGTTTAGGTCTGCAAGATTAAAACTCTTTTTAAGAAATTTTCTTTGTACCATTTAAATTGTTCTAATTTTCCGCATTTTAAATTTTGTAATATCTCAGAATTTCTTTCTGTATATAAATCTATATCTTCTATGAAATGAGTTGTGATATTAAATATTAAATTTATTAATTGTTCTTGAAAGGGATTTCCGTTTTCATCTATTAATGGTTGACCTTGTTCGTTTGTTTTTACAGCATTTAAAATATATGTTTTTATCTCATTTCCCAATAATTTATCCCACCAAGTTCGTAATTGGCCTGTAAATCCTAGAACTATATTTTATGGCTTGTTTTTCCGTAATATTTGTAGTTTTGTATATATTTCCTACTATTATCATTTCTTTTGTTACATTAATAATTTACATTTCGCTTAATCCATCAATGTTCCATTCATAAATGTTTTTTGCATTATAGAATTTTTGTTGATTCCCTATTATTTCTAAGTCATCTGGTTCTTTTTTGTAATTTTTAAAAATTTTCCTTATGACTTGAATTGGTATCTTTTATCCTTGTATTCTTGTTCATTGTCTGACGTACTATATTCATCATTAGTAGAAGTGCATTCAGAATCTGAGGTCTCGTCATTATATTCTGTTAATATTCTTATGTTTCCACTCTTACTTGATTCTTCTTTTACTTGTAAATAGATTTTTATTTTGTCTATTAAATCATTCAAAGAATTATGAAAATTAGGTTTGATCCCTGTGACCTCGAAAGGATTCAAAGGGGGTGGTATTTGTTTTTCAAATGTTGTTTTCTTCTCTTTTCTATTTGATGGTGTCATATTATATAATTCTGAATATTCTGTAAATCTTTGAGATCTATTTTCTGTTTTAGGTTTTGTATCAGTGGGTGTAGGAAAAGTTGATATTTCTAAATCATCTATTTCTCTTTTTACTAATGCTACTCCATTTGTTACATTATCTATTTTCTCTTCTACTCTATCCATTTGTTGTCCAATAGTGTGTAAAGTCAGGTTGGACCAATTATTTTGTAAATGTATATCTTTGATTATTCTTCTTGTTTCTTCATCATCTGAGTGATTAGGGTGTACTATTGGCAACATGCCATTGTTTTCACTATTTTTACAGAAATAAGTTGGTTCTAAAGGTGGTTTTTCGCTTTCAATATAGTCGCGACTTGGGCCATCTTGTGCTAATTTGTACCACTTTCTTATTTTCTTATTAATTGTTGTTATTTTATATAAATAATCATTATTTAGAAACTCAAAAAATGGTATATGAGTTTCTTGTAATTCGCAAAATTCATAATATTTTTCTTTAATTATTTTTTATTCTTTTTTGTTATATATCTGAAAAAATAATTTTCTATTTTCTTCGTTTTCTTTATTTTTGAAGTTTTTTCTTAAAATACTTTTGTCTAGTGTAAATTCCTCTTTTATCATGTTCATTGTGAATTCGCTTTCTTCATAGGGATGTACAGAAATTTCTTCTCTATTTATACCAGTATTGTTTGGTTATATGGGTTATTTATTTCAGTTTCTGTTTCAAAAATTGGTTGTCCATTTTGTGAAGAACTATTTTCATTTTTACTTTTTTGTTGGAATTCATATCTGCCTGATGTGGATTTCCTAGATGGTATTTTAAAATTAGAATTTGTATTTCTATTTAAAGATTGTGATCTTTTGAATTTTAAATCTACGGATCCATCTTCATATTGTATTATTTGTTCTAACTCAGTAGTTTGTTTGTGTTCTATATTTGGTACTGTTCTGGACGGATGAGTCCATTTTTCCGATAAAGTGATATCACTCCACTTAATTGTTTTTGAAATTATTATATTGACTTTTGTGTTATCAATTTCCCAAGAGATAGTTTCTCCTGTCGTTTTAGTTTTGTTAAAGGCATTTGGACAAAGTCCAATATTCATTACTTTAAAATATAACTATAAAATATTTCGTAAATATGAGATCCTTTTTGCATGTGATAATTATGTGTTAAAATATCTAGAGTTAATATTTTCATAATATGTGGGTCTGTTAAAGATATTGTGAAATTAGGGTAAGTGCTAAAATGTATTGGTCAATTTGTTAAACTAGTTTCAACTGCTCCTATTAGATAATCTATGTAATTTAAATGTCTTGCGTCTCTTAAAGCTATTTGTATACTTGTGTTTAAACCTTCCATTGTTAATGGTTTGATAGCGACTTGAACTAGTCCTATGTGTAAAAATTTGTACCCTTGTGAGATGTATTTTTTAATTGAAGATTTTGAAACTAAACTCATTGTTTGATTGTTAGAGTATAAAGGAATAACTCTTTCTTTTGTTTTAATTGCTAACCTTAACTTAAAATCAAATATACCTTTATCTTTATATATTTTTGAATTTGAAATTAGAGGGGGTTTCCAATTTGTTAGACTGAGCATTCCAAGACATTGCTTTAGATAATATATATTGATTATTATCATTTTTATCATTCTCAATTTGTATGTTATAATCATTTATTTGATTATGATTTTTAGGAGGTCTTCTATTCGTAAAGTTTTCTAACCAACTCATTATTTATTATTTATCTTGCTTTTCGGATTCACTTTCTTACCTAATGGATGCACGACTTACACTCTCAACTGCGTGACTTAGACCTAGGTGACACACCGACTCGGAACAAATAAATAAATTGAGCTAATTAGCTAACTTTGTTGAATAAAAGGCTCTGATACCAAATAAACAAATGATCGATCAAACATAAAGCATGAGAATAATAAAACTGAAAATTATCAAGATATATTATTAAAAAGAATAGTAATAATGCTACAGTAAAATTGATTTTTCTACAGTAACTTTAAAGGTACGTGGCCATTGTTCTACCTGACCATCTGTATAATCAGACGCCGCGTATGTTTATTTCATACGTCAAAGTGATAAATCATCACCATAAGGCAGCTGGTTTCCGACCTATATACCTTAAAATTATTTATTTAATATAATTTAACATATATAAAGTATAAGTAGAGAGATGGTTTGAATACTCACTTTATATTTATATGAAACTCTGCTTACAATTGTTGATGGTTACAATAACTGATGGTTTTCTAGAGAGATGGTGCTTTTTAGAGAGAGAGAGAGAGAGAGAGAGAGAGATTTCTGAGAAAAGAAAAAACATGTTGTCACGTTACCATATGAAAAAGATTTTAATGAAAAAACAATCCCAACAAAAGCTAGACCAATACAAATGAATCAAGAATTATTACAATATTGCAAAACGGAAATAAAAGAATTACTCAATAAAAAATTAATACAAAAAAGCAAATTCCCTGGGTCATGTTCCGCATTCTATGTCTCCAAAAATGCAGAATAGAAAGAGGAGCACCACGACTAGTTATAAATTACAAACCCTTGAATACAACCCTAAAATGGATAAGATATTCAATCCCTAATAAGCAAGACTTAATAAAACGATTACACAATGCCACGATATTCTCAAAATTCGATATGAAATCTGGATTATGGCAAATCCAAATATCCGAAGAAGATAAATACAAAATAGCATTTACAGTACCATTTGGACAATATGAATGAAATGTAATGTCATTTAAACTAAAAAATTCACCCAGTAAATTCCAAAAAATTATGAATGACATATTCAACCAATATACATTTATCATTACTTATATAGATGATGTTTTAGTATTTAGTAAAGATTTATCACAACACCAAAAACATTTAGAAATATTTTATAAAACGATGATAAGAATTGGATTGGTTCTTTCTAAATCCAAAATTAAGTTATACCAAACAAAAATAAGATTCTTAGGATATGAGATAACAAATAATACAATTATCCCAATTCAAAGATCAATAGACTTTGCAGAAAATTTCCTGATAAAATATTAGATAAAAATCAATTACAAAGATTTTTAGGATCTATAAATTATATAGCAGACTTACTTCCATATTAAGACAAATTTGTAAATCATTATTTGATAGATTAAAAACAAACCCAAAATCATGGACAGATGAACACACAAAAGTAGTAAAACAAATTAAAACCCATGTCAAAAAATTACCAATCTTAACAATCTGTGATGTCAATGCACCCAAAACAGTTAGTACAAATGCATCTGAAATAGGTTATGGTGGAATCTTAACCCAACAAATAAACGGAAAAAATCATATCATTAGATATTATTCAGGAATATGGAATACCACCCAGTACAATTACTCAACAATAAAGAAAGAAATTATTTCCATTGTTTTATGCATAACAAAATTTCAAGATAATTTACTTAACCAAAAATTTACAGTCAAAGTTGATTGCAAAGCTGCAAAAGACGTCTTACAAAAAGATGTAAAAAATTTAGCTGCAAAACAGATTTTTGCCAGGTGGCAGGCCTTATTATCAATTTTTGATTTTGAAATAGTACATATTGCAGGAAAGGATAACTCTGTCCCAAACTTTTTAACCAGAGAAATCCTGTAAGAGAATGGAACAACTTAACCTAGAAACAGGTTCTACATCACAAATAAAATAAGAACCAACTGGAATAGAAAAACTAAACCTAGAGACCATTATTATATCACAAACAAAACAAGAATCAGAATGGCCTATTATTATTAATAACAATATTATCCATCTATTCAATATAAATTACTTCAATTATTGCTTACAAAAAACAGATATAATATTAAAAGAATGTAAAAACATTCACAATAGAGTACCCCTCAACAAAATGGTAAATATTAATTGGCATATTAACGACTTATAAGAACTTCTGGAATATAACCCTTCTCATCCCCTAGTCCGTTGCATTAAAAATGACATTTCTGCTTTAAAAAGAATTACAAAATGTATAATTAATGAGTATCCAGGATTTGAAAGAAGGAATGAATTATTACTACCAGACTAATTAGTTTTGTTTACAGAATGATTACAGGGTCAGTAACAAAAGGCAAAGACAAGAAACCATTTGTATTCTATAAAACCATTGGCCAAACTTCCAAATTATATACCTACAAAACATCAAAGGCTGAAAACAGATTTGCCATATTATCCTCTGAAACAAAACCTTTTTATTCAAGCCTCCAAGATGGAAAACAATTTTATCCTCCCTTAACCAAAGAACCATCCTCCTCCAACTCCCAACAAAAATTATCCACTTACAAAACCACGCTCAAATTAGAAAATACTCAACCAACCACTTCACAACCTCAAACACCCCCCCCCCCACAAACACTAAACAAATTTTGCCGATTACAGCCAGTTCTTATCCAAAACAAACACCACCCACTCATTATTCCTACAAATTTCATGAAGACTTTATCTGTGTTTTAGAATAGGAATATTTTGAACAAAATAGGAACTGACATCCTTACCAAATTTCAGAATTCATTTTACCAAGCTCTCATAATTATCTGCCAGATAATTTTGTAAAATCACAATTTTATTACGAAAAAAATTTAATTCAAACAAAATCAGCAACTTTTCAATACACGACAAATCATTCTGATATCACTAAAATCATATACTGTAAAGTAAAAATTTTGAAATTTCTTACAATTACTGGGGACAAAAACCGAATGAAGCAAAGGATTTATATTTTCTAAACAATTCAACCCGATTTAATTATTGGGATTATATTTCAGTCTGATCATGGGCATTTTTTAAACAAAACAAAACTTTTTCTCTCTTATTTCTTCTAATTTTGTGGTATGTAAAACTACCCACAATGGTGGGATGAAATGGGTTTCAACTAGGTGAATGGGTGCAATGGGTGAGTTGAAATTGGTGAGTTGAAATGGGAGGATGAAATATTTCATCCAGCTGAAAAAAAAAAACTTTGAGTGACACGTGGCAGCTTGTCATTGGACAACATTTGGCTCGTGTACCTCACGACCCGGCAAGGCGCGTGAGGCGCTCCAATTTTTTTTTTTTCTGTTTGTGCCAAGTGTTACCTTGGTATTGGTCCGTTGGATTTTCGATTTTTTTTATCCCAATTCTTTTAGCTGAATTATCACCTAGTAAATTATTATTATTTTTTTCGCCAAAATTCATCATTTTTTTCCCTATAAATTGATGCAAGTTTCATTTGATTTGGACACCAAAAAAAATACACTCATTTCTCAATGATCCTTCTTCATTTTAGCATTTATTTAAAAAAATTCATCATTTTTTTTCCTATAAATTGATGCAATATATTTTTTTAATTAAGTGTGAAATATTTTTTAATTATAAATAATAATAATAATTATTATTATTTTACTAATCATAAAAATAGAAAATATAAATAAAATAAAAGTAGTGGGGTATAAAATGATGAGTTGGAGGAAGTTGAAATTTAATTTAATTCAATCATTGTAGAGGGGTTAAATGAAATGGGTAGTTGAAATATGAGGTGGATGGGATAAAATGAGGTGGATGAGATAAAGTGGTTAAATGAAATGGTTTGTTGAATGAAACCATTGTGGGTATCAAAACCAAATTTTGATACCCACACAAAGGTCCTTGTATCTCCAATAGCAAAAACTAGAGGTATCAAAATTTGATTAAGTCTTTACCAAAGTACCATATTTAGGACTTTGCTACTTCATTTTTTTCCATACACTCTTCTTTCATCTTCTTTCTACATTTGTTCTACTTCTTTTTAAATTTATTTAATTATTTATAAAAATTTTGATTTTTGATTTAAATTTATTTAAATTTTTATATAATTATTTTTAAAATTTTAAATTTTATAAAAAAATAATTAATTAAAATAATTATTATATTTTGAAATTATTTATAAAATTTTATTTTTTGATAAAAGATAACTAATTAAAATAACTATTATATTTCAAAATTATTTATCATATTAAAAATATTAATAAAGTTATTAACTTAAAAAAACTAATTTGATACATAATTTTTGATACCCATTGTTGGAAATGTTTTTTTGGTACCTATGCAAATGGTGTTTATGGGTATCAAAATTTGATTTTGATACCCTTACGACTAGGACCATTGTTGGAGTTGACCTTAGGAAAAAAAGTTGTTTATATATATATACTAGATTGACTCCCGTGCGATGTACGGGACATTACTGTATATTTAAAAGACAAAAATTGAAAAAGAAATAATAAAAAATAATTTGTTGATACATTATGAAATAATTTCTTAAAGACTACATTGTCAATACATAAAAATTAGAAAACAATAAAATAGGAATAAAACAAAAATCATTAAAAATATGCATTTCTCCATATTCAATTCTATAATATTTGATCATTTAAAAAAGTAAAACACACGAATCACATACGAAATAAGTTATTGAAATTAGTAAAGAAATGTGAAGATTGGAAATATAGTTAAAAAAAGACGATATTTTATTTCTTTTTGATGAACAGAATTTTTTAAAAAAGTAAAACACACGAATCACATACGGCCGGCCAAGGCCACGGCCAAGGCAACGGCCGAGCGAAGGCCAAGGCCACGGCCAAGGCTGCCAATTAATTCCTTTGTTGCCGATGTTGGATAGACTAAGGCCAAGGCCACGGCCGGCCAAGGCAACGGCCGACCAAGGCCAAGGCCACGACCAGCCAAGGCCAAGGCCAATTTTTTTTTTATTATTTGAAAACATTATAAAATAATTTAATTAAAAACAATTCAAAATGAAAAAAAAAATATTTTGTTTTATTTCAACCCGAACACTTAAGGGCAAATTCCGAATCCGATCCTATACAAAATAACTTGATCCGATCCGTTACAAAATAACTTGATCCGAGGCCCAATCCAAGGCCCGATCCGAGGCCAAGGGCGATGGCATGGGCCAATGGGCAAAGGCCACGGGCAAGGGCCACGTCCGGCCGAAATGAGTAAGCCTTGGCCAACTTGAGCATTATATAGGGAAGGGATAACATTTTAGTTTGATTTTTTATTCAATGTGGGATAAACTCCGCAAGGCCACGCCAAAGGCCAAGGCCGGCCAAGGCCGAGCCAAGGGCAAGGTCAAGGCCGAGCCAATGCTAATCAATGCTAATTTTTATGATTTTTGACAAAAAAAAAATTTGGATATAAATAATTTTTTGGATATAAAAAATATTTTGGATAAAAATAATTTCTTTGTCCAAATCAAAGATGACCAAAAATCAACACAATAATTATATTCATATACATATATAATTATTAATATTAAATATACATATATCTTGAAAGGAAGAAAAGAAGAGAATAAAATTATAAAAAGAAGGAAAATATCAAATTGAAATAAAGAAAACATCAAATGGAAAATATATTATCTTACAATTCTGAAGTATTTTATTTTTGAAAAAATTTACATAAAAAACACAAACATTTTTTTCAAATGAAAAATTTCCTTTAAATGCTCGTACATCTAAAAAAATATGTAATATTTATTTACATTAACTCATTATGAACATAATTATGATATGTATTTTTAATTTAGCTTATTTAATTTTGAGAAGAAAAAAAATATATATACATATATATATATATATATATACATATATATATATATATATATATATATATATATATATATATATATATATATATATATATATATATATATATATATATATATATATACTTTATAAATACACAATGATTTTGACATAAAGTTAAATCAAAATTTTAAAAATGATGGTAATATATATATTAGATTTTTTATTTTGTATAAAAAATATATTCTTTTTTGACAAATAATAAAAATAAGTGGGCAATATTTTTTGGATTTATATATAAATTTATAAAATATTTTGACAAATTTTCAATTATTATTTTGAAATATTTATTGTGACAAATAAATAGCATCTTGATATACCCTTCTATCGAAAATAAATATTTTTTTCCCAATTTAAAATTATTACACTCCTTTTCAAAATAAATATTAAGCTAATTTTATTTATACATATTCAAAACCATTCCAACTCATCATCCTAAAAAATACTAATAATTGTGTTAAATGAAAAAAAATCCCCAAACACTACACTCACTCATCAAATCCTACCCCAACCCACTTATTAAATAGAAACTCAAATCCACATTCATCACTCTGCCATATATATATACACATATATATATATATATATATACATATATATATATATATATATATATATATATATATATATATATATATATATATATATATATATATATATATATATATATATATATATATATATATATATATATATATATATATATATATATATATATATATATATGTATATATATATTATATTCAATAATCATATATACTTTGTAAATACACAATGATTTTATTTATACATATTCAAAATCATTTCAACTCATCATCTATACCCCATCACTTTTATTTTATTTTGTATTCTTTTTCGATTACTGAAAATATTATTATTATTATAATTTATAATTAAAAAAATTACTTCACACTTAATTTATTTTTTAATTTTTGTAATTATAAATGTTAATAAAAAAATTATTTAATCATATATTCTTTGAAAATACACAATAATTTTTTTTTTAGTTACAATGGGACAATCGCATGGGCCAAGGCGGCGGGGAAGGGACATGTCCGGCCGAAATTACAATGCCAAGGGCAGCTTGAGCAATTTATAGGGAAGGAATAACATTTTAGTTTGGTTTGTAATCAATGTGGGATAAAGTCCTCTAGGCCACACCCAAGGCCAAGGGCCAAGGCCACGGCCGACCAAGGCAGGGCAAGGCCAAGGCCGGCCAAGGGAAAGGGCAAGGACTTTTGTCCTTTTTAATTGCAAATATGTCATGCTGTGAAAAGATGAAAATGCGTCTCAATGGCCCTCTATTTACCGAAACCTTGTTATTATATATTTATAGATTTGTTAATTATCTTTTACTAAATTTTCAATTTCTTTTTAGTGAAAATTATTTGAAATTATTTATTATTTGAATTTATTTATTATATGAAATTATTTGAAATTATTTATTATATGAAATATAATCCTAAGTCAAGGCCTAAGCCATGGCCGGTCAATGGCCAAACCAGCCAATATCAATGCCTAATCCCCTTAGCTTAAGCCTCAATATATAACCAAGACAAGCCTAAAACTTTTGTATTTTTTCCATGTGGGATAAAACCAAGGCCAAGTCCACAGCCAAGGCCAAGCATGATTTCCCATATTGAAAAAAAAAGAATGAAAAATGGCCTTGGTATATAATGAGCCATTATATACCTAGGCAACCCATTTTCTTTTGATTATTTTTCGATGTGGGATAACTCCCAAGGCCATATGGCCAAAGCCATGCCCGGCCACGGGCGAGCCAAAGCAAGGCCACGCCCATCCAATGGAAGGCCACGACCGAGCCAAGGCCCAAGTCAACGTCCAATTTAAAAAAATTTTGTTTCAAATAAATACCCTTGGCTTAAGCCTCATTATATAACCAAGACAAGCCTAAAACTTTTGTATTTTTTCCATGTGGGATAAAACCAAGGCCAAGGCCAAGCATGATTTCCCACATTGAAAAAAAAAGAATGAAAAATGGCCTTGGTATATAATGAGCCATTATATACCTAGGCAACCCATTTTCTTTTGATTATTTTTCGATGTGGGATAACTCCCAAGGCCACATGGCCAAGGCCATGCCCGGCCAAGGGCGAGGCAAAGCAAGGCGACGGCCATCCAAGGCAAGGCCACGGCCGAGCCAAGGCCAAAGTCAACGTCCAATTTAAAAAAAAAATTGTTTCAAATAAATAATATCTTAATATTTATATTTTTTATTCTGTATAAAAAAATATTTTATTTAACACATAATAAAAATAAGTGGCAATATTTTTTGGATATATATATAAATTTATCATCATCCTATACCCCATCAAATTTATTTTATTTTATAATCATTTTTTTAGTATATAATTATTAATATTATTAATATCATTTATAATTAAAATATTTACTTCACACTTAAGTAATTTTCACTGAAAAGAAATTAAAAAAATAGGAAAGGATAATTAACAAATTTATATTTAAAATTGGGAATTATTTTTCTTTGTCCAAATCCAAATGAAAGAAGTATCTAGTTAAAGAGAAAAAAATTATGAATTTAGGTGAAAAAATGAAATTAAAAAATAATAAATAAAAAAATAGAATTTTTTTTATTATGATTTATAATAAAAAAAAATAATTCTGACTTCATTACTTTGCACTAAAAAAAATGAAATAAATATTAAAGGATATTTAATAAATTAATATTTATACAAAAGATTATTTTTTTTTTCAAATAAAATAAAATAAGTCTCCACTTAAAGAGAAAATAATTAACAAATTTTGGTTTATTCGGATAAAGAGTAAAGTAAAGGCCTTTTTTTTTTCAAATTAGACCTTTTAACAAAAATTGTAACAATTGTTTTATCCGGATCCGACCCGCTTTTTTAAGGTCCATATTCGAATCCGACCCAAAATGACCCTATCCGAGCCCCGATCCAATTCGAGGCCAAGGGCGAGGGCATGGGCCAAGGCCAAGGCCTTGTGCAAGGGCCAAGGCCGGCCGAGGTGAAAATGTTGTGGCCAGCTTCAGCATTTATAGGGGAGGAGAACTTTTTTTTTTTGTTTCAAACCAATGTGGGATAAAATCCCCTACAGGCCAAGGCCGAGCCACGGCCAAGGCCAAGGCCAAGGCCTTTTCTCCTTTTCAATTTCAAATTTGCCATGTAGTGAAAAGACGCAATTGCCCCTCAAAGCCCCTTTAATTACCAAAACCTTGTATTTATATATTGATAGATACTCTCTCCGTTCCAGAAAATGTACCCAAAATGGCGTCCCGTTTGAAGCTTCACCTTTCCTAAAATGGAAAAGTTTTATTAATATTCTATTATACCCACTCATTATTTCCTCCACTCATTCTCTCTCCTAATTCACTATTACACTCACAATACTTTTTAAATTTACTATTTCCTCCACTAATTCTCTCTCCTATTTTCAAATTACACTCACAACATTTTTTCTTTCCACCTATTTCCTTAATTTACGTGTCGGGCCAAAAATGGTGAACCATTTCCTGGGATGAAGGGTGTATATGTATATATATATATATATATATATATATATATATATATATATATATGTATATATATATATGTATATACATATATATATATATATATATACTCCCTCCGTCCCGCCCGAAAGGGCAATTTTGCCTCCTAGCACGAAAATTAAGAAATGAATAAGGAAAGTGATGTAAGAAAGAGAAAAATGTTAAATGTTGTGAGTATGAAAAATTAAATAGGAGAGAATGAGTGGGAGGAATAGTTAGGAGAGAGAATGTTGTGAGTGTAAAAGTAAAGTATGAGAGAGAATGAGTGGGGTAGGAAGAGTATAAAAATAATAAAAACTTTTCTTTTGGGGTTGTGCCTTTTTAAATGGGACGCCCAAAAAGGAAATTTGTGCCCTTTCGGGCGAGACGGAGGGAGTATATATGGGTTTTGTTAGGAGTATCCTAACAAGTGACCCATTATTTTTAGGAGAAAAGTGTCCCTCATTCCTCAAAATAAGCATATGTATAATGGGGACAAAATTGTAATCATCAAAGAGAGAGAGAGAGTTAGTATTATATAAAAGAGAGAGAGAGAGAGAGAGAGAGAGAGAGAGAGAGAGAGAGAGAGAGAGAGAGAGAGAGAGAGAGAGAGAGAGAGAGAGAGAGAGAGAGAGAGAGTTAGTATCTCTCTCTGAAGATTACAATTTTGCCCCCATAATATATATGTTTGCTTTGAGGAATGAGGGACATTTTTGTCCAAAAATAAGGGATCACTTGTTAGTTGTTAGAATACTCTTATGGTGGGTATCCTAACAAAACCCTATCTATAGTATAAATGGCACCTGCCATGAACAGTTCTATGAACAGTATCCAATTATTTTTTCCCATTTTGCCCCTCAAATTCTGCCAAGGTTCTTTATTTTCAATTTTACTCTTAATTTTCAAAATAACTTTTCCCTCCTAAAATTTGAATAGTGCCAAAAGTTTTTTTTCCCATTTTACCCTCACTAAGTTGTCCCTTTTCCATTTTATTCTCACTTTTAATTAAAAAAATATATATCACGTGTCCTCAAACAAACAAGAGCTTTTACTAATATATATATATATATATATATATATATATATATATATATATATATATATATATATATATATATATATATTCCAACGAAGAGTTCTTTGGAAAAGTATACAGACCAGAGACCAGGGTCTGTTTTTGTTGATTAGTATCCTTTGGTAGTTGCAGATTAGTAAAAAAAATATTTCCTCCGTCTTGAAATGATTTTTCCATTTTTTTATCGTTAACTATTTTGATCAATAATTTTAAGTTGATTTAGTTATTCTAATGAAAATTTAAAATTTGTTAGCGATACACCATTATAAGTACTATCAATTACAATTTTTAGATGTTCATTCGGATAATGAAATCAACCTAAAATTATTGCTCAAAGCACCTTCATATTAACTACAAAAAAAATATAGGAAAGATCATTTCGGAACGAAAAGAATAGTACACAACTTTGGTTGTTAGGAACTATGTTAAATGAGAGGTAAGGAAACAACCCAACCCAAGAAGACTACGGAAGTCCTGCAGAAAAATAGCTCGACAAGGAATCTTCAGCAAGCAAGGGAGGTAGTGTCAAAATTCCACTTTTAGAAGACTACGGAAAGAATGATTTGTTTTTTCATTTACCACATATTTTTTCTCCATCTTGCTTTTTGCTCTCGTCTTTTTCTGACTAGGCTTATAATAATACCAAAGTTAGATACCAGTTGCTGTTGGGATCACCGTACTACCCCATCACTCTACATTACATTGTTATTTTTGGAATTTTGATTTTGAAAAAATGAGAGTTTGATCGACTTTTGATCAAAAATTTCATAAAGTTTCAGGTACGATCCAACGATCCAGATTTGCCAGATCCAAAGTTGTGACCTTTGACAGAAAAGTCACCAGAACTCTTCAATATCTATAAAAGGCCCCCCAGGTTGTCAAGTCATTTCATCAATTCATCCAAAGCATTAGATATTCAGTTAAATATCATCTTCTAGCATTCTTCCTCCCTTAAAAGTTCAGAAGTTCTAAACACCAATTAAGTTTGCCGAGTCTTTTGATTTGAAGTGCTTCTATCATAAAGACAATAAGTCATTTTATCTTACGAGAAGATTGCTAGCAGCCGTAAGCACTTAGACGGGATAATATCTTCTTGCGAAAATTGTGTTCAACACAAGACTCGACTTCCGGTTATTTCAATTTTCGCATTTATTATTAATAGTTATTATTTTTCTATTTTGAGAAAGCCTTTTCAAATATTATTTTTTAATATTTACCTAACAATCGCAAGAAGATATTCTGTTTTCTTGAAAAATGGCAAATGAGAATGAAGTCTCTCAGTCCTATGGGCCTAATCCCAGTCAGACTCTTGATGCAACCAATCAAAATGCTGCACCTGTTCCTGCTCTGACTCATCCGGCACATGGTGAGAAACCAGCAAAGTTCACTGGGGTGGACTTCAAGAGGTGGCAGCAAAAGATGTTGTTTTACTTGACCACCCTTAGTCTGCAGAAGGCGTGGGATCATGGTAATTTCTTGTGCATAAATTATATCATGAATGGGCTAGATGATGCCCTGTACAGTGTGTACTGTCTCGTGGAAATGGCCAAAGAGTTATGGAACATTTTGGAGCGAATGTACAAGATCGAGGATGCCGGTTCAAAAAAGTTTGTAGCCGGCTAGTACCTTGATTTCAAAATGGTTGACTCGAAGACCGTTGCCAGCCAAGTTGATGAGTTCCAACTAATCCTCCATAGATTAACCGCGGAAGGAATGGTTATAAATGAACCGTTCAAGGTGGCATCAATCATTGAATAATTGCCGCCAGCCTGGAAGGACTTCAAGAATTATCTCAAGCATAAACACAAGGAGATGGGGCTGGAAGACCTGGTGATTCGTCTTCAGATTGAGGAGAATAACAGGAAGAATGAGGCTAAGGCAGAAGAGAAGTCCAACAAAGGCAGAATGGAGGCTAAGGTTCACCTCGCTGAGTCAAGTACTAGCAACAAGCGGAAACGCTCAGCCTCATGGAATGCTAAGAAAGAACCAGCTAAGAAGCAAAAGGATGGTTGCTATAACTGTGGCAAGCCCGGTCACTTAGCAAGAGATTGCCGTCTTCCAAGAAGGGAAGGGGCAACAGAAATCAAGCCAATGTCGTTGATGACATGGAACTTGATCTAGCTGCTATGGTGTTTGAGGCCAACATAGTAAAGATGGATGACAATCCAAGAGAATGGTGGATAGACACAGGAGCTACCCGCCACATATGTGGTGACAAAGAAAGTTTCTTATCCTATACTCCCATCACTGGAAGGAAGTTATACATGGGAAACTCTGCTACTTCCAATGTCGTAGGACTTGGAAAGGTTGTGCTGAAGATGACTTCAGTCAAAGAGCTGACTCTTGTGGATGTGCTGCATGTCCCAGACATTCACAAAAATCTGGTTTCCGGATCGCTGCTAAGCAAGGCTGGATTTAGACTAGTGTTTGAGTCAGATAAGTTTGTATTGACCAATAATGG
Organism: Adenophora triphylla var. japonica; assembly: GCA_022495995.1. NCBI lineage: Eukaryota > Viridiplantae > Streptophyta > Magnoliopsida > Asterales > Campanulaceae > Adenophora > Adenophora triphylla. Next base: position 796,461 of record JAFEMH010000079.1, read on the forward strand.
TATGTTCCTTGGAAAAGGGTACCTTGACAAAGGCCTTTTCAAGATGAATGTAATGAATGTTTACCGCCCGAAGGCGAAGAATAAAGGTGTTTCTTATGTTTACTTGTTGGATAGTCCTAATCTATGGCATGATAGATTAGGTCACGTGAATTACAACACAATTAAGAAGCTAGTGAGTCAAGAATTAATTCCTATGAATAAATTCGATTCGACTGACAAGTGTGAAATTTGCGTTGAAGCGAAAATGACTAATTCATCATTTCCTTCGGTAATAAGAAACACTACACCTCTTGAATTAGTTCACACAGATATATGTGATCTAAATTTAGTGCAAACTCGAGGTGGGAAAAAGTATTTCATTACATTTATAGACGACTGCACAAGATATTGCTATGTATATCTATTGAAAAGTAAGGATGAAGCCCTGGGGGCTTTCCAAACTTATAAGAATGAAGTTGAGAATCAACTTAATGTAAAGAATAAGAAGATTAGATAGATGAGGAGAATATGTAGCTCCATTTGAAGATATATGTTGGGAATCTGGCATTATTCATCAAACGACAACTCCATATACACCTCAGTCTAACGGAGTAGCTGAACGCAAAAATCGTACTCTTAAGGAGATGATGAATGCACTGTTAATCAGTCCAGGCTTACCCGATAACTTGTGAGGGGAAGCCATACTCACGTCCAGCTACATTCTTAATAAGATGCCCAAGAAAGAAATTGATAAAACTCCTTACGAATTATGGCATTATCGTAAGCCGTCTTCTAAATACCTCAAAGTGTGGGGGTATTTGGCTAAGGTTGCAGTACTTAAGCCAAAACAGGTCAAGATCGGACCTAAAATGATTGACTGCATTTTCATTGGATAAGCAAGTAATAGCAGTGCCTATCGGTTTATAGTGCATAGGTCGAACATTCCTGACATGAATGAAGGAATGATGATAGAATCAAGGAATGAGTCATTCTTTGAGAATATCTTTCCTGCTAAAGAAAGGAAAGATGGAAGTTCTAATAAGAGAACTTATGAAACTACAAGTGTTCCATCTCAAGAAGAAGATGAAGGACCTAGACGTAGTAAAAGGGCAAGAGTGGAAAAGTCTTTTGGTCCTGATTTTCTATCATTTATGTTAGAAAATGAACCAGCTACTGTTAAATAAGCCTTATCTAGTCCGGACGGTCCGTTCTAGAAAGAAGCAATTAACCGTGAGATAGAGTCCATCATGCACAATAATACTTGGGAGTTGGTTGATCTCCTTCCAGGATGCAAACCGTTAGGTTGCAAGTGGATCCTTAAAAGGAAGCATAAGGCAGATGGATCTATAGACAAGTACAAAGCCCGACTGGTAGCCAAAGGGTTTAGACAAAAGGAGGGATATGATTTCTTCGATACATACTCTCCTGTCACAAGGATTACATCCATACGCACTCTCATTGCAATTGCAGCAGTGCATAACCTTGAAATACATCAAATGGATGTAAAAACAGCCTTCTTAAATGGAGAGCTAGATGAAGAGATTTACATGAAACAACCCGAAGGGTTCATTGTTCCTGGTATAGAACGGAAAGCGTGTAAACTTGAAAAGTCATTGTACGAACTTAAACAAGCACCTAAACAATGGCATGAGAAGTTTCACCGAACAATGTTGTCAAACGTATTCAAGATAAATGAATGTGACAAGTGTGTCTACATTAAAGGAACATCTGAATCATTTGTAATTGTCTGTCTTTACGTAGACGACATGTTGATAATGGGAAGTACTCATGAATACTAAAGGTATGTTAAAGAAGCATTTTGACATGAAGGACATGGGATTGACTGATGTTATATTAGGAATAAAGATTTCTAGAATATCAGAAGGGATAGTCCTGTCACAGTCCCATTATCTAGAAAATGTACTTCGAAAGTTTGATGCTTTTGATTGCCCTCTGGCTAAGACTCCGGTAGATATGACTCTACACTTAGCAAAGAATAGAGGAGAACCAGTTTCTCAGCTGGAATATGCAAGAGTAATTGGCAGTCTAATGTACTTAACGAATTGTACGCGTCCTGACATTGCATATTCAGTGAGTAAACTAAGTAGGTTCACAAGTAATCCTAGTGAGGATCATTGGAATGCATTAAACCGGGTATTAAGGTATTTAAAATATACATTAAATTATGGGATACTTTATAATAGATATCCAGCAGTATTAGAAGGATACTGTGATGCCAATTAGATATCTGACACAAAGGACTCCAAATCCACAAGTGGATATGTATTCACGATAGGTGGAGGAGCGGTGTCATGGAAATCTTCCAAACAAACGTGTATAGCCAGATCCACGATGGAATCTGAGTTTATAGCTTTAGATAAAGCAGGAGAAGAAGCCGAGTGGCTTAAGAATTTCTTGGAAGATATTCCGTGTTGGAATAGGCCGGTGCCTGCAGTCCCAATACATTGTGACAACCAATCATCAATTGGAAGGCACAAAGTAGTATGTACAATGGTAAGTCTAGACACATTCATCGTAGACATAATACCATTAGACAGTTGATCTCTAATGGCGTTATCGCTGTTGACTATGTGAAGTCAAAGGATAACTTAGCGGATCCATTTACCAAGGGTATAAACAGAGATCAACTGATAAAATTGTTAAGATGAATGGGCTTAAAATCCATAACAAAAGAACTCATAGCGGACACTCATCCTTGAGAATTGGAGATCCCAAAACCCTGGTTCAATGAGACAACCAAGTTATGATGTTCAGTCGAAACACTTGGAACCTGTTTCACACTCATTCCTAGAACATCCAAGTGTTAGTACCTGCAACAGTGGTGAGGTTAAGTTGAGAAAACTTTTAATGATTCATATACCTAAGAGGTGGAGTATAGCAGGATACTCTTAATAGTAGAATCACCTATCTAAGTGAGAAGTAATAAGGCCGCTTCAAAAAGGAACACTTATGAATAAGATACGGTCCAGGGTCAAAATGGACAAAAATGTGAGAACAAAAATTGTTAGAGCTATTATTGTGCAAGTACTATTGTCTTGGTATACACTATACAGTCACTAGTTCAAAGCATCGCGCTACTAAATGGCTAGTATATCCGATAGTATTTTACTAGGGAAGGTTCGAGGCCACAAGCTACCTATCCTGATGCAATAATGGTTCCCCGGAACTTCTGAACGAATCTGCATTCATGCATGCATTAATTGTCATTCATGTGGGGGATTGTTGAAATTTTGGTTTTGAAAAAATGAGGGTTTGACCGACTTTTGACCAAGAATTCCATAAGGTTTCATTTTAGGAAATTGAAAATTGATTGCATATTAATAATCTACATTTGGAGTAGATTAATTTGATATATTTATTTTCTCAAAACCAATTTGTGGTGAATGAGAAATTAATGCTCAAAGTATGCAAAATGAAATGGGTAAATGAAGAGTTTATGGGATACGAAAGAGTTATCCCACATTGCTTTGAGATATAAAGTAACTAGTACATGCCCGTGTCCAAGGACACGGGTTTTGTTTTTTATTTTGTTTTTTTTTTTAATTTTTTTTAACTTAAATTTTTTTTAAGGGCAAAATGGGAAAGGGACAAATTTAAGGACAAAATGGAAAAGGGACAAATATATGAGGGCAAAATGGGAAATTTCCCACTTGGAACTATTCATAGTACTATTCATTGCTTAGTTGGCATGGTGCCATTTATAATATAGATGCTACTTTATAAGTGGATGCAAACAAGGAGGATTCATCAAAATGTTCCTCCTTGGGCCAACCTAGTTGGACCATTGGGCCAACCATGCAAGTAGTAGCCCAAATTGAGCTAATTTTGTAATAGCTCAATTTGGACCACTATCGCGAAGCGCGCGAAGCCCGCGAAGGCCGTAATGGGCGTTTTAGGGCGCACTTTGCACTTCGCACGTGCCCATCGTCGATAGGAGCAAAGGAGCCTTAAACTTTTGACAAAAGTTGGCTCGTACATGGTCCGGTTTGGTGGTGGCTCGGTCCAGGTTCAGTGGGCCTGTGGCGATTGGGTTGGATGGACATTGGCCCATGCGAAATGGGCTTGGAGCGGCCATGGGCCACGGATCAGATCCGCACCAACTCGCCTGGGCGCGTGTCGATTGACCTAGGGTCACGTCCGAATGAACCAGGTCAGGTTCGGATGAATCTGACGGTTCATGGAACCGGTTCGGGTGGGCTGATCAGGTGTATCTCCCATCAGGTACGATCCAACGGTCCAGATTTGCCAGATCCAAAGTTGTAACCTTTGACAGAAAGGTCACCAGAACTCTTCAATATCTATAAAAGGTCCCGAGGTTGTCAAGTCATTTCATCAATTCATCCAAAGCATTAGATATTCAGTTAAATATCATCTTGTAGCATTCTTCCTCCCTTAAAAGTTCAGAAGTTCTAAACACCAATTAAGTTCGCCGAGTCTTTTGATTTGAAGTGCTTCTATCATAAAGACGATAAGTCGTTTTATCTTACGAGAAGATTGCTAGCAACCGTAAGCACTTGGACGGGACAATATCTTCTTGCGAAAATTGTGTTCAACACAAGACTCGACTTCCGGTTATTTCAATTTTCGCATTTATTATTAATAGTTATTATTTTGTTATTTTTGAGAAAGCCTTTTCAAATATTATTTTTTAATATTTACCTAACATACATTAGTATGATATTATCCGTTTTGGACCCAGCTTACACATATTTGTTTTTGAGTCATCTCACAAAAGGCGTCATACTAATAATAGAGTGGGTGGGTGAAGGACAATTCTTTGCAAATTGATTGAAATGTTGGGCATATTTGTTTGCCCAGTCATTCAGTGACTCATGTGACTTATGCAATATTGATTTTATTTTTTTGGGAAGTGTAAGTACCCAAATCCGGATCGTCAAAATTCGTTAAAAGTTAATCGAAATTCGTTAACTCGCCCTTTTCAGGTTAATCGGAACCCGTTAAACTCCCTATTCCCAAGTCAACGAGACATCCCAGGACTGCCCTGTGCATCCCAACAGCAAAGTGTACTCAACACACGTTATCACACGTAAAAGTACTACTTTCCTCGAAAAACGCACTTTTCGGGACTTTTCGGGGGCGTTCCGAACATTTTCCGGACAGTTATTTAGAAAAGAGTCAAAACCGGGAATAACGGGACAAAAACCCTAGCTTCGATGACTCACAGGGACATATGGCACGCATGCATGGCCTCCCCCATCCCCATCAATCAAATTTAGGGGTGAAAAGACCAAAATACCCCTGAAATTGATAGTTAGGCCGTCCGGCCTGTTTACGTGTAAAACCAGAATTCTCATCAAGTCCATGTAATTTTCAAAATACCCAAAAAACCCCCAAATTGAATCTTAGGCCGTCCGGCCTGTTTTACAAAATCACCCCTATAAATACAAGGGCTGCCATTTTGTTAAAAAGAGAAAAAAAATATTATCCCTCTCCCAAAACCCAACGATTCTAGGCATTCTACCCCCCTCCCGAGCCCCATTTCGTCTCGATTTGCGTGAAAATCTCATTTTCCGACCAAACACGAACCAAACACCTTCGAAACACTTCCCAAACACCAAACTGTATCCCGTATACGTCCTTCCGAGCCAAAGAGTCAATCCCTAGCCATATGTAACACTCTCTCTCTAAAACTCCGTTTCGCCTCGATTTACGCGTCAAACGCTATTTTCGATCCAGTCGAAACTATCAAAATGTAGACGTAACGCCGTCTACGGGGCTCGATACGTTTTACCCCCTAATCATCTTCTCTCCCGTAAGAGAAGTAATTTCGGGTTAAAACGGCGTTCCAGTCCCGTTTTTACGTTTCTGTCATTTACAGTCCGGATCGTTCGATCCGTTGATTCGTTCTTTATCGTCCGAACCGTTTGGTTCGTGATCGTCATTTACAAAGTCCGGATCGTTTTATCCGTTAATATTGCTATTTAATTTACGCAACTTTACAAATCCGAGCAATTTGGCTCGTCGATCGTATCTTTACTGTCCGGATCGTTCGATTCCGTCGATACCGCACTTTTAAATACTGTCATTTACAAGTCTGAGCCATTTGGCTTGTGATAGTATTTACTTATAATTGTCCGAGTCACAAAATGACTCGTTGATCGCATATCATTTAACGTCTTTTTTTATGAAATTGGTAACAATGTAATGCCCGGTTCAAAACCGGAGTTCGTCATTCGAACTCCTCTTCAAAACAATGTAAAACCCGACGTTTGACATTCAAACGCTCTTTTCATTAAAATCAACGTTTGTCATTCAAACCAAAGATTTAAGTTCGTCACTCGAACCCCGTTTTCAAAACAACTCAAAATCGACGTTTGACATTCAAACGCTCATTTCCGACTCGAAACCCGACGTTTGACATTCAAACGCTCTTTTCATTAAAATCAACGTTTTTCATTCAAACTAAAGATTTAAGTTCGTCACTCGAACCTTGCTTTCAAAACAACTCAAAATCGACGTTTGACATTCAAACGCTCATTTCCGACTCAAAACCCGACGTTTGACATTCAAACGCTCTTTTCATTAAAATCAACGTTTGTCATTCAAACTAAAGATTTAAGTTCGTCATTCGAACCCTCTTCCGAGCACATGGGAAACACCGCAGAATCACAAACACAGTCTCGAAGACCTATGGCACTCAAAACCCTAAAAAAACCCTCAGCCAAACCAAGGGAGGAGCCTTCCTGGGATAAAAAGGGACAAAAGGACCTTTTGGAAATTTTCAAGAAATTGGAGAAGCAAATAAGGTCCGTACGGACCTCTTTGTTGCAATAATTACTGAATCCCCTTAAAGTCCACAATATTCCCTCAAATTCCGGAGAAAATCATTACCCTCATGCATGGTTGGTCCGTACAGACCTCTTTGCATGCCAAGATGGTCCGTACGGACCTCTTTGCACAGGGGACACCATCATTCCAGAATATTCACAATTATCACATATTCCCTCAAATCGAGGAAAACTAAAATTCTGGATAACCTACAAGGTCCGTACGGACCTCTTTGCACGAAATCTACCACTATAAATAGAGGGCTCCCCCTCCCATTTCATTCACACCTCCCACTTCTCTCTTCTTCCCCTAGCCTTCAGGCTCCCCTCTAAGACCCTTCGGGGCAATCCCGGCCCCTTGGGAAAATCATTACTTCTCTCTTTTTCTTTTTCCTCCATGATCTTGGAAAATATAAATACCAGATTCCTTCTCCATTTAGAACTTTTACCCTCTCCAACTTCTCGTGCAACTCCGGTGAAGGTAGCAGAAAAGGGCAATTGATTTAACCCGAGTTTTTGTCTCCGTCTGTATTCCCCTTCGTTCGAACTAATTAAGGTATTCTTCTTCATTCTCAATATTAGGGCTTTATTTCTGCAATTTCTTCAATTTCGCCATGGCTAGGAATTTTAGTTGTGAACCCGGAGCTTGGTATGGTTACTGTATTGTCAACCGTAGAGTTTATAAACACTTAAATGGAGAGTGGAGAGAGATGACAATGGAGGAATGTACTTCAATTTTGACCCGTTGGGGCTTGCATTTCACTGAATTAACGTTGCCTGTGGGAGAGAACTTAGGTGCCCTAGAAACGAACGACCCAAGAGTTGTGTCCTTTCACCTCTTCCATGAGCTCCTTGACCATCTAGCTGTGTTCTATATCCAAGGTTCCAACAAACCCTCTTTTCTTAGGAGCAGAATTGGCTTCCCGGGGGAATCTAGGTCGCCCCTTAGTGTGTCTACTAGGTCCCATAAGACTGTGTATAGAACTGATTCCCCTGTTTCCCCCTCTTCTTGTACAGATATAGCGACTCAAGGTGAAGCTAATGCCTCGACCTCATCAAGCCCACGAATAGTTGATGCTTTTGAGACTTCTGTTATATCTGGGAGGAATGAAAGGGGCTACGTGCCTAAAGGGCCACTCAGAGGGAAGCAAAAACTTTCCTTCCCGACTATCTACGATTCCCCTGTTTCCCCCTCTTCTTGTACAGAATATTCACAATTATCCAAAAGGTCCTTTTCATGCAAACAGGGTAAAAGTTCTAAATGAGGCCCCTCGTGGTACTCCGAGGCCTTGCCTGGTCTTTCCCAAGGTGTCCCGGCTCTTTCCGAGTCAAACCGGTAGCTTGAACGCACGCCGAAACTCTGCCCGAGTAATCCCTGCAATCCCAACGCACGCCGAACCTCTGCCCGAACGTAGCCTACAATCTCAACTCACGCCGAAACTCTGTCCGCAGACAACCGGCCTCTCCCGAAGCAATCCCGGTCCGTGCCGGAACACCATTCCATCCTCAAACACTATTCCCCAGCGCAAGACAGACACAAACCAACATTGGTAAGGCTTCCTTCCATTACTATTTCAATACATTTCAATACATAGTATACAATGTAGACATTCGATACAGCATGCATTTTTAAAAGCACACACACACACACACAACATTTAAAGAATATTACTCATTTTTACGAGGTGACTCGGGTGAGCTCTAAGATTCTAATATTCTCTTCCCGAGGAGTCATCTGACCTCCGAACTCAAAATATCATCACACAAAAACAGTTTATTATTATTTTTAAACTGATGCCCTTTTTCAATGTTTTGGGCTTAACAATAAAAACGGCGTGGCGACTCTACAAAGCAAAACACAGCGAGACACCTCCACCAACGAACGACGCCGCAAGGCGAGCGAAATGCCAGATGCCGGGGCGCGAACGCGCTGCCTCTCGGATCCGGGCTATTTCAGTTGGCGACTCCGCTGGGGACTTTTTGTTTTAAAATGTTTTTAAACAAAACAAAAGATTTTTAAAACGATGATGAGGGTCAAACTTTCATTTTACCCCTTTCTTTAACTGTTGTGTGTGTGTGCACGTGCTTCGTTTTTATTTTACAAAAAAAATAAAAAAAATGCATCAATATACATCTGTGCATACATTTAAAATTCTTCAAAAACTTCTGTTTTACTCAGAAAAAGAATTTTAGAGACCGCACACTACTCGCACTGCTGCCTCGGTTACACCGCACACTACGCACACTGCTGCCTCGGTTACACCGCACACTACGCGCACTGCTGCCTCGGATACACTGCACACTACAACCCTTAACCCGGAGTGGTCTCAGTTGCAGTCCGTTTGGTCTTCCTAGGCCTCTCGGATGCGCACGGGATCATTCCAAACATCCCATCCTAGCCAAGCGTCAACCCTGCACGTTTGAGTCTTGAGTCACACTCTGTCCAGACTCGGTTGGTTTTTATCCAGTCCGTGTCATACAGCCTGGATACATATACCATGCCGGCCATTTTCTGAGTCAAGGCTCGGAACTCAAGATCCCTTACGCAAGCAAAGCGATGAAAGGTTCTTGACCTGATCTTGATTTTCGAAGCTACACCCAGACGATGCTCCGTCCCGGATATACATCCATGCTCACATGACACCATGTCATCACGCCTTGATACGTCAGCCATGACAATATGACCCAGCCAACGCCTAACGTCACAGATCCCTTGCGCAAGCAAGGTAAAGAGAGGTCATGCCGAACTCTTGACCTGATCTTGACTCAGTGGCCGGCTCGGTTCACTATTCACATGGCTAACGCATCAAAACGAACATGACAGGCTCGGTCCTTAGGTTCGATTTTTCTTTTAGGCCGGTGGAAACCGCTTGCCCTATAGGACCCTCGCCCAGGGCTGTCCACCCTGGGATGTCGAAATACAGGTGCAAAACGAGGGGCTTATAGCCGCACAGATGGTCTCCACTGACCCAGGATCTAGCATAGTTGCGAAAAAGGATCTAGCATAGTTGCGAAAAAGAAGAGCAATCTTTTCCAACCTACTTAGGACTCTGAGAAAACATGTTTTAAGTAAATTAAAACAACAAAAAAAAAATATAAAAGAAACGGAGACCGCATGCCACGTGAGCTTTCCCCCTTTTATCCCGTGAGGCCATTCCTGTGTCTAAACCTTGCCCGTCACCCCCTCCAGCGAACCGAGAGTGGTTGAGAATACCCGGGAGCCGCCTTTTCGATATCGAGGTCACAAGGTCCGATGACCCTTCCGGTTCAACGGTCCGCACCGTCCGCTTCTCCCCATGACGGGATCAACGGATAACGGTGAGGGAAACGGAACCCCGCCACTAAGGAACCTCCAGACAATGGAGGAGGTGCTGCGAGCCTTCGAAACCATCAAGAAGCGCCAAGAAGAGCGGCAAGCTGGATCGTAGACACCTTGCGTCTTCGAGAAGCGATTGCGGTTCCCCAACTCGACGGAACCTTTGTTCTCATAGAGGACGAAGACATACCGCCCCGGTTTCTCAAAGCTATCGGCGAGTTCCGCCTCCGCCAAGTTACGAGATCCCGCAACGCTAAGCGGCTCTCGCTCAAAGCTCCCTTCGGGCGTCGGGCCAAGCGGCTCCGACATGCTCGCCTCAAGACACGGTCAGTTTCCCGGCTCTGTACATCAAGCTCAGTACCAACAGCACACATACGTGCCTGCTCCGCCAGATCCCAATGCATCTCGGTATCCCCCAGGATTCAATCCCTGCCTCCTATCAAGCTCATTGCCACTCAATAACTGGGCCACCTTCTCCGGACCCACTGCCAGCAAAAAGGACATGATCGAACAACTTGGTCTGACCTCTCGAGTCCTAGAGTCCAAAGGTCAAAACTCATCCTGAGTCCATTATCTTTGAATTTGAGTCTCTCGAGTCATCTGATGGCCTCACGCCAGAAGATTACGAACTCATTGCCAATAATGTATTCCCATATGCTCTTAATGAATGCTTCGATCTTTCCGAGTATCCTCTCATTGCATCTTTAACAACTGATAAATTAACTAACACACAAACAGTTAATAACGATTCACTTGATAAAGAAGCAGACACATTAAACGAACAATACATTAAGCACATCTTTAAGCATGTTGTCAAACGAGAGAAAAACCGGGCCCAAGCCGCGAGGAGGTTTTAACCAAAGTGAATTTGGGAACTGCTGAAGAGCCAAAAAAGACACAAATCGGAAGTTTCTTCACCGGCACAGAGCAAGACGCATTGACTGCACTGCTCAAATAATTCGTGGACGTGTTCGCTTGGTCTTACCGAGACATGCCTGGATTAGATCCAAACATTGTGGAACACCGGATTCCCTTGAATCCCGAGGCTAAGCCCATCAAGCAAAAGCTACGCCGAATCAAGCCAGAATGGTCTTTACAAGTCAAGGAAGAGATCGAGAAGATACTCCGCGTCGGCTTCATCAGGGTGATCGAGTACCCCACATGGCTCTCCAATATCGTCACGGTCACCAAGGCCAATGGAAAAGTGCGTTGCTGCGTGGACTTCCGAGATCTCAACAAAGCAAGTCCCAAGGACGACTTTCCACTACCCAACATCGACATGTTGGTAGACACTACAGCCAATTTCGAAGTCAAGTCCTTCGTGGACGGGTTTGCCGGCTACAATCAAATCAAGATGGCCGAGGAAGATCAAGAAAAGACAGCTTTCACAACCCCCTGGGGAACCTACTGCTACACAGTAATGCCGTTCGGACTAAAGAACGCTGGGGCTACCTACCAACGAGCAGCAACCGCCCTCTTCCATGATATGATCCACAAAGAGATCGAAGTGTACGTCAATGACATGATCATCCACTCAAAGGGATCAGACGGACAACACCTCACAGACCTGAGAAAATTCTTCAATCGCCTCCGAAAACACTCAATGAGGCTAAACCCTGCCAAATGCACATTTGGGGTTAGCCGAGGCAAGGTCTTGGGATACATGGTCACCGAGAGAGGCATCGAGGTTGATCCTCAAAAGATCAAGGCCATCATCGAAATGAGACCACATCAAACTCAGACAGAGGTGAAAAGCTTCATGGGTCGCCTGCAGTATATCAGCCGCTTCGTCAATCAATTGACCTCCATGTGCGAGCCAATCTTCAAACTGATGAAGAAGAACGCCGACATCGAATGGAACTCAGAATGCCAAGATGCCTTTGAAGAAATAAAGGCATACCTCGTGAGTCCTCCGATTCTCTGTCCTCCCCACGAGGAGAAGCCACTGTTGCTATACCTAACTGTGACCGACACCGCAGTTGGAGCCATGCTTTGTCAAGAAAAGAAGGAGTCACGAGTCGAAAGTGCCATCTACTTCGTCAGTCGAAAGTTTCAAGGCAGCGAACTCAATTACTCAGCCCTCGAGAAAACCTGCGCAGCTCTGGTATGGGTTGTCGGAAAATTACGGCACTACATGCAGTCGCACACGGTACACTTGGTTTCCAAAATGGACCCAGTCAAATACCTCTTCGACAAACCATCTTCGTCAATGAGACTCGCCAAATGGTCTTTCTTCCTAGCGGAATTTGACATCAAGTACGTTAACCAAAAGTCAATCAAGGGACGGGCAATGGACGAACAACTGGCTGATTTCCCAACCGACGAGGCTCGAGGCCCTGAACCACAATTCCCAGATGAGGGAATCTTTGCACTTGAAGGCGAAAATCTATGGCAACTGTTCTTCGATGGAGCAACCAACAAAAAAGGAAACGACACTGGTATGCTCTTGGTCGATCCCAAGGACGAGCACACCCCAATCGCCATAAAGCTCAATTTCGAGGTAACCAACAATGCCGCCGAATATGAAGCCTGTGCTGCCGGACTACAAGTCGCACTCGAGAGGAATGTCCAGAAACTCAAAGTTTATGGGGACTCAGCCTTGATCATCAACCAAGTTTCCAACAAGTGGAAAACCATAGACCCAGGCTTGCAAAAATACCATGCCTGCATGAAGGACCTCATCACACAATTCGAAGAGGTCACCTTCCACTACTTGCCAAGAGACCGAAACAGGTTTGCAGATGCCTTAGCCACCTTGGCTTCACTTGTGGAAATCCCTGAAGGAAAAGCAATCAAACCCTTCAAAGTCGGACGAAAGGAAATCCCTGCCTACTGTTGTGAGATCAAACCAGAACCTAAGCCCATCAATGAGCCATGGTATAACCAGATCTTCCAATACCTCAAGAATGGGGAAACCGCCTTCATGAACAAGGAAGGCCAACACACAGAAGGGGTCAAAGCCAAGAGCATCATGGCCCTAAAACGCCTCGCCTCACACTTCGTCATCCTTGGGGACATGCTATACAAGAAATGCTACCATGGACCACTCCTACGCTGCATCAACCAGGAAAAGGCAAACAAGATCATGAACGAAGTCCACAATGGGGCTTGCGGTCCCCACATGAACGCCAGAGCCCTGATGCAAATCATTCTCAGGATGGGCTACTACTGGATCTCTATGGAGGCAGACTGCATCCACTTTGTCCGAAGCTGCGACAAGTGTCAACGGTTCTCCAACCTCAATCATCTACCTCCCCACGATATCTACTGCATGACTACACCCTGGCCATTTGCCACTTGGGGAATTGACGTCATCGGGAAAATCGCTCCGCCAGGCAGCAACGGTCAGGAGTTCATATTAGTAGCCATCGACTACTTCACCAAATGGGTCGAGGCCAAGTCCTACAAGATACTCACCTCCAAGAAAGTCGCGCATTTCCTCAAGGAAAACATCATCTGCCGATACGGCATCCCGAATGAGGTCATATCAGACAACGGTTCACACTTCGAGGGGAATTCGGCCAGGCTGGCGGCCGAATTCAAGATCACACGCCACAAATCTTCTCCCTACCGGCCACAAACGAACGGCGCCGTAGAAGCAGCAAACAAGACCCTCGAACGGATCATCCGAAAAATGACCACCCGAGGACGAGATTGGCCCGAGAAGCTGCACATTGCACTTTGGGGCTACCGAACATCAGTCAGAACAGCCACGGGAGAAACACCATTCGCCCTGACATACGGGATGGAAGCAGTCCTTCCCATTGAATTGGAAATTCCCTCACTCCGAGTGCTGCTGGAAAATGACGTCAACGAAGTCGAATGGCTCCGAAGCCGACATGACGAATTGGCTCTGCTAGACGAGCGACGACTAAAGGCCATGGAACACGTTCGAGCCTATCAAAGCAGGATGGATAGAGCTTTTGACAAGAAAGTCAAGTCCCGAGACATCAGGGAAGGCGATCTGGTACTCAAAGAAAAGTCTCCCACTCGAACCAACCCACTGGGAAAATGGGAACCAACATGGATCGGCCCTTTCGTGGTTCAAAAGATCTTCTCCGGAGGTGCCATGAAGCTGACAGACCTAGACGGCAATCCCTTCATGAATCCAGTCAACGGAAGCAAACTTCGCAGATACTTCGCCTAAAGAAGAACAACGGTGCATCTCTTGGTACTCCATGTAGTGTCGAACTACGCAGACCTGAGCCCTCTAGTCCGGGGGAACGTAGGCAACCTTAATTGGTCCGGTCTAAAAATACACAAAAAAGTCAAAAGTTTGAATGTCAATCAAGACCTCCATCAAGCTACGCACTTTTCAAGAGCACGCCCCAATGTCACCTTGACCAAGTCAAACGACGGCGGCAACATCAAAGGACATCCGGAGGTCACTCAACGTCAAACGACTGACCCATGTCTACTTCCAAGCCAGGGGCTTGTCTTCGCCCTCACGCGCTTCAAAAAAAAAAAAAGGAGCTCGAGCAAGGGCTCACAAAAAAAAATAAAATAAAAAAAAAAGAGCTCGAGCAGAAGCTGCGAAATTGAGGTCAAGAGCCCGACGCCAACAAAGGGCAAGGAAGCTACAGAAATGACCGTCAAAACGACTTGTCAGGGGATCATTCAACCTCTCCGCCAAGCACAAAGCCTAAGCAAAGGGGATTTCCGTCAAGGCCCAGGCTGCTTCAGTCCACAAATGCAACAGAAAAGTCCAAAGATGGACGCCGACAAGGTACACAAAAAAAACAAAGGCAAACAAGAGACCTTGCGTCTCGACAAAGCTTTAAAAGTAAATCACAAATCACTAACGGTTACAACATTTCTTGATGAGTTCAAGCACGGTCTACTCTCAAGTTCACAACATGCTAAAAGACAGCTTAATACATTTAACAAATAATGTGTTTACAATGCAATGAATGGATACCTAGGAGGTCATTTCGTGCCATATGCGCTTGTCCCCTCGCCATTCTTCCCTTTCTTCCCTCATCCCCGGCGAGTCTTCTTTCGCTCCACGCGAACCAACTCCGCGTCTCTCAGTCCGAGATTAGGGGTCCTCCCCGTAGAGTCAAACAATCCAGCAGCTCTCAGGGCTTCATTCGCCCGTGCTTCGGCTCGGATCTCCTCCCTGCGAGTCTGTAAAAGGGGACCTCTCCCCGTCAGTCGGTCAAATCTGGTCTCGTAGTCAAATAAAGTGTCTCCCGTAACATCCTGAGGGTCAGACCAGGCTTCGGCACTCCTAAGGCAATAGCTACTACGGCAACCGGGTCCCAGAATTGCTACACGCCTGCTCTCCAAAGCCACTTGGGACTGCCCAACACGCTGCTCATACCAAAGCCAGTACTGAGTCGTCAATACGACACTCTCCCGACGTCTAAGGAGCACCACAGGAGGGAAAGCGGAATACTTCTATACCCTCAGAAAATACAAGAAAGCACCTGGAGCTGCCATACAAAGAGGAGCTATCTCCGTAGTAGCAAGGTCATCCCAGCCCAACAAAGGCTCCTGCTTCATCCCAAGACAAACCTGGGACTCTGACGACATAGGACCCTTCCTGAAAGACCCTCCTAGTCTCAATCCCCCAGTGGGGAACCCACCAACGGATCTGATGCGTACCAAGCCGTGCCATCCATCTCTCCCAGGCGGACTGATCCATATCCAACACAAGAGGTCGCTGAGCAAATGACCACGGGCTAAACGACGTCGGAGCCTCGGGCATGGCCTGAAGTCTCTCTCGCAGCCACAAGGTGAGCAAAGCGGGGCTTCCCCCTCTCATGAACCGATCCCCAGTCGCCAGACGGTCAATACCATGAAGAGTCTCCCCCAGCACCAACGGGACAATATCCTCTCCAACTCTGCAGTGCCCAACCACATCTAGCAAAGCGCCATCGCAAATGCCAAGGGAGCTGACCAGGAAAAGCGTCGCCATCACGCACAAGGCAAATGCGTCCCAAGAGACATCACTCTCATCATCAACCATAAATCGCTCCGGCAGCTCAGAAATGTCAATATGACCCGAATCAAGGATCATGCGCTGCACTTCTTTCAACGAAGTACGAAGAAAGCTTGCAAGCTTCACGCTCACAGCAGCACCACCAATCAAAGGAAGCGAGATGGCCTCCACCTCCGGTCCTCCAATCAAAGCCCGAAAATCCTCGAAAGTGGGCACCATTTCATTGTAGGAAAAGCAATACACATGCCTCCTAACATCCCAGAACTTCGCGGCAGCCCGCAACAACTCCCAATCAGGAACCAACTCCTTAAAAGACCAAATCGAGCAAAGACGAAACCTTACCTCGAAAACCCGTCTCTGATGCTTCATACGGCGCCGCATCCACGTTTTCAGCTGCTCAAGGAAGTGTGCTTGCCTCTCCTGCGAAAGCCTCGGCAAAATTCTAGGAACGTACGAAGAATCCATGGCAAAAATGGAGGTTCCTAGAGAAAATGGGGGAGAAAGCTCGAAAATGGCTGCAAATGGGGAATGGGGAAAGACCAGACACTGAAAAGCATTTATTTCCTTCCCAAAAGCAAGGTTGGTCCGTACGGACCACTTTGCAACCTAGGTCTGTCCGTACGGACCTTATTGCATCTTGGACCCACTTTCTCAGCAAACAATACAACAACCACTGTTCTCAGCAGGACCTTGCTCCAAACTGCCCAAACACTGGCCAAAGCCATTTCCGGCAAACATACACTACCCACAAACGCACTCTCATCTCACGTGGCATGCACAAAATAAAAAAATAATAGCAACAATTCCTAGGACAATTCTCGGGAATCACAAAAATGACATTACATCTTAAAATAAAATGCGTTTGCCATGCAAATACGAGTGTTTTATTACAGGTACATCTAATGTCTGTTGCTAAAAAAAAAGAGAAGATATGGAAAGAGGGAAAGCAAATGAACCCTAGTCCGACTCTTCAGCATCATCATCCTCCCCAAGATCATCAAGCGAGAAGTCGGGCATCCCAGCTGAACTCGCCGAGCCATATCCTCGTCATCGTAGTACCGAGCCCCCTCCGAGGCCGGTACTCAAAGTAATCGAAGGATCAAATCCGACGAAAGGATCGAAGAAGGAAGGCTCGACGAACCCTCACCCCGCGCATCCCGCCGAGGAAAGAACTGGTAAAGGGTCTCGCGGCCTCGGAGCTCCCGAAGACGCCCCGCATCCATGCTATGCCGCCCCGCGAAGGTCCTCCCCGCCGTGGCTCCGGCTCGACTCTCGGTGGAGGAACATCTACAGAATGCCTCGAAGGCATCGGCGTGTACGCCGGCACACGTCGCGAAGATCGGCAAGACATCTTCGACGCCATCTTCTTCGCGAAAGACCGCATCGCCACATAACGGCGGGTCAGCATGTCAAAAGCCCTCCCTGGGACTCCGCACAAGCAAGCGCCAAAGAAACGCTCAAAGCAATACAACATACTCAACAACAAAAAGAGAAAAATACGTAAAAGATACCAAGATGAAAAAGAGTAAGCACACTCACCGGTCTATCGGGATCCACTCGGTAGGCGGCGGGAGCCCGCTCGGGGACAGTACGGGCACCCTCCTCCTCGAGGAATCCCCACGAACATACGTAAAGTCCGGCCCAGGCACCGGAACCTCTAGGGGACCCTGCGGACCAGCCTCCCTCTCCCTCGCCAACACCTGTGGCATCCTCAACTTCCTCCTCACAAAGGCCCCATACTCTTCTCGATACAAAACAAACTCCTCGGCACCCACGCCGCCAAGATACTTCTCAAAATCCAACACATCCATATCCCGGGAATCCAACATCCCAAAAGGAGGGTCCCTCGGAGCCAAGGGAAGCATACCCGGGCCATGCTGCCAGAAGACCCGCTCTCCCAAATACATGATGTCGCAAGTCAGGCCCCGCAGCATCTTCCGCTGCACCGTCACCAGGGGAGCCCCCTCGAAATCATCGCCCTCATATCGAGCCCAAGGATATAGAACAAACCTCTCCGAGCTATCTCTCTCCAAATGCTCCTGCACCTCCCCGTAGGAAATCGTGAGCTTACCCCTGCTGGTCCTCCTCCTCCTCGCCGGGCGGGCCCAGCCTAACATAGCAGGATACGCTGCTATGGCCCCAGGATCTCTATCCCACGGGAAGCACTGAAAGATCTCATAGAACCACACCTGTGACAAAAGCAGAAAAGGCTCAGTGCAAAAGAAAATGGAGAAACGACAAGTTGCTAAATCAAAAACAGCAATAAACTCATACCTCCAAAGCAAAGTCAAAACAAGCCAAGGAACTGGCCACACCCCGGCTAAACCGGTCCAAAGAGAAGTAGAGCTCGGCCAAGCCCGCCTCCCCCCAAGAGATATCACAAACTCTCTCTAAATCAATCAAGCTCTCCAGCAGAGCAAAAGGAGCCGTAGTCGAGTGGTTCGAGAATAAAGTCTCGGAAAGCGCAAACCACAGGAAGGAGCGCGCCAGCTGCTCCGCCGTCACCTGGCCGGTACCCCGAACATAGGCCCCAATACTGGCCGTGATCCTCATCTCAACATCACTATACAACATGCCAAGACCCTGCGAGGAACAGCGCAAAGCCCAAGCAGCCTCGGCCAAGACATCCTCGGCAATCATATCTCGCCACCGCACTGGCCCTCCTTTGAAGGAAAGCCCGGTGATAGCAGCAAAGTCCGTGGGCGTCACTGTCACCTCTCCCCAGCTCAGATGGAAGGTGTGGGTGGTATCCCACCAGTACTCAGAAAGGCCAAGGAAGACGCTCTTGTTCTTCCTCGTGTTAGAAACCCCGGCCAAGTTCTCCACGAACACGCCCAGGCCAGAAGCGTAGACCAGCCTCTTGGGGCTCGGCCTACCATCCACAGAAATGTCCGGCATCCGCTGCCACAACTCAACAACAGCCTTGAGCGATCCCCGAGTCTTCATATTCTTGGCTTTCCCAGCCAAGAGCCCCTCATCCTGCAGGTAAACACAGCAAAGGTACGTCAGTCACAGTACTTAATGCAAAATACCAAAAGAAAATCAAAGCACAAAAGACCGTCCCAACACGGCAAAGCACATATATCCCGTCACAAAACACGGCACATATTGCACATAATTTTTACATGCAACTCAAAACACGACATGCATTATACATAATTTTTCCATGCAGTCCCGTCACAAAAATACGGCACACACTGTACAAATTTTCTCAAAAGAGAGATTAAGCCCTACACAACATATTTTCAAAATAACCCATCACAAAACACGGCACATATTGCACATACTTTCCCCACAGAGTCCGTCACCCAAGAACACGGCACACACTGCATAACACATTTTCAAAAGAAAAGTCCGTCCCTACACGGCACATACTTTCAGACAAAACCCGTCACAAAACACGGCACATGTCACATTTTTTTCTACAAAATTTGTCCCTACATGAAAATTTTTCCCACATTGTACATACATAAAAAGCATAATGTACAAAACACCAAAGCATGCAATTCATTAGAGAGGCACTTTATTTTCACAAATAAGAGCTAATCTACACATTTCTGCACAAAATGCACATATTCACAATTTTTACATGCCCAATTTCAACAATTCATCAAGAATTCCACAAAAGGCATGGCAAATAACAAAAGCCCCAAAATGCGAAAAACTAAAACCTTGTTCTAGTATTCAAGCAAGAAATCGAGACGAAATGGATTTCTTACCTTCGCGACGTTCCTAGAGCGACGATTGTGCACCTCCGGATTCGGATATAATACATCCAGGTTCTTCGAAGATGGAACAAAGGAGTTCCAATTTCTTTGGAGCTCCATCCGTTGCTCGATCACTTCTTGACTGCGTTGTCGACGACATCTTCGAGATCCTTCCGCCATTGCGAACAATTCAAGCTAAAAATGGAGGATTTTGGTGTAACAATGGAGGTTTTTTCTCCTTCTCTCTCTCTCTCTAGTTCACGCACGGAAGAAGAAGGAATGGGGAAAGGCTCGGCATTTAATCCCAGTCAAAACCTGGGAACTGTAAAAAACCAACCTGGTCCGTACGGACCTCTTTACATCCCAGGTTGGTCCGTACGGACCTTCTTGCAAGGGAGGGCCAAATTACTTTTCTGCCCTTATAATCTTTGCCCCTGGCTGTCCAAAGGCCTATTTCAGCAAATTCAATGCAGTTTGGTCCTTAACCAACAGCAATTCAAGAACCGACCGTCAATGTAAGCCCGGACTTCGCCCACTCAACGGCAATTCAACCACCGGCCGTCAGTGTAAGCCCGGACTTCGCCCACTCAACGACAATTCAAGAACCGGCCGTCAATGTAAGCCCGGACTTCGCCCACTCAATGGCAATTCAAGAACCGGCCGTCAATGTAAGCCCGGACTTCTCCCACTCAACGGCAATTCAAGAACCGGCCGTCAATGTAAGCCCAGACTTTGCCCACTCAACGGCGATTCAAGAACCGACCGTCAATGTAAGCCCGGACTTCGCCCACTCAACGGCAATTCAAGAACCGGCCATCAATGTAAGCCCGGACTTCGCCCACTCAACGGCAATTCAACCACCGGCCATCAATGTAAGCCCGGACTTCGCCCACTCAACGGCAATTCAACCACCGGCCGTCAGTGTAAGCCCGGACCTCTCCCACTAAACGGTGAAACAAGCACAAGAAGGAGCCCACACCTCCAAGTACAAATCTCAAGGCACAAAACGCCTCCAAAACGCTCAACGACAACGCAAGCACCGGCCATCAAAGTAAGCCCGAGCTCCTTCCCCAGCAAGTCAAAAGGAAGTCGAACAAGACTACATATCCCCAGCACCGGCCGTCAGTGTAAGCCCGGACCTCGCCTACTAAACGGTAAAACAAGCGCAAAAGGAGCCAGCACTTCCAAGTACAAATCCTAAGGCACGAAATGCCTCCAAAACACCAAACGGTGAAGCAACCACCGGCCATCATCCTTGCCCGCTCAACGGCAACTCAAACACCGGCCATCAAAGTAAGCCCGAAGTCACCCTCTCAGCAGAAAAGGCCCCTACAAGGCCACGATGATCCCCAATAGACGAACACCGGCGGCCATCGTAAGTCCAACTTTCTCCCCAGCAGATAAAGCACGAGGCATCTACACCTCTCGCAATCAAAGCTCAAGGCAGCCATGCCTCCACAATCGCAGCCAGAAGACGATTCAAGTCCTCACGCATGGCAAACCGCAGCCAGAAGACAGTTCAAGTCCTCACGCATGGCAAACCGCAGCCAGAAGACGATTCAAGTCCTCACGCATGGCAAACCGCAGTCAGAAGACGACTCAAGTCTTCATACATGACACAACCGCAGCCAGAAGATGATTCAAGTCCTCACGCATGGCACAACCACAGTCAGAAGACGACTCAAGTCTTCATACATGACATAACCGCAGTCAGAAGACGACTCAAGTCTTCATACATGACACAACCACAGTCAGAAGATGATTCAAGTCCTCACGCATGGAAAACTGCAACCAGAAGACGATTCAAGTCCTCATACTATCTCCAGCCTGGAAGGCTTTAAACCACTCGGTCCGGAAGACCGTATAAACCTCCCACCTCACTACCTCCAGCCCGGAAGGCTTTAAACCACTCGGTCCGGAAGACCGTATAAACCTCCCACATTACTATCTTCAGCCCGGAAGGCTTTAAACCACTCGGTCCGGAAGACCGTATAAACCTCCCAAATCACTATCTTCGACCCGGAAGGCCTTAAACCACCCGATTAGGAAAATCGTAAAGTTTCCATCACAATTGACCTCAGCGGTCACCACATCTTAGGACACTACCCTGTCCTTACCACTGACCTCGGCGGTCACACGATACTTCAGGGCACCATCACGCCCACATACACTCACAAATTCACGACATCTGAACTACGACCAGGCTTGATTCCCGCCAGGGATACGTAGGAATCCTATTACAGGGTCCAGCCATCGACCTATACGGTCACCCAGGACGCCACAACGTCCTTACCATCGACCTATGCAGTTACCCACAGGACACCACTACGTCCATGCACAAAGTTTCAGTCAGAGGACCCTTTCCATCCTTGTACACCACAAACACTCACCCCATAAACGAACTACGATCAGGCTTGATTCCCGCCAGGGATACGTAGGAACCCTATCACAGGGTCCAGCCAACTGACCTAAACGGTCACACAACAGGACACCGCCACGTCCTCACCCCGACCTCCACGGTCACTTCCTCTCCCAGCACGCAATCCAGATTAGGACCTTTATCTTATCAACGACCCCACTTCCTCCGTAAGTGACGTCGTCGAGGGGCTTTTGTAAGTACCCCAATCTGGATCACCCTCTTTCGAGCACATGGGAAACACTGCAGACTCACAAACACAGTCTCGAAGACCTATGGCTCTCAAAACCCTCAAAAAACCCTCAGCCAAACCAAGGGAGGAGCCTTCATGGGATAAAAAGGGACAAAAAGACCTTTTGGGAATTTTCAGGAAATTGGAGAAGCAAATAAGGTCCGTACGGACCTCTTTGTTGCAATAATTACTGAATCCCCTTAAAGTCCACAATATTCCCTCAAATCTCGGAGAAAATCATTACCCTCATGCATGGTTGGTCCGTACGGACCTCTTTGCATGCAAAGATGGTCCGTACGGACCTCTTTGCACAGGGGACACCATCATTCCAGAATATTCACAATTATCACATATTCCCTCAAATCGAGGAAAACTAAAATTCTGGATAACCTACAAGGTCCGTACGGACCTCTTTGCATGAAATCTACTACTATAAATAGAGGGCTCCCTGTAAGTACCCAAATCCGGATCGTCCAAATCCGTCAGAAAGTTAACCGAAATCCGTTAACTGGCTCGCTCCAGGTTAACCGGAACTCGTTAAACTCCCGTTCTTTGTGCTAACGAGACGTCCCCGGATCGCCCGTGCATCCCGACGTCGAACCGTACTTAGCACGTGACATCTCACGTAAAAGTATGGCTTTCCCTGAAAAACGCATTTTCCGGCACTTTCCGGGGGCGTTTCGGACATTTCCCGGACTGTTATTTTAAAAAACGGACAAAACCGGGACCGGGGAATGAACTCCCACACTTCTGGTGAGTCACAGGACACGTGTCCTGCATGCCACCTCCCTCTAGTCACTCGTCAATCACAAATCAAGGCCAAAAGACCAAAATACCCCTGGTTTGCAAGCCAAGTCCGGCCGGACTCACTGTGCAATTTTCCTGAAATTGCCAACAAGTCCCCCCATTTCCAAAATTCCCAAAACCCCGAAATTCACCCAAGTCCCACGGACTCCTACTGCAATTTTCACCCTATAAATAGAAGTTGCTGTCAAAGGCCAAAAGGGATTTGGAACACCAAAAAAAATCACATACCCCACGGCCCAAACTGGTTTCCACCCCTTTCGAGCTTCCGTTTTGTCTCGATTCGCGTGAAACCTTCGTATTTCGATCAATTACGCACCCTACAACTTCGAAACAACCTTTCGAATAACTTTCCGTGTCCCGTGCACACCTCCCGAGCCAAAGGAGTCGACCCTAGCCATAGGTATAACTCCCTCTCTCTGAATCTTCCGTTCCGTCTCGGTTTACGCGCCAGTCGCTATAACTGTTTCGAACGTCATTGTCAAAATGTAGACGCCTCCGTCTAACGGGGTCCGATACGTTTTAGCCCCTCGATCCTCTTCTCTTTCCGTAAGAGAAGTAATCACAGGTTAAAACGGCGTTCCGACCCCGTTCCGTTTACTTTCACGTCATTTACAATTCCGAGCCGTTTGGCCTCGTTGATCGTCATTTACAATTCCGAGCCATTTGGCCTCGTTGATCGTCATTTACAATTCCGAGCCGTTTGGCCTCGTTGATCGTCATTTACGATTCCGGATCGTTTGATTCCGTTGACACCGCTTTAAATACTGTCATTTACCAGTCCGATCCGTTTGGATTGTGATAGTATTTACTTTTCAAAAGTCCGAGTCGCAACCCGATTCGTTGATCGCATATCATTTAATACGCATTTTTCCCGTAAAAATCGTTAACAATGTAATGCCCGGTTCAAAACCGGAGTTCGTCCGTCGAACTCTCTTTCAAAACGCGCGAAATGACGTTTGCCACGTAAACGCTCATCTTCAAACTCAAAGCCGCCATTTGACACTTAAAATCATTTAATACGCATTTTTCTAGCAAAAATCGTTAACAATGACTCGTACGGCTCAAAGTCGACGTTTGCCACGCAAACGCTCATTTCAAACTCAAAATCGACGTTTGCCACGCAAACGCTCATTTCAACTCAAAACCGACGTTTGTCATTCAAACGCTCGTCTTTTCAAACAAAGTCACCTAATCAACGTTTGACACTCAAACCAAGATTAAGCTTGTCATTCAAGCCCCCCATTTCAAAACACACATACACACACACACACGATTTCGAGAAAGGTAGAAAGACTCGTCATGCGAGGCGTTTCGGGCGATCTCGTCATACTCTACCCGAAACGTAACCTGACCTCCGAACCTAACAATCTCTGGTACTAAAAAGCTTTTTACTCGTTTTTGCTGCCAATAAAAATGATCCCCATTTTCAAAGCCTTTTCCTAAGTTTTTGCTACCAATAAAAACGACACCTTTTCGCAATAGCCGTTTCTCAACGTTTGGGCTCAAAATACAAAACCGCGTGGCGACTCCTCATTCTGCTCCTTCCCGTGAAGCGAGGTCTCAGACACCAACCCCCCGCGAAAGACAACCGCCTTTTCCGCCGCCCCCCGCGCGCGAAAAAGATCGGGTAATTTCAGTTGGCGACTCCGCTGGGGACAAGATACTTTTTTCAAAACTGCCAATGTTTTCTAAAAAGCCTTCCGTGGGTCAAACTTTCGTTTACCCTTCCTCGTTTTCGTGTGTATATTACTTTAAACCTCGAACGGTTTTTTTCAAAAGGCATTACATTGTCAACTTTTCAAAATCTTACCATGTTTGTGCATTCCCATTCATGTTTGATTTTCATGCTGTCTTTTGAACTGTGCATCATAAATTCTTTAAGACACATTCTGAAAAAAATCTCTGTTTTACTCAGAAAAAGAATTTTAGTGACCGCACACTACGCGCACTTGCTGCCTCGGAACACCGCACTTCACGTGCACTTGCTGCCTCGGTACACTGCACACTACAACCCCTAACCCGGGATGGCCTTATCAGTTGCACTCCGATTGGTCTGCCAGACACCTTTCGGGGGTGCACGGGGTCGTCCCAAACATCCCATCCTAGCCCGTGTAAGCCATGCACTCCTTTGTGTCACACTTTGTCCAAGACCCCGGTTGGTTTTTGGCTTAGCTCGTGTCATAAAGCCTAAGTGTATGTTTTTCACGCTGGGCCCCGCTCCGAGTCAAGCTCGAGAGTTTTAGACCAAAGGTCGTTCCCGACCCGAAGTCTTGAGCTTTTCAGCCTTGACTTTGACGCGGAGCTCTGCCGAAAAATATACCCGAAGGTTCAATGTGACGCCGTGTCACCAAACCTCGCCGTATGTACCGTGCCAGCCACAACTTGGCCAACGCTAAAAGCTAAAGGTCTCTCGCACAAGCGAGTCAGGAGAGGTCATGCCCAAATTTTGGCACGACTCCCGCCTTAACTTAAGGACGTTGACCTCGACCGTGGCCCGTACGCCGCACACGTCAAAAGTTTGCGTGATCAGCTAGCCTTAAGTTCACTTTTTCCTTTGTCGGTGGAACTCGCTTGCCTTATCGACCTCGCTCGGGATAGTCTCGTCCCGAGAAAGATGATCTACAATGGAAACGAGGGGCTTATAAGCGTAGTGACGAGATCCACCGATTAGAGCTCTAGGATTAGTTGCGAAAAGAAGACACGCTCTTTTCCAACCAATTAGGACTCGAGAAAACGCGCTTTAAGTAAACTTTAATCGGTAATCGCACATTGCACAAGCCCGAAAACCTTGAGCCAAATACCCTTTTTCGAAGCCTAAACCCTTCCTTTCGTTCCCTGCGGCGAGCGAGAAAGTGGTTCAGATTTCCGGCCGGCGCCTTGCCAGATCACGATCACGTAACGGCGTCGACAGGTTCTTCGGTTCCCTCGGTTCCCTCAGAATTTCCGACATGTCTAGCTCACCGAGAAATCGTGACGGGGAAGGACCCCGCCACCGTAATGTATATGACATTGGAAGAAGCCATCCGGGCTTGTGAGGTTCACAAGAGGCGAAAGAAGATCGCAGGAATTTCGTGGTACGGCTTCCGAATGAGCGTGGTATAGCGGCTATCCCCAGTCGGACGGTACTTTTGTCTGGTAGAGGATGACGATTCCCCAAAACCAGCTTCACCAAACC
Organism: Adenophora triphylla var. japonica; assembly: GCA_022495995.1. Lineage (NCBI taxonomy): Eukaryota > Viridiplantae > Streptophyta > Magnoliopsida > Asterales > Campanulaceae > Adenophora > Adenophora triphylla. The sequence goes on from JAFEMH010000079.1 coordinate 822,846, forward strand.
TTCAATCAGTTCCTCCCCGCCAACTTACGGGATGCCTTCCAACCAAGGAAACAAAGGCCTAGGCTCCATGTTGCCACCTCTCGTAGCAACCCCGTCAATTTTGGTCGGCCCGGTGCTACACCCATCACTCAATATCACCAGCGCACCGCTGACCATCTCAGATGCCAATATCCCTCGGTACCCTCCCGGGTTTGTCCCGTTTCCTATACACGAATCCACTAAACACCGGGGACAAACCCCGATACAGTTCGTAAAAGGCTCCCGTATATTCTCATATACCAAGCCTTCCACCTCCAATCACTACCGCTCACGTGGTAGCACCCGGCGCCGAGCCTCACACCCACCACTGGACCCAACCTTAGCCTGGATGGTCGAGCAGATGAAAGACCCGAAAGCCACCATGAGCAGCTCAAAGCAGAAACGCTCAAATCCACAGATCCGGAATGGTCACACCTCTCCCGCCAAGTTCGTAATGCCGGAGATGGACCGATTCGATGGAACCGAATGTCCTCAAACGCACGTCGACACTTACGTTCTCGGCATGAGAGCAAAAGGAGCAACCCTCCAGCAAATGGCCGACCACTTCCAAAGATACGCTCAAAAGCTCGGCGTTACGATGGTTTCGAGGGTCAAGCTCGCGGATCGCCACACTGGGAACAGATCGGCAACATCTTCCGGAACGGCAGTGCATCCAACTTAGAATGGGAAACAAGTCGCGAGGACTTAATCACCACCGAGCGAAGCGGATGAAAGTGTTGGGAATTCTACAAGAGATGGAGCTGGAAACTCTCCGAAATCATGGAGCCACTCTCCAAAGACGAACGGTGCGGATCTTCAAGTCTTGCTTGAGACCGTCCATCGAACTCTCATCGGGCCACAATTTCTTCCCGGATCTCCGGGCCATGGTCAATGCCGGCTCACGGTTCGAGAAGGATCTCAAGGAAAAGTTGGCTACTTGCACAGCCGTACGAATACCGCTCAACAGTGCATTCAATCCCCGCACCGGCCCCCGGCAAAGGGAAAGATACATCTGTCAACTACGTCCATCGTGGACAACAATCGGGTAACGAAACCCGGCCCCGCAAAGCAACAGTCCTACTCGAAGCGACTGCCGTACACTTCGACAAGTTGGACATGCCACCGAGCAAGATGCCGGGAAGGGCTAATCAAGGAGGGTCTCCTTAAGCCCGTGGCCAATTACAAACCCAAAGTTCCCGTAGCCAATGCGGACAAGAGCAAATCTGCGCCTTCCATCGCATCACGGCCATACCATCGACAAGCTGTTTGGGATTACGATACGAAATCCGAACTTGATAGAAGAAGGCAAGTTAGAGCGCCCCGTGGGCCCAATACGATCGGGAATCCCTTTCCGAATAATAACGGCGTGAACTCCATCGAGTGGGTGCCCAAGAAGTGTGCTACGTAACCGGTTTCTCCGCCTCTCTCGGTGGATCCTCCTCTAATGTTCACATCGCCTACGATGTTTGTGGATCGCTCCGCCCGCCCGGAGTACGAGTCTCGAGAAACCGTCCGAGCAATCCTCCGAGGAAACAGAAGAAGAAATCCTCTCAACAAAGAATCGAGAGAAAGATACGAAGCGGAGATACCGGTGTAGGTACACTTGGAGAACCCTCCGGGAGGTTCGACTACTACGTACTGTACTCCAGCCAGTCCTCTTTGCCTCCAGGCCATGCAGCTCTAGAGCAAACAGGGGTGGGAAAGCCGAAAAGTCCAGCTGAAACCAGAATTCAGACCCTGGAACACCGGAATACCTCAGATCTTGATAGTCTTACTGCCAGTCAGAAACTGTGAATACCCCGTCCCGATGCAACGCGCATTCGGAGGTTTGAAATAATTAATCATATAATGTCGAATCGAAATGGGATATTCATTTAGTGACACTCGCTTTAAACCATATTAAAATATAAGTTTAATTTTGAGAGTCGCCACGCCACTTTGATATAGCCCAAAGCTTTGAAAAAAGGCTAAACAGTTAATTGGGTTCGGGGGTCAAGTTACAACAGAAGAAGAAACGTTATCACTCCTATTGCCCGACGGATCGGTCTTTCTAGCATATGGGGTGTTGGTTGTGTGCGGTGTTTACAGGAATAGATAGAAGAAACGGGATCATGCATAAGGAGGAGGGGAGAGAAAGAATTAATTGATGATCACACCCTAGAACCTTTGAGTTAGGCCCTCGGAAGGTGCACTAATCAACGTTCATCCTTGGGGGATTGTTGATCATGGGATAATTATAACTAAGGTGGAAGGAAAGAAATAGTTCCTAGATCCATTGGGTTTCTTAGGGCGAAACCTTAGATCATCCTCGGCTATACATAATTAAGTATATTAAAACAACCCTAAATCTAGCATATATGACATAAGCAAGAAATAAAGTAATTAAAATATACTAAGCATGCAAACAATAATGATAAAGACAATAATAATAAAGAACAAGAATATTAAAAAGAGAGTCTTACCAATTGTAGCAAGACTTTGGGGTCGAATCTTGGCGATTCGAGAGGAAAAAGAAGAACTGAGGGTAAAGCAAGTGTAGTCTCGCTTCTCCCGTATGAAATTGTGTGTGAATATGGGGAGCCGGGCACCCCTATTTATAATACCTCGGAACTTGGGCTGGGCCACTGAAGGGTCGATCGGCACTAGGGCTGAAGGGTCGATCGGCCATACCACGGGTAAAGGGCCGATCGGTACTTCTAACTGGCGTACTTTCCAAGCTAACAGTGACGGCGCAGTACGGACGAATTAATGAATTAGGGTTTTTTTAGGGTTTCGCTAGGGTTTATTAATTAACCGGGCCAAGCATTTAAATGCCTTTTTTCGGGCCGGGTACTAACAGTAGCCCCTCGACGACGCTTCTTGTAAGACAAGTGGGGTCGACGATAAAAGAATAGGATCCGTCCTGGAAAAAAGGGATTTCAGGAGGTAAGGAAAGTGACTTTGTGGATGTGAGGTTTTTGGACTCGAGCTGAGTCGCAAAAGGATGACCAGATAGGTCAAGTGGCTGGACCCACGTCGGGCTACCTACGTATCCCAAGAGGAATCAAGCCAAGTCGTAGTTCGAAAGAGTGGGCGTTTAGTACCCGAGAATGGCGGACGTGCAACGTCTCAAACCAAAGATGCGATTTGTGGCGAGGCTTTGAGGATCGAATCTAAGGGCGATTCGAAAAATATTGAGAGATGTACGGAAAGGAGAATCAAGTATAGTCTTGCCTTCTCCATGGGAAAATATGTTGTGTGGAAAGGAAATTCAAGTATAGTCTTGATTTTCCCCTTGAAAATTGTGTGTGATGGAACAAATCAAGTGTAGTCTTGATTTCTCCGTGTGAAAATATGTTGTGGAAAGGAAATTCAAGTATAGTCTTGAATTTTCCCCTTGAAAATTGTTTGTGATGGAGCAAATCAAGTGTGGTCTTGATTCGCGTACTGAGAGAAAGTGTATGGGGCAATGTGGAAAAAACTATGTGGAATTAAAAGCCAAGTATTTGACTTTTGCGGGAGTCACCCCGAAAAAATATTAATTTAAACAAAAAATGTTTGGAATTATGAAATAAATTAAAAAAGAGGAATTATTTTAAAAAAGGTTTTTTTTTTTTTGAAAACGGTCATATTTTGAAAATGGGAAGATTTTTTTTGAAAATGGGGGGATTTGTTTTGGAAAGGGGGAGAGTTTTTTGAAAAGAGGGGTAATAAATTAACCGGTCAACTCACTCTGACCGAGGAGACACGCGTCAGGCGGAGAGGCTGAAGGGCCGATCGGCCCTATGCTCTGATTGGCTGAGGACATTGGATGAGGATCGGGGTCGCCAGGAGGAATCCTGGCCGTTCGATCAGGTGAAAGAAACACAAAATGGGAGGGCTGATCGGCCCTTGACTCCCATTGGCTAAAAAGGCGGCCGATCGGCCTTAAGAGTTGCGTACTCTCCTTCTCCAACTCACTTTCTTCTTCTTCTCCGATTCCTCTTCTCCTTCTTCTCTGAAACTTTTCGCCGGAGTTCCCTTGATTTGTGCCGAGATTTTTGCTTTGCCATGGATCCCGACGTCGTAGCTTTGGAACGATTGCTCAATCAACCGGATTATTCACCATTGGGTTCATACACCGGAGGTATAGGTGGTTTTCATGGTTATGGGGGAGGAGTTGGAGCTAGTGGACACGGCGCCGGGGGTAGCCGCGGTTCTGACAGTTTTAGGGGCGGTTTTGGTGATATGGGTGGTGGTTTTGGTGGTGGTTATGGAGGTTATGGAGGTTATGAAGGTGGCAGCCATGGCGGCAGCGGTGATGGTCACGGTGGTGCTGGTGGCGGCATCCATGGCGGTGATGGCGGTGGGTATGGCGGCAACGATGGTGGAAATGATGGTGGTGATGATGATGAAGAGGAGGTTGATGCTGATGCCGGGGAGAGTGACCGGAGTGACGCCGGCGGGAATGCTGAGGCTAGGAGGCGGCGAGCTTCGCGTAATTATCGGCCCTCGAGACTGTTCTTTTTGTTACACAACCAGTCGGACTTTTACGCAGGCCTGAATCTTCATGGATCCACTGGTCTTCGCTCCCGCGTCGGGATGAAGGTACAATTTTATTTAACAACATAATAATTGATACATGTGCAAAGTATTTTAAAATGCGAGTAATGACACATACCTGTGCTGTGTTTACCTGCAGATGAAGAAGATGAAGGGACGTAGTTCCCTTAAGGCGGTTGGTGAGCTGTGGGCGCTTTTGCCAGCCGGTGAGGGTGGTCCTCGCGAGATGGTGTGGAGTTTGGGGTTGGGCCCCTTCTTTGATATGGTTTCACTGATGGGTCAGACCCGGAAGTGTAATGCTGTGGTGAAGGTGTGTCGTGAGTTTTGGTGGGACACGACACATACTTTTCATCTGAGTTGGGGTGAGACTACGATCACTCCTACTGACTTCGCCGTCCTCACCGGGTTGAGATTTACAGATGTAGTGTTGCCTTTTGATGAGACCCTACACTCTGATAAGGCTCGTCAGATCCAGCTGTTTGGCGCTAGCGTTGGCCCGAGCAGAAATTTCGGTGTTGACGCAGGAAAGCTGTACAAGCTTGTTGAGACTGCTATCGATCGGTACAGAGTCGGTCAGTATGGGATGGACGCACTTGTCCGGGGATTCCTTTGGTACGGCTTATCAGTGGCCCTTTTTCCCAACTCGGGCCCGGTGTGCCGATTCTCTTTATTGGGTGCTTTGTCTGACTTGGACTTAGTGCGGTATATTTCTTGGGGAGGGGCTGGCTTGGCCGAACTGTACCGGGCCCTTGACACTGTCTCGAGGTCCAACACCTCTTCTTTTGATGCTTTTCACTTTGTCCTGGAGGTATGCTAACTCTTGTCATTCTCATTGTCCTTTTATTTGTTACTTGTCTTTCCGTTTTTTGTAACTATCTGTTGTGTCTTTTGCAGGCCTGGGTTTATGAGATCTTCGGCGTTGCGCCTTTCACTCTACGGGACCAGACTCGGGATGTGCCCGTCTTGCGGTACTGGAGGAAGGAGAATAGGATTGAGGGATATCCGAAGACAGTTCGTGAATCTGATTTGAGGGCTGTGTTTGATGGTCCCAGTAGACCTGAGTTTTTACTCTTTCCTTGGACTCCTGAGGCTTCTGAGGCTGTTGGTGCCGTTCGGGATGTTACTGCTTCCCGCAGACTGCTGGTTGGATTGCTTGCTGATGCGATGTATCTGGGTGAGCGGGTGTCGAGACAGCACCATGCGTGGGCTCCTCTTTATGCGCCACAGCACCCTCCCAAGAATATGTGGTACCCGGACCGATTGCCGAGGAGGATGGAGTATCTGTATGGGGTCCCTGCTTATCACTTCCGCCTTGACATGCCTTATATAGATTTTGTAGCTCTTTTTCTGAGATCACCGCAGGTGGTGCGGCGGGTCACTGCGGATGCCTGTGCCGCTGTATGGGGAGCAGGATCCGGTTATCCCTGAGCCGATGGGTGCTGCACCTCCCGAGATAGTGGATATGCCTCCCTTTCCTGATCACTTCTATGTGCATATGGCCGACGGGGAGGTGCGGGTAGACTTGGCTCCTACAGAAGCCGATGAGGTGGAGGGTGCTCAGCTTCCTCCCGGCGGTGCTGGCGGGGTATGCCTTTTACCTTTCCTCTTTATGTACTGGCACTTATGCTTTAGCTGTGATGTAACTCTCGCCCTTGATTTTTGCAGGTTACTCGGGAGTCTTATGTGCGGTCCGTGAGACATAGCAATGTACTGACCCGTCTGCTGAGGAGTGCAGTGTCGGCACTTTCTTGCCAATCCCGGAGATCAGTAGATGTGGATCCGGCACAGTGGAGACAGCACTCCCAGGGTGATGGTAGCTCGACATCCGGGTTTTCTCGCAGTCGTGCCTCGACTTCCCGTCGGGGTCATTAGATTTTTTCATTTTTTGTGTAGTACCTGTTAGGAAAACGTAGGAGCATGCAGACTCTAGATTTTATGCTGACTCACTGATGAATGCTTTATGTAATGTTCTAAGGATTTAATATATAAGAGTTAGCATTTTCTATTTATGTACATTTCTATTTTTGGACGTTATCTATTTTTGTACACTGCATTGGACAAAATAAAGTAAAAATTGAAGATAGAAAATAATAATAAAAAATAAAGAATAAAGATAAAAAATAAAATAAAAGAACAAAAAGGTGGGGCCTTGGGATCTGTTGAAGCTGCTGAAGTTGAGCCGCTTTCTGGAGAGACCAAAGAGTCGATCGGCCCAAATAAAAAGGTCCGATCGGCCCAAAATTAAAGGTCCGATCGGCCCTATGCTGAAAAGGCGGCGGTTGTAGCTCTGAGTAATGGGCCGATCGGCCCTCCTTTTCTTGCACGGATTTCTTTACTGTCCTTTTCCTGTACGGATTCCCATACTCAAAACCTATATATAATTCCCTTGTTATCCGACGGGTACAAACATAATTTCTTTTCTCTCTTCTTTCGTACTGTTCTATTCTTTTCTTAATCTCTTTTATTGCTGTTGCTTTTCTTTTCTTTTGTCGTGAATCAATCAACACAATGAATTCTCACCCTTCTGTTTTGATGGAGAAGAAAAGTAATTTTGAGAGTGATTTGGCTGTTTGGGTATCCAAGGTACCTCGCTCTGTTCGTCACGCCTTTGATAAACGTTTTGGGGTAAAGTGTATTTGGTCCCTATTGCCCATGCATCCCAACTGGAATCTCCTACATCTTTGATTTGCTTTTTTGGGACGAATCCAATCACGTTTTCAACTTTTCTTACAACGAGATTACACCCACCTACGAGGATTTTCTTGCTCGTGCGGAGGGGATGATGTCGCTGATAGCGGTTCCGCAGATCGAGTTCCGTTGGTGACAAGGGTGGCCAAATTTCGCGCATCCCTACAAACTCGTGGCTAGAGGTTTGGTTGAAGGTGTAGACATAGATATCTGTGATTTGCCGGGGAGATTTGCTCATGGTGATGACTTTGACTCGGATTTTGCTTTGGATTGCCTGGCCCTCTGCTTATTTTCCAAGGTTCTGTTTTCTCCTTATGTGGGTGTAGCTACCAGGTGGATGCTTGGATATGGTTGATCGTGCCCGTTCGGGAGGAGCATTGTTTCGGTTCTCTTGGGCGAGACACTTCATGGTATATCTCGTATAGCTAGGGGTGCTCCGCTTATGACTAGGGGCGTGCCAAATTACCGACCACGTGGCTCGAGGATCGACTTTTTGTTCTAGAGATTCCCCTTCGAGTGTTAGGCCTTGGTTTCATGGTTGTAGGAGGAAGATTGATCCGCTTTCCGCTTGTCAGAACGGGAGTGGAAGATGTATTTGGCGGAGGTGGATACTGATAGGATTCATTGGCGAGTACAGCATTGGGGCCTTTCTTTCATTCGGAGCCTTCAGCTCGGGCAATGCCTGATTCGTGTACCAGCTTTTGAGACCACCACCTTTTATTATGCAGAGCGGGTATTTCGGCAATATGGCATGGAGCAGGTCCGTCCTCAAACTTGGGGCACTTCTGAGTTTGACGATTCTGCCAAAGTCCTTCCAATGGACGTTGGTGTTTCAGTTTTGATGGTAAGCTTATGGAGTTCTCATGGGATGACACGAGTCTATCTTGCACAGCGGACCCTTAGCACTCATTTGTCGCATGCTTATTTGACATGGTATGAAGAAAACTTGGGACCGATGAGGGAGACTTTGTATGACTTGAGACGGAGATTGGTTCCTAATATATCTTCGAGCCGTTTTCTCAGAGACAGGGAGGCTTTGGGGATTTCTCTAGACACAGTGGAGGAGAATCCTCCCAAGAAGATGGAGCGGAAGTCGAAGGGTAAGGCGATCGAGGAGGTTCCCCCATTGAAGAAGAAGTATTCGCCTTATTTTAAGAGAGAGAATAAGAAGAAACCGACTCGACGAGCTTCCAAGAAGAAGAAGGACGGAGACGAGGGGCCTAGTGCCAAGGAGTAGACCTTATATGTCCGAGTATCCACCCACAGTCATATGCAGACACATTAGTTTTTATTTTGTCTTTTAATTTTTTTAGTTTCTTTTGCAAGTTATTTAGTCATTAGTATAGTCGAGCTTAGACTCATCAAATAAGTGTAATCATGCATTGATTGTGGGAATGAAAAATTTTATTGCTTTAGTAAAAACAGATTGGATTTTTATTTATTTTTTGGACCGCGCCGATTAAGGCTGCCTACGTTCCCCTTTTACAATGAGAACCAAGGGGCTCAGGTCGTCGTAGTTCATTTTTATCAAGCTACTATTTTTAGAAAGGGAAGATAGGAGCGGGACAATTTTTATTTTATTTGCTCTAACTTTTGCCTAGACCGCCCTTTACGGGTTTTCAATCTAGCGAGCTTTTGAACGCACCCTTTCTTTTATTGCTAGACCGCCCTTTGCGGGTTTTCAATCTAGCGGGCTTCTTTTTGCGTTTTTTTTTTTTTTTTTTTTTTTTTTTTTATTTAGAGGGGGAAGAAGAGCTTAATCATAGTAGCGTCTGAGCTTGCTGAGGTTGGTGGGCTCCTTGAATTCGTTGCCATCCAAATCTGCCATTTTAACTGCTCCACCCGAAAATATCTTCTTGATCACATACGGGCCGGTCCATGTAGGGGCCCACTTCCCAAGAGGATTGAACTTATTGGGAAGTTGCTGCTTCAAAACCAAATCTCCTTCCTTAATGTCTAAGGGCCGCACCTTTTGTTGAAAGCCCTTCACGTCCGTCTTTGATAGGCTCGGATGTGTTCCATGGCTTTGAGTCCGCGCTCGTCAAGTGTGGCCAATCGATCATATCGGCCGCGGAGCCATTCAACTTCTCGCTACTTGATTTTCTAATAAGATCCTCAAAGACGGGACTTCCAACTCAACCGGGAGTACCGCTCCATCCCATATGTCGAGCAAAAGGAGTTTCGCTCGTACTGCACGAACGGAGGTTCTATATCCCCAAAGTGCCAATGGTAGTTTCTCGGGCCGAGTCCACTACCTCGAATCGCCGTCTTTCGATTATCTCGCTCAATCGTTTTGTTAGCCGCTTCGACCGCTCCGTTGGTCCGAGGCCTATAAGGGGAAGACTTGTGCCGGGTAATCTTGAACTCGCGCAATTTGTCACAATCTCCGCCGAAGTGGGACCCGTTGTCCGAGATAATCTCATTTGGTACTCCATATCTGCACATGATGTCCTCCTTAATGAACTGTGCCACCTTTTTGGAAGTCAACACCTTGTAAGATTTTGCCTCGATCCACTTGGTGAAATAATCCACAGCTACTAATACAAAACAATGCCCATTGCTTCCCGGCGGTGTAATCTTGCCAATCACATCAATCCCCCATGTCGCAAATGGCCAAGGGGTTACCATGCTATACAACTCGTGAGGGGGCACATGGTTCAAATTGGAACACATTTGGCATTTGGGACATTTCCGCACAAACTGGATGCGGGCTTCTATAGTGACCCAATAATAACCCAACCGTGTGATTTTCTGTCTCAACATTCTGGCATTCATGTGTGGACCGCATAAGCCATCGTGTACTTCTTCCATGATCACTTCTGCTCGTTTCGCGTCTACACAGAGTAACAGGAGACCATCGTAGTGCCTTTTGTACAACATATCATCTAGTAGAACAAACTGTCCCGCCAATCGTTTCAATGCCTGCAAGCTTTTGGCTTTCACGTCTCCTAGAAAAGACACATCACCCTTCTTGAGATACTCATAGATTTGTGCGTACCACGGTTCCTTATTCTCCTCGATGTCAGCTTGAATCTCGCAGCAGTAGGCTTCGTAGCAGTAAGCGGGGTTCTCTCTTCGGCCAACTCTGAACGGTTTTACAGACATTCCGTGAGGGATCTCGACCAAAGAAGCCAGTGTAGCTAAAGCGTCGGCAAATCTATTTCTGTCTCTGGGTAGATAATGGAATGTCACTTCCTTGAATTGCTTGACTAGCTCTTCCATATGAGTCTGATACTGTTGCAGGTAGGGGTCAACAGTCTTCCACTTCTTAGACGTCTGATTGATAATTAGAGCTGAGTCTCCATATACCTCCAACTCCTTTACATTACGCTCCAAGGCTGCTTCTAAACCGGCTATGCATGCCTCATATTCAGCCGCGTTATTGGTGGTTGTAAAATTTAGCTTGATGGCGATGGGGGTGTGCTCATCTTTGGGATCAACCAAAAGGATTCCCACTCCGTTGCCTCTCTTGTTTGCGGCTCCATCAAAGAATAGTTGCCATCTCTCTTCCGTATCAAGGCTAAAAATCCCCTCGTCTGGAAATTCTGGTTCAAGCCCCTGTTCTTCTGTGCTTGGAAACTCTGCTAAATGATCCGCCATGGCTCTCCCTTTAACTGCTTTTCTCGGCACATAGGTGATATCGAATTCCCCCAGAAATACCGACCACTTGGCTAATCTCATGGACAGAGAAGGTTTGTCGAACAAATACTTAATTGGATCCATCTTTGACACTAGCAGAATCGGATGCGCTGACAAGTAATGCTTGAGCTTATTAACCACCCAAACTAGCCCGGTACAGGTCTTTTCCAATGCTGAGTAGTTTAGCTCACTCCCTTGCAACTTTCGACTAACAAAATAAACGGCGTTCTCCACCCGAGAGTCCTTGGCTTCTTGTGCCAGCATAGCCCCGACGGCTGTATCAGTTACTGTTAGGTACAACAGCAATGGTTTCTCCGAATGTGGGGGGCGAAGGATAGGGGGATTGACCAAGTATCTCTTGATTTCCTCAAAGGCTTCTTGACACTTCCAGTCCCAATCTATACTTGCGGTCTTCTTCATCAATCTAAAAATCGGCTCACACATGGTAGTTAATTGATTAATGAAGCGGCTGATGTACTGTAACCGTCCCATGAATCCCTTCACTTCTTTTTCTGTGCGTGGTGGCCTCATTTCCATGATGGCTTGAATCTTCCTTGGATCTGCCTCAATCCCTCGTTCGGTGACCATGTAGCCTAGGACCTTTACTCGAATAACCCCAAATGTACACTTGGCAGGATTCAGACGCATTGCGTGCTCACGCAGTCTGTCGAAGAACTTTCTCAAATCAATGAAATGCTGACCGTCTGACCCCTTGGAATGAATGATCATATCGTCGACATACACCTCAATCTCCTTATGGATCATGTCATGGAATAATGCTGTGACCGCTCTCTGGTATGTAGCCCCTGCATTTTTCAATCCGAATGGCATTACAGTGTAACAGTATGTTCCCCATGGTGTAGTGAAAGCCGTCTTCTCCTGGTCTGCTTCCGCCATCTTGATCTGATTATATCCTGCAAAACCATCTACAAAAGACTTGACCTCGTAGTTAGCAGTGGCATCTACTAGCATGTCGATGTTGGGCAACGGGAAGTCGTCCTTTGGGCTAGCCTTGTTGAGATCTCGGAAGTCAACACAAACTCTAACCTTGCCATTCGATTTACTGACCGTCACAATATTAGATAACCACGTCGGATATTCAATAACTCTGATAAAGCCTACCCGGAGGAGCTTCTCTATCTCTTCTTTAACTTGTAGAGACCATTCTGGCTTAATGCGGCGTAATTTCGCAGACAAGGCTTGGCGTCCGGTGTTAGTGGTATTCGTGCTCCACTATCGAGTTATCCCGGCCCCGGCATATCCTTGTATGACCATGCGAACACATCCGAATATTCTTTAAGCAGCTCAATCAATGCTTCCCTTTCAGTCCCTTCGAAGAAGCTTCCAATCTGTGTCTCTCTCGGCTCTTCTTCCGTTCCCAGATTAATACGTGATAACACCTCATCGGCAGCTTGGGCTCGACCTTCCTTTTGATTGATAACTTGCTTAGAAATTTCTTTAATATATTCATTGTTTAGTGTGTCCGCTTCTTCTAATGAGTCATTATTAACTAAGTTAATTTGATTAAGTTGAGCATTATTTTTAGTTAATTTATCATTAAGAAGATTGGCTATGAGGGGATACTCATAAAGATCTAGTTTTTCATTCATAGCGAAAGGGAAAACAACATTTGCAACTAATTCATAGTCTTCTGACGTGAGGTCATCAGACTTGGAAGAAGACTCAAACTCAAAAGAAAACACATCAGACTCAAACAAAACGTAAGATTCAAGAAGTAGAGGACTTGGGGAACCAGGGGAGACTCAACAGAGGAGGCATCGGGCCCCAAACTCTTCAACCATGTATTCCTTCGTGGCTACGGGTCCGCCAAATACGCACCAATTCTTCAGCTTTCCAACCATGGGTGTCACCAACGTCCTTGGATCCGTATTGTCTGCCTGCTCTGCCCCAATGACTGCAACCATATCGTCTTCTATATTCAGATTCCCCAAATGCTGCAACAGGTTCTGACCATCCCATTCTTCTACATCCTCTGAAACTGCAATGTTCTCAACCAACGGCTCCTCCAAAGATACCCGCCCTAGCTGATTGGCCAACTCATCTTCGCCTTGATGATGTACCGGCTCTGATCGTGACAACCTTGCCTCTCTTTTGACGTGGATCCATGAGAACCGTCTTCGCCTTCGACCTATCAACCTCTCGTATCCCCGAAGATTTCGAAACCTTTCTCGCAGCCTCGCCGTGTGATCAAACCACGGCTCGCTAAACTCCATGCAAGAGAATTCTTCGCCCTCCTTGACAAAGTAACTATTGAGGGAAAGGCGGTATGGCCTCATCTCTGGCTTCTTGTAGGGTAGCTTTGCCCTCTTGAGGAACTCAATTCTTTTCTCTTCACCCGATCTTCGTGGGTAATAACATAGCCTAAACCGTGCCTCGCCGCGATGATCGGCAGCTTCCATTGCTTGCGTAGGTCCCCGGAGATGTTCACCCACCCCGGCCCCGGTACAAATCCCATGTTTCTCATCATCCTAACAGCCTGGTCGTACTCGTCCGATGTCTTTGTGAGGTCCACCGCGCAAACTTGTGCTTGTGCTATTAGCCGAAAACCGCCGAACATTGAACTACCCTCTTCGTGCCGAATCGTAGGGACCGGCTTTCCCCGGTGCTTGATCCCCGAGATGTTACTGCATCGTCGTAAATGACTGTCACTTGATCGCCCGATCGGAATTTCACACATTGATGCAATGAGGAAGGGACTCCATTCATCCGATGCAACCATGGCCTACCTAGCAAAGATGGTGAAGGTGGAAGGTATGTCTATGACTTGAAACTCAAGAATCATAGTAGTGGTCCCGCAAGTAAGAGGCAAACCGATTATTCCCAACACCGACCGGCTAGTAGAATCGTATCCTCGTACGGAATGAATCGAAGGTCTCAAATCGTGGGACTTAGATCAAGGACGTCCATCATCCTCGAAGGCGTATGTTCACCGCAGAACCGTTATCAATGAAAATACGTGGCAACCTTTTTCCGTTGACTTCAATAGTGATGTGCAAGTGGTTCATTATGATCCGATCCAAACTCCGGCATGTCCAACTCGAAAATGTAATGATATTCCCAAAGTGTATGTTGCCGATCATCTGCGTTACATCTTCCGGCTTTGTATCGACGGCACCAAAGTCGCAAAGCAAGATTCTCGTTCCAACATCATCCTGTGGGCATACGAGGACGTTAGCAAGGACCATAAGGATAGATTGGCTTGAGTTAGCTTCGGTTGAGTGAGAATAGGGTCTTCTTTATCGGGATTCACTACTTCAGTTTTCGGACCAAAGACTTTCTTCGCCCCTTTATCTTCTGGTTGATACACCCTTCCGGACCTCGTGAGTAGACTAACCCCATTCTTTTCCATATCAGATACTTCTGCGTGAATTTCAGCCAACGAGAGAGGTTTAGGACTCTCTTCCACACAATCATCATTTAACGAGGCAACTTCTCTGGACAGTTCCTCAAAAGACAGCATATAACAAGAAAATTCTTTATAAATTAAACTCAAATTACAAACTGACACAACTGCCTCACTGTCTGTCACAACAAACTCGACTGGATCAGTGAGGTCTTTTTCTACCATAGCAACATCACTACCAACTATCTTACTAGGATTCTCTACCTTCCCTTCAATAATGAGTTCTTGCACAGCCCTTTTCAAAGCAAAACCAGCATACTCGGAGAGTTTCGGCACGAACAATCCCTTTCTGACAATAGCTGAGAATACATCTTCTGTTGACAGCCCCAGTTTCTCAAAAGCATCTTCCATCTCTACCAAGCTGATAAAGTTACCTTCCACCATGTGGATCTTATTGTTAGGGAGAGGATTCCCCACAACATTTGGAGACTTTGGCTTTTCTACCTTACCTTGCCGAATCAAGTCTTGTACTAAACGCTTGAACTGAAGGCAGTAATCAGTAGTGTGACCCTTGTACTTGTGGTAGTGGCAATACTTAGAAGCATCTAAGCCTTCCTTCGGGTTTAACGGTTCATAATTCTCAAGCGGCTTGACCAAGCCCTTCTTAACTAGTACTTCGAAAACCTTGCCCATTGGCATTCCAAAATCATCAAATACTTCTCTCTCGCGGTGAATACTGTTATTCCCCCTCATTACGGCTTGAACATCCAAAGCAGTTTCCCCTTGCACATAATTTACTTGCCCCACGGGTTCTTTCTTTGCTGCGGTATTTGCGGGAGCTCTATAGCGGAATGAATTATTAGCAGCCCCAGTGTCCTTTGGTGGAGCGATTCCGGTGATGCCACTCTCATAACGTACGCCTGAATCCACCATTTCCCTAAGATTGGGAAAATAACCATTACCAACTGCCAACTTGTGTCCGGGCAATAAGCACTTGTAAAAAATCTGTTTCTGTTCATTCTCCTTGGGCGGATACTGAATTTCGCTCAACTTATCATTCCAACGCTTGTAGAAGTCATAAATCGACTCTCCATTCTTTTGAAGCGTGTGCTCCAAATCAGCTCGATTCACTTGCCAATCCATGTTTGCTTGATACTTTTCGGAGAACACCCTACTAACCTTGTCCCATGTGTCCCTTTCCTCCTCGTTCAACTTCAGAAACCAACGGAGAGCAGCCCCTTCCAATGTGCTATGGAACATTCTCGCCATCTGCTCGGGTGTACAGTCTTTAGCCCTCATCGCCAACGTATAACTGTCTAAATGTGTCTTTGGGCAAGTAACTCCTCCAAACATGGCCATCTTGGGCATCTTGAAATCTTGAGGTAGGGGTGCAACTTTGCTCGGATTAAGCATCTTGATGGGGGACACACCTTGCTTTCCCATTTGCTCGGTCAATGCCTTCACTTGTTCAATCAACGCTAACACGCCGGGTCCGTAGCAATGTTGGAGTTCTCGCATGGCCGGGGGTTGAGTGATGGTAGGGGAGGTGGAGTAGGTAGGGATATGATGGCCGGAATAATTGAAGGGTAAAGTGGGAGGGGGTAGATTAGCAAAGTGGTCCTTGGGTGTGTTGGCAGGAGGTTGATAAGGTCTTTTGGATTTGCTCGAGCTCCCATACATGATGTGGTGGAACATTATTGTAGCCGCTTGGAATGTAGTTGGGTAGAGGGAAGGTAGGTGCATTGGGATTGGCGGGATTAGGAGCATTGACAGCTTCATCTTCAACATCGACCACTTCATTCCCCATCAAGATAACCTTGTGTCCCCTTTACCGAGTTCCTCAACAAAATGATCCTTCACTCTTGATTGTGGTTCTTCAAAGTGCGATTACGCTCTTCAAGTTTCTCAACCCTCATGGTTAAACCGGCAAAGTAGGCGTGCAGAGCAAAGCGGAATGTCATTGAAGTTGGGGTTGGCGGGACCTTCCATTGAAGTGACCGGCGTAGAGCCGGTTGCAGGCAGCGGCAGGTGCGCTTGGAGTAGTTGATGGAGGCAAGGTTGTCATTGTTGAATGAAGAACGCGGCCCGACCTTAGCTCTGCGGAAGTATCGAAAAGACTCGGTTTTAGGAGAGGGGTTGACTCAATGCAACAGTGTACTAGCTTGAAATTTTTATTTACAAAAGCTTTGTACATTTTAGTCCTACAAAGGTTGGAAGGGATACCCCTTTTCGCAACTAACTAAATATCATAAAGTGGTGAATCCTAACGACTAACCTTCTCGTATAGACAAATAATGTGATTTTTATGAAAAGTACCGCAAACCAATGATAGGTCAAGATCCTTTAACAATATATAACTCGTTCTCACATAGCACGTCCTTTGAAAGGAAATCAATTTTTAGTGCTCTTAATCTCTCGATAGATCTTGACTTATCATTGGTTCGTGGTGACTTAGCATAAAGACCCCATTAATTGTCTATATAAAAAAGCTAGTCAAACCAACCGGTCATATGGAGTGTATTCCTAGAAAAGTGGGTGACGCAAGGGTTAGGTTTTAGGCTCCCACCGTGCAGCCGAAGCGCACTGATGAGTGGATGGCCAAGTGAGACTCGGAAGGGAGGCGACATGATCACCACACTTCCCGCACTTTGGCTTCTCCGAAGGGTAAAAGGGTGTCTCGTGCGGTGTGACACCGGACTCTAGTGGTAGTGTGAGGTAGAGAAGTCTAATTCTTTTTAGAGAAAAAAGAGAAAGATTTTTTATTTACATGAAATGCATGCATGCAATGCAACAGTTAAGAGTAAAGAAAATAAAAAGAAAGCGAAGAATACAACACCATACAAGAAAACGAAAGTCTGACCCACTTAGTTTGAAAAGATTTCAAAACATTCCCCAGCGGATTCGCCACTGTGAATACCCCGTCCCGATGCAACGCGCATTCGGAGGTTTGAAATAATTAATCATATAATGTCGAATCGAAATGGGATATTCATTTAGTGACACTCGCTTTAAACCATATTAAAATATAAGTTTAATTTTGAGAGTCGCCACGCCACTTTGATATAGCCCAAAGCTTTGAAAAAAGGCTAAACAGTTAATTGGGTTCGGGGGTCAAGTTACAACAGAAGAAGAAACGTTATCACTCCTATTGCCCGACGGATCGGTCTTTCTAGCATATGGGGTGTTGGTTGTGTGCGGTGTTTACAGGAATAGATAGAAGAAACGGGATCATGCATAAGGAGGAGGGGAGAGAAAGAATTAATTGATGATCACACCCTAGAACCTTTGAGTTAGGCCCTCGGAAGGTGCACTAATCAACGTTCATCCTTGGGGGATTGTTGATCATGGGATAATTATAACTAAGGTGGAAGGAAAGAAATAGTTCCTAGATCCATTGGGTTTCTTAGGGCGAAACCTTAGATCATCCTCGGCTATACATAATTAAGTATATTAAAACAACCCTAAATCTAGCATATATGACATAAGCAAGAAATAAAGTAATTAAAATATACTAAGCATGCAAACAATAATAATAAAGACAATAATAATAAAGAACAAGAATATTAAAAAGAGAGTCTTACCAATTGTAGCAAGACTTTGGGGTCGAATCTTGGCGATTCGAGAGGAAAAAGAAGAACTGAGGGTAAAGCAAGTGTAGTCTCGCTTCTCCCGTATGAAATTGTGTGTGAATATGGGGAGCCGGGCACCCCTATTTATAATACATCGGAACTTGGGCTGGGCCACTGAAGGGTCGATCGGCACTAGGGCTGAAGGGTCGATCGGCTCTATATAAAAGGGTCGATCGGCCATACCACGGGTAAAGGGCCGATCGGCACTTCTAACTGGCGTACTTTCCAAGCTAACAGTGACGGCGCAGTACGGACGAATTAATGAATTAGGGTTTTTTTAGGGTTTCGCTAGGGTTTATTAATTAACCGGGCCAAGCATTTAAATGCCTTTTTTCGGGCCGGGTACTAACAGAAACCTAACCCTCCGCGGGATCAGCCAAGATTCAACTTGTCCAGCTTCCGAGCCCGGACCGGTAAAGGAAGATCAAGGTCAGCTTGGCAATCGCACTCGATCAATGTGCTAACCAAGGGCGGCAACCGCCACAGGCAGCCTCAACATACTCCTGAGGTTCCAGTAAAGGCTTTACCTCGCAAGAGGAAGACAGGAAACGGATGGCTGGATGACTCTCCTTCTACGGATAGAGACGAGATCTACGACTCCCGCCTGTATGGCAGCATGATCACATTCTGTGATGAAGACTTACCGAGAGACGCCTCGGGGCACAACGAAGCTCAGACATCACTCTCAAACTCAACACCATATCACTCCCTGGAGTATTGGTAGATAACGGGTCAGCCGTTAATGTCCTCCCTCTCAGCATGATGCGAGCTCTCCGCATCCATGAAAGCCATTTGATACCGTCTACTCGGACTATCAAGGCCTACGACAACTCGTCTCGTCCCATCCCGGGGACAGTGACTCGAACTTTGGTTCGAAACCCAAATGGTGCCAAGAAAATTCCACGTAATGGACATTCCATCCGAGTTCACAGCTCTTTTGGGACGCCCTTGGCTACACCACATGAAGGCCATAGCTTCCACTCTCCATCGGCGTCAAGTTCATCAACCGACAGGAGATCTTGAAGTCATCCGAGGGGACAGCTTTCCTCATAGGAAACGAAGCCGAGACAAGAGCCAAACGTGTCCGCACTCGTGCACCGGGGTTACCTCCTTCGAATCAACCAAGGGACTATCGGGGCAAATCTCATCGAATCCCTCGTAGTCCGGAGATGCTAACTATGTAAACGTACTCAAGCAAAGTGCACTCGGCAGCTCCGATACATCAAGTTCAACTGTCGTTTCCAACACTTGGAAGCGTATTGGAAGGAAACGCCGAATATCGCCATGATACGGGCACATAAACCCCGCCTCCAATCGGAGATTCGTCGGCATTCTCCAAACAAACTCTCGGCCCCGCCAGTGAAGAGGTTTTTGTGATCAAGGTCAACAAGCACCGTCATTCTCGTGATGAATGCATGGAAGTTGTATGGGACGTCCTCCACGAGAACTACCCGCCGCACCCCTCTTCTCCAACGAAGAGCATGATGTTTTCCTAGCTGCTCCAAAGAATGCAACCCGACGCAATACGTCCCTACACCTGGATTGAGCGATCGATGACGATGAATCCGGGACTCTCCGGAGTCGAGGACGCGGCGCACCCGCAGCGTACCTCCGCATTCACATGCTCGCTTTAAGGACGGAACTCCTTCCGATCGTGTCACTTACGACCAAGGTTCCAATACCATGGAAATTGTCAAGCTCAACGTCCATTACTGCATGTACTATCCGACAATTGGAGGCACGTGATTCACGCAACAAGGAATCCCTCTCGATCAAGTGAATGACGACGACTTCGTCAATATCATCTATTCCAGTATCCCGATGAAGCCAAGGACCCCGTTCTTGTTATCGATTCGCAACACCAAGGTCACCCTCGATGACCGCCCGCTCACGGTAAACGAGGCACCGACCAAGCAAGCTCGTGAGCTCATCTTTACTTCCGAGTACCAGCCCCAGCTGGCAACCGGCCAGTGCCGCTGGCCAAGCTTATACCCTCAAGCGCCGCCAAGGCCAAGGGCAACAAAGAAAGGAGACCAAGCTCCTCACCCCGCTACAAGTCGCATCAACCTCGGGAACGCTTCCACCGCCCACCCCGAAAACATCTCGTGAAAGTATTCCCCGCAAGGCGTAGCCGCCTTCCGACACAGAAATGACCACCTCGCATCAACATGCTTCAAGCCCGATTCGGTCGCTCCCACCCGTCACGGACCCGGATTCGAGACATCCCGCCATCGACCGCTAGCTTTGATAGACTTGGCAATCGAGCGAGATCACGAGACCGTCAACATCGCGATTCAATACCCCATGGGTCAATCAAGCGTATATGGGCAAACTTCTTGGTGATCGAGATTAAGGAAGGACGCATGGAATGTCCCAGTCCGACTTCCTTCGTCAATGTAATCCAAGTATTCCCGCCATTCGGCGATTTAAATGTAATCACGGTTCTGGACACTAGCCAGACGATGCGCACCTACGGAGACTGCCTAGGTCTCGCAAGGAAAGCTCTCATGGAGCTAGCCGCTCAAGAAAGGCGTCTTTGGGACGAAGACCAAGCTCGAAAGACCTACAGGGACCAAGCCCGTAAAGTGTCACAAAAAGCGGCTTGCACGTAAAGCTAGAGGCCACTTTAGACCAGTTCGACCTCAGGAGTTTTGCCCATGGCAACTTCCCGGACTACCGTCTGTTCTCATCCAACCCCCTTTGCCAACCAAGGGTGGTCAACGGTCCCGATGACCTAGGAGATGGAACGACACAGCAGAACGAATCCCAGCGCTTACCTTCCCGAGGAAAGCAAGTTCTCTGTGAAAGCGACGATGAAGACGATGAAACCATTCTCTTCCAAGCCGGGCATGAAGTCAACAAAACCGGACTCCCAAGGGTCCTGGGAGGATGGGAACGGATCATTACCGCACTCAAATTGAAAGGCCAACTCAGGGAGGAAGGTCTATTTAAAAACAGGAGGAGGGTGGAAATTGCCTCGAGCAACTACTCGTGGAAATTCCACAGCCTATGACCTTCATTTACGTAAACGATCAACTAGGACAAAGAACTACCACATGGGCAGATGTTCGGGAAGCCGTGTACTCACCTTCCGACATACCCGCCACTCAGATAAAGCAAAGAAGAAAACTCTCCCCAATGGAGGTTTACCTAGATTGCCGCACGCAGTTCAAAGAAGCACTGGCTATTCTCACATGGGAAGAAACGCAGGCATTAACTCTTCGACGCAGCTCCGCCGCAAGAAGGTTGATCTGGGCCCAGAGTGGAGGAAAACTAGCCAACCACGAGTATCGCTGCACCCAACCTGCATCGCCTTGAGTATGCTCAAGAAGAAGGAAAGGAACGCGATATACCGTGAAGAGATCAAGGAGACCGTTCGTTTGAGCCGAGAACTCTCCAACCTCCCCGTGAGGGTCGCAACGCACGCTCGGGCCAGTAATCACCGTTGTGCACCGACATTCGAACAGCCTACGTCAAACCGTAGGCTACCTCCCGTAGAGGCACCTAAGCCGCATCCCGGGACGTAATCCGTCAAGCCGCCGAAGCTCCCTGAATTCATCCACAATCAATGAGTTGAGGGAAGACATATGGCCCTATGCTACGAGGAATCCTCCTCTAACTATGGCTCAACTCAGAGCAGACTGTTCGTAAGGGACCAAACCCGATGTCGCCGTTCTAACCCGATCGGGTCAAATCAATGCATTACCACCTAAGGCCACCAAAGCCGACTGAGCCAGAATTGCAGTCCGGCCAGCCCGCGCACGCAAGTTCCTTGAAAGAGGACCCGATCCTCACTACCAAGGCACTCAGCGAACATTTCCCTTTGGTCTCTCGGCCACCTCCTCTTATCCTCACAAGCTCAAGCTAGAGGAAAGTCCGGCCCGTACCATGGTCCCCGGACGCAACCCCGCATGAAGTCATTCGATGATCGGTAACATCCACTATGGAAACATTATCACCTTCACAGATTTGGACCTTCCAAAATTTGGGGCTGATCACAATGAGCCGCTTTACATCACACCCACTGACGAGCGTCGTCTTCCTCGCGTGTTGGTAGACGGAGGTTCCGAATGAATGTCTTGCCCGCCAAGATGATGGACCCGCTTGACATCAAGCCCACGTATCTTAAGCCTTCACCCACACCGTCAAGGCCTATGACTCTACTTCCCGTACAGCTTCTCTGGGTTGCTACTCTTAACATCCGGTTCTAAGCAAGCGGGCGATCCCCACCGAATTCCAAGTGTTCAGACATTCCAATCACTTTCACAGCCCATCCTGGGCGTCCCCGGCCGCATCAAATCAATGGCGTGGCATCCACCCTTCATCGCCTCAAGTTCATGCAAGGCAACGAGCTAACCACGCCTACGGCGACAATGTCACCACCGAGGGGACCAAAGACCAAAAACATTCCAAAGGTTAGAAATCAAGCATAATGATGACATGCCATTAATCGGATTCACTCGAGACCTCCAAGATCCAAATATGCAACGTGGACCTTCCACTGTCTCACGATCAAATTCCTCCCGCCATGAGGATGATGAAACTCATGAACTTTATCCTGTGACTGGCTCGGCAAAGAGGCCGCAAGGCCGCACCAAGTTATTGAAGTCAAGGACCACACCACGGTCCAGGGGCTTGGCTACGTGCCAACACCGCCGACATCAAGGAAGACAAGAGGCTCGCCCGCACCAAGGCAGCAGCCCACAAAAGGGGAACCTCCGACGGCACACCCAACCTCCGACCTTACAGTTTTGACCTCGCTCATTACTTCACCAAGGGAACCGGCAGCAGAACTGAGGGGACCGACAAGGGAACCGACAGCAGAACTGAGGGGACCGACAGCGGAACCGACAATGAACCGAGGGGACCGATAGTGGAACCGATGAAGATGAGAAAGAAGCAGGATAGTCAACACCAAGACTACGTATGTAATGGAACAGCCTAGCACGGGACCTCAAGCGTTTCGTAGGACTCAAAGCTAATCCAATAAGGGAGCGTTCCTCGACATCACAGCTTCTACCTGGACCAACCGCCACCACGCCCAAAGATGAGTACACATTCAAGGGAATCCTGCACTTGGAGGAGCAACTCAGTGGTACTCTCCATGGGAAACAAGTTGTTCGGATCACCGCCGAGGCCACATTCGAGACAAGAAATCCAAAGCGTAAGGAACCGTAATTCATAGAAGACGCTCTCGGTGGACCAAATCTCTACAGTAGTCTGCTTGAAGAAGTCATGGAGTTGCCCAACTTGATCGACCGGGCTCCGACAACAAAGATGATCGCCATGATAGGGACAAAGCAGGAGCCAAGCCTCTCGATCCCCGCACCCTCCTCAAGCATCCAAAGAATGCCACCGAAGAATTGGGTAACTTTCACCGACCAAGGGCAAGCCAGGCGAGAATTGGAAGACAAGCCGGGCCCGCACCCACATCTCCCTAAACCCGGTCTCAAACCCTTTGAGCCGGGCTCCCGTCGAGTCCAGCCTCTCCGAGTCATCCAACGGCCTTACGCCAGGAGGACTATAATGTTGTAGCCAATCATGTATTCCCGTTCTTGTGTAATGAAAAGTCTCGACCTTTCTGAGTATCCTCTCATTGCCACTTTAACAACCGATAAGTTAACAAACAACTTAAAAGACGTTAATAACTCAATTGATAAAGAAGCAGCATACACTAAACGAACAATACATTAAAGAAGTTCTCGAGCGTGTAGTTGACCAAGCAGGACAACCGGGCCCAAGCCGCCGAAGAGGTTATGACCAAAGTGAACACAGGGTCGGTCACGAGAGCCTAAAGAGACACAAGTGCGGCGCTTTTCGCCGATGCGTAAAAGGAAGCCCCGATAAGCCTCCTCCGGGAGTATGTTGATGTGTTCGCCCGGTCATATCAGACATGCCAGACTCGATCCTCAATCGTGGAGCATCGAATTCCCCGATCCCGAATCCAAGCCTCGCTCAAACGTAAGCCGCGCAAGATCAAGCCAGAGTGGTCCTTGCAAGTTAAAGAAGAAATTGAGAAAATGCTCCGAGTTGGTTTCATCGTAGTGATTGAGTACCCGACTTGGCTCTCCAACATCGTGACTGGTCACCAAGGCCAATGGAAATGTCGATGCCGTGTGGATTTTCGGGATCTCAACAAGGCCACCCTAAGGATGATTTCCCACCGCCTAACATCGACATGCCGGTCGACACCACGGCAAATTTCGAAGTAAAGTCCTTCGTGGACGGGTTTGGCTGGATACAACCGTATCAAGATGTCCGAGGAGGATCGTGCCAAGATCGCCTTCACCACTCCACGGGGACGACTGCTACACCGGCCATGCCGTTCGGTCTAAAGAACGCCGGGGCTACTTACCGGCGAGGCCGCAATGTACTTTTTCCATGACATGATTCACAAAGAAATCGAAGTATATGTCGACGACATGATCATCCACTCCAAGGGATCGACATGCAAGACATGACAGATATGAGGAAGTTCTTCAACAGACTTAAAACACTCCATGAGGTTGAACCCGGCAAAGTGCACCTTCGGCATCAAGCGCGGCAAGGTACCGGGTACATGGTTACAGAAAGGGGTATCGAAGCCGATCCTGTGAAAATCAAGGCCATCATCGACATGAAGCCGCCTCAAACCCCGATGTAAGTGAAAAGCTTCATGGGAAGACTTCGCACATCGCCGCTTCATCAACCGCTGGACATCTCTCTCGTGAGCCCATGTTCAAACCGATGAAAAAGAATGCCGACATCAAATGGGACTCCGAGTGCCAAACAGCCTTTCGAGAAAATCAAGACCTACTTGGTTAATCCCCACCCCGTGCCCGCCACACGAAGACAAGCCGCTACTCCCGTATCTTACAAGAATGTACACGTCTATCGGGGCAATGCCGGCACAAGAACAGTAAAGATTCCAAGGTTGAGCATGCAATCTACTTCGTAAGCCGAAAGCTTCAAGGAAGTGAACTCACTACTCAAAGATCGTAGAAAACCCGTACCGCCTTGGTATGGGTAGTCGGGAAACCGAAACACTACATGCGATGCCGCATTCGTGCTCCCGGGTCTCCAAAGTGGACCCCGTCCGATATCTCTTTGACAAGCCATCCCCGTCAATGCGGCTAGCCAAGTGGTCATTCTTCCCGGCCGAGTTCGACATCAAGTACATGGTCGAACATCAACAAAGGGCGTAGTAATGGCGCATCGCCTTGCCGACTTCCCGAGCAAAGGAACCTAAGGGTCCCGATCCACAATTTCCTGACGACGGAATCTTTTCACTTGACAAAGACAAACCGCCGGCAACTCTTCTTCGATGGGGCAGCCAACAAGAAGGGGAATGGCATTGGAATGCTCCTTGTCGATCCCAAGGACGAGCATACTCCCATAGCCATCAAACCGAATTTTGAAGCAACCAACAATGCAAAGAATATGAAGCCTCGTGCAAAGAGGTTTGGAAGCCGCCTCGAGCGCAACATCTCGTAGCCGGATGTATATGGAGACTCAAAGATTGATCATCAATCAAGTATCCAACAAATGGAAGACGGTAGACTCGGCCTTCGTAAATACCACGCGTACATGGAGGAGCTCATTGCTCGCTCAAGGACATCTCTTTTCACTATTTGCCAAGAGACAGAAACCGCTCGCAGACGCCCGGCAACCTCGCCTCTCTTGTCGAAATTCCCGAAGGGAAAGCAAGAAACCCCTCGTAATAGGCAGACGGGAAACACCCGCCTATTGCCGTGAGATCGAAAAAGAAAAAGAAACGATCGACGAGCCCCGGTACAATCAAATTTACCAAGATTCTCCAAAGCGGAGAAGCTTCCTTCACAAATAAAGATGGAAAATACAAAGAAGTGGATCAAAGCCAAAAACATGATGGCATTAAAACGCCCGGCATCCCATTTCGTCATTCGGGGGGTATGTTGTACAAGAAGCGCCACCAAGGACCACTCCTTCTGTGTAAACAAAGAAAAAGCCAGCGAGTTAATGAACGAGTTCACAACGGAACCCGCGGTCCGCACATGAACGCCCGAGCATTGACACGCATCATTCTCCGTATGGGGTACTATTGGATATCAATGGAAATGCAGATCGCATCCAGCTTCGTCCGAAGCCGCGACAAATGTCAACGGTTTTCCAACCTCAATCACATCCTCCTCACGAACTCTACCGCATGACTACGCCACGGCCTTTCGCCACATGGGGAATCGACGTCATCGGCAAGATCACTCCTCCAGGAGCAATGGTCACGAGTTCATTTTAGTCGCAATGACTACTTCACCAAATGGGTAGAAGCCAGATCATACAAGGTACTGAATTCTAGGAAGGTGGCTGAGTTCATCCGAGAGAACATCATGTGCCGATATGGAGTGCCCAATGAGATCATCTCCGACAATGGGACTCATTTCGAAGGAAATTGTGAACAACTACTGACCGAATTCAGAGTCACACGTCACAAGTCTTCTCCTTACAGACCACAAACCAATGGTGCAAGAGGGGCAAACAACAAGACTCTCGCCATGATAATCGAAAGATGACCACTCGCAGGTCGGGACCGGCCCGAAAAGCTACATCTAGCCCTCTCGGGGATACCGAACATCGCCGTAACCGCCATTGTGGGAGACTCCGTTCGCACTGACCTACGGAATGGAAGCAATGTTACCCGTGGAATTGGAAATTCCATCCCTCCGAGTCCTCTTGGAAAACGGGGTCAATGAAGTCGAATGGCTACAGAGCCGTCACGACGAACTTGCTCTACTCGACGAGCGCAGATTGAAAGCCATGGAACACACTCGAGCCTACCAGAGCAGAATGGCACGAGCATTCGACAAGAAAGTCAAGATCCGAGAAATCGTAGAAGGTGACTTGGTGCTAAAGGAAAAGCCTCCTACGCACCAATCCCCTGAAAGTGGGAGCCTACTCGGATAGGACCGTTCGTGATACAAAGAATCTTCTCCGGAGGAGCCATGAAACTAGCAGATTTGGACGGAAACCCTTTCGTTAACCCCGTGAACGGAAGCAAGCTCCGCAGATACTTCGTTTGAGGAAGAGCCCGCGTCAACTCACCTTCCCCATACACCGTCCCCCTCGCAAATTAAAGTGCTAAAAGAGTAATACCCAACCGGATACATTCCCGCTAATGATCCGTAAAAACAGGTCGCACTTCTTTTGTCTTTGCTTTTCTCAAATTCACTCTAAAGTGTCGAACTACGGTGACCTCGAGCCCCTTAGTCCAAACTTGTAAAAGGGGAACGTAGGCGGCCATCTTTGGTTCGGTCTAAAAACAAAAATACAATAAGCATCAATTGCTTGTGTTTCGAAACTCTTTTCATTTAACCTACAAATTCATAACGGTTAAAACATTCTTTGATGAGTTCAAGCACGGCCAACTCTCGACTCGCTACACGCTAGCAAAACTACAATAAAACATTAATCAATTAATGTGTTCGCAATGACAATGGGTGGATACTCGGGACAAAGAAGGTCAACCTAGTTTCCCGTACTAGGTCCTTCATCCTTCTTCCCTTTCCCTTTTCCCTAGCGAGTGTTCTTCACCTTCGCAGAAATATTCCGGTAGGCCTTCTACCTGGCTCGTGGACTCTTCCCGACGCTCCGTCAATCCCGTGGCTGTCAATACAGCCTCCTTTCTCTAGTCTGTCTCGAGCCGCCTCGCTTCGAGCCATCATCGCAGTTGCTTTGATTGGCCTCCCGATCGCACTTGCCACATAATCGCCCATGGCATCGCCGCACGATTCCTGTGGTTAGCCCTCGCCTCTGTCCTCCTCAATGTCGAACTGTCTGTGTGATCGCACTCCAACAACTCACTCCGTCTCCACAAGATAGCCATCTCGTGTCTCCCCATACACTCTTCGTACCGGTCCGTATATCGTTGCGTCGACGTAACAGTGCCCTCTCTCCGGTGAAAGAGAACCCCGGGAAAGGACGTGTATTGCCACCACCGGGTGGCCAGGCAGCGTCGAAGGATCCTCCATCCGCAGAGATCCCACCTCAAAGGTAGCAAGATAACTCAAATCGGTCAGTGGCATCTGCTTCCACCCGTATCGCCGCGTAACCAATGATGGAATATAGAATGACGTCCGAGACAGCCCGGCACTCCCGACGATCAATGCATCCCTCCCGAGCGGTCCTACAAGTCTCAGAACTTCCAATGGGGAACCCACCATCGCAAGTGATGCGTGCCAAGTTCTGCCATCCAGCAGCTCCGGCTCGGCTGATTACCCCTATCACCGTAGGACGTCGCGAGAAAGACCAAGCGTCACAGACATTGGCACCTCGTGCATCATCTCGGCCTCTCCCTCAACCACATGGCCGCATAGCGGGACTCCCTCCCCACATGTATCGGCTACCGGCCGCCATCCGGCCTACGCCCGAGAACGTCTCGCCCAAGACCAATGGCACGATGTCTCCTCCACTCCGGCCTTTGCCTCACCAGTCCAAGACACCGTGATGGCACACACCTGCAGACGTGAATGTGAACAGAGTAGCAATCACACATAGAGCAAACGCGTCCCACGCAAAGACGCTCCTCTCGGCTCCGCAAATCTTTCGGGCAATCCCGAAATGTCAACGTAATCGGAATCTGTATCGCATCCCGTATGCTTCTCCAGTAGAGATACCCAACAAGGACACTAGCTTCTCAACGGTGGCCATGCCACCGGCATACGGAAGAACTAGGCTGCTCCGTCTCAGTCCTCCTGCACGGCCCCCAAATCTTCAAACGTAGGAGTGACTTCGTTGTACGAAAAGCCGTACACATTCCTCCTTACGTCCCCAACCGAGACGCCGCTCTCAAAAGGTCCCAATCTGCGCATGAGCTCCTTCAAAGCCCAAACAGTTTAATCCCGTAATGTGCCTTCGAAAAACCTTTTGTTCCGCCTCGTGTGGTTCCGTACTCCACGACGAAAGTTGTCCAAATATCGCTCTTGCATCCGAGACGATAACTTGGGAAAAGGAGCCATGTCGAAGGTGAAGAAAACCTTAAGAAATGGAAAAGAACTCAAATTTAATGAGCAAAGCAATGCGCAGTTCTTACAAATTGCAAAAGCCGAAACTGCAATTTAAAGAATCGGAAATTCATTTCAAGTCCCGGGCCGGACTCCCCTGCAGCTGACTTGGTCAACTCTGCAGCCAGCGCTTTAAAGTTGGAAACATTTCCAAACCTTGCCCTGTTTCACCCTTATGAAATCTGCGTGCTCGCCCGATTTCATTCAACAAATGACAATATCCCTTCCGCCCCAGGGCTCGTGCAACAAGCAGTAAATAATTAAAAATTAGTGCATACATGCTTAATTTTTGACCCGTTCAATTTTTAATGCATTTCTCCTTTTTATTTATTTTTGATTAACCTATTTGCTTATTTGCCAAAAATAATCAAGGTGATCACAGAATAAATATGCGAAGTACAGTTCCGCCCCACGGGCGCCTTTTTGCAAATACATTTCAAATCAAAATTTGTTCCCGACAAATACATGCATTTTGTCTAAACAAAGTAATAAAGGAAGAAAGCAGTAAAGGGGACTACTCGGAGTCCCGCTCGTCATCCGTACACTCGGACGTACCGCTCCGCCGCCGCCGGATTCTGCCGCAAACAGAACTCGCCGAACTCCTCCAAATGAATAGGCAAAGGGCCTCCTGAGTACGCGAACTCGAGGACTCCCTCTTGCGCCCGAGTGCGCGTAAGAAGGAGCTCCAAATCCAGCCGTTCCGCCCGCGAACCGGCCAAACCCCGCGTGAAGTCCTCCCACCGCCCGTGTGGGAGCGGGCGAACCCTCGGCCTAGACGGCCCCCGATCGCGGACGTCCACGCTCCTCCGGAACCGCACCGCATGAAATCCACGAGCCTCCCGGCGTAGGCGGACCACCCGTCCACCACCCTACGGCCTCATCAGACGTATGGCCGATACCTGCGAACCAGAAAATCATCGATAGCGAATGTAAAGTACAGATGCATCATGTGCGTAATGCTACTATCAAACACGTAAAATCGTAAAAGATGCTCACCGAAGCATTGGGGTCCGCCCGTATCGTGGTCTCGGCTCCGCCGGAGCGGATCACAAGTCGCCCGCGCGAACCGTCCCAGCCTCGTACGCTAGCCTAGCTCGCGGGACAGAAAATGTCGAGGACCTCCAGGGACCTCGCCTCCCTATGTTGCACCCGCGGGCTCCTCGGCCTCATCCTCAAGAAGACATCATAAGCGGCCCCGCTATGATGTACTCGAAGTACACACCCCGAAGGTATCCCTCCACCATCCATCGGATCTCCCTGGATGCCGCATGTACAGAAGGAGGATCCACCGCACCAAAGGAAGGGACCCCGCCTATGCCGACGAGTCACCCTCTCCCCCGGATACATGGCGTCGCAGTTGAAGTCCCACCAAGCTTCCACCGCCGTGTAGTCTCGCCTGAAATCGCACCGCGACATGATCAAACTCCGCTCCACGTGTCACTGGATCCTCTCGGAGAACTCCGTGTTCACCGCGAGATATCTCCTCGTATGACACTCGAGTGCCAACCTCGAAGAGACCGCCCTCTTCGCCTTCTTTCTCGCCAAACCAATAAGCGCAGGGAACAGGGACCCGTACGGCTCCTCGACGTCCCAAGCTCGCGGACCGAATACCTCGTAGCACCGCACCCGCCAAGAGAATGGAAAGTTATGTCGCCTACAAAGCGTATACATACGAGTACATAAAAGAGGCAAGGAAGAGAAAAAAGCACGTAAACTTACATCCAAGACAGGCGTGAAGTGCCTAAATGAGTGCTCCTCTCCCGCGAGAACCTGTCCAAAGAGTGGTAGAGCTCGGCCACCCAGCCTCCCCACGCAAACCCCTCACGGCATCCGAGATCTGTCGGCCGGACCCGAGCAGAGGGAAGTGACAAGACGTGTCGGAAGTCGGGAACAGGTCCGCCGACAGCCGCAAACCAAAGGAACCTCGAGCCGGGACGCTCCGCGGTCATCCTCAAAGACCCGGCCCGGATAATCGGCGACACCCGCCTCAAGTGACGCTCCATCGGCTCGTACCGAATGCCTAAGCCCCGGCATCGGTAATATCGAAACCCAAAGCAGCCTAGACAACCGCTCCGGGTGTAACCATCAACCCACACCCGCCGTTGCCATAAGTCGGCAACCCAGCTGATAGCGGCAAAATCCGTGGGAGTCACCGTCGCTCCCCCATCTCGAAATGGAAAGTGTGGGTCGTATCCCACTCGCATACTCGCTTCACGACATACATGGACTGCCCCTCGGCATATCACCGCTGCAGCTTACAAAGACTAATAAACCCAGCCGAGTCAATCACCAGCTGTCGTGGACTCCTCTCTCCCTCTCGGGCCACGTCCGGGATAAGGCCCCACAATTCCTACACTGCCTCAAAGGCACCCCGACTCTTCTGGTTGTGGGTATCAACCATCCCTGTCCCCTGCAGATAAACAAGACAGAAGCAACGTCAACAAAATGCAACAACGCATGTCAAAAGGATGCAATGCAGATACGGTTCTCATTCATTTCCTACGTATATTCAAAATCTTTCGAAAACTCCGTCGAATCCGGAACTTTCAAAATCTTTCGAAAACTCCGTCGAATCCGGAACTTTCAAAACATTTCGAAAACTCCGTCGAATCCGGAACTTTCAAATTCTCTCGAATTTTTCGAAAATTTCGCTCCGTCCCGAATTAAAGCTACTTTAATTTTGGAAAATGCATTTAGACATGGAATTTTGCAACCAAAATTTTTATGTCATCTACCCATGATGTCAATTGAACTACGTCCTAGTCAATTTCGACAATGATTCATAGCAAAGTCAAAAGCCCCAAATCGGGCACCAAAATCCCTAAGTAAATCCCTAACAAATTTCTAACATTTAAAGAATGCACATTCTTGAAAATAATGGAATTTGTAGGGAACTTACTTGTCTTTCGATCCCATCCTTGGAGTTATGTCTATCCCTCACCGGATAAAACTCCGCCGGATTCAATGGAAGAGTGGTGGTTCGAATGGTCCGAACCAATCGAGTTCTCTCGTTGTCGGTCCTTCCATGGCGAGCCATTGGTCCTCCTTCACCCTCCATAGCGATTTTCCCTCACAAATTCGAGCAAACCTTGCAATTTGGGTTGGATTTCTCTTTCTTTTCTCTCCTCTCTCGCCGGCAACAATGGAAGAAATGCCCATTTTCTTCCCCAGCCTCGGCATTTAAAAAGTTTCTGAAAATGCAAAAGTCCCACTGACTCTTACCGCACTGCATAATTTTTGCCCCTTTTGCCCCTCGCCTTTTGGCAATTCCAATTTTACCACTTTTGGCCCCGAAAGTGTAAGATTTCCCCCAGTTAGACATTTCTAACGCCCTATCCCCCGAGGATAATTCCCAGCTAGTTTTCACTAACGCTCGTCTCCGCACGTTAAATTCCCGATTAGTTCTCACTAACGCCGTCTCCGCACGTTAAATTCCCGCTAGTTCTCACTAACGCTCGTCTCCGCACGTTAAATTCCCGCTAGTTCTCACTAACGCTCGTCTCCGCACGTTAAATTCCCAGCTAGTTCTCACTAACGCTCGTCTCCGCACGTTAAATTCCCGCTAGTTCTCACTAACGCTCGTCTCCGCACGTTAAATTCCAGCTAGTTCTCACTAACGCCGTCTCCGAACGTTAAATTCCCGCTAGTTTTCACTAACGCTCGTCTCCGCACGTTAAATTTCAGCTAGTTCTCACTAACGCCGTCCCGATTAAATTATCCGAGTTGACGTTTGACATTCAAACGTTCAACCATGTCTCCGGACATTTCAGTTACGATTCCGTCTCCCGACGTTAAAATTTAAATGGTCCTCACCATTAAACTCTTATTCGCGACCTTTCACGGTCCGATTTCAATCCTCAATCGCGACCTTTCACGGTCCGATTTCAATCCTCAATCGCGACATTTCACGGTCCGACTTCAATCCTCAATCGCGACCTTTCACGGTCCGATTTCAAACTCTTATTCGCGACCTTTCACGGTCCGATTTCAATCCTCAATCGCGACCTTTCACGGTCCGATTTCAAACAGTTGATCCCGACCTTCGCGGTCCGACCTCCACTCTCTTACCAAGACCTTCGCTAGTCATTTCCGGCAACAGCAATAAGCCCGAACCCCAAGGTACGAACGCCTTGCAAATAGTCATTTCCGGCAACAGCAATAAGCCCGAACCCCAAGGTACGAACGCCTTGCAAATAGTCATTTCCGGCAACAGCAATAAGCCCGAACCCCAAGGTACGAACGCCTTGCAAATGGTCACCTCCGGCAACAGCAATAAGCCCGAACCCCAAGGTACGAACGCCTTGCAATCACCTCCGGCAACAGCAATAAGCCCGAACCCCAAGGCACGAACGCCTTGCAACATTCATCTTCCCGGCAACAGCAATAAGCCCGAACTCCAAGGCACGAACGCCTTGCAACAATCCCTCTTCGGCCATCCAGGTAGGCCCGAACGCTCATCCCTGCCAGGATAAAACCGGCAACTAATAAGCCCAAGACCTGTGGCACGAAAGCCCTCGTCGGCATCGCAACTCCGGTTTGAGGCGCCACACGCCTCGAAGGTTTCGAAGTCCTGTGTTCGAGACGCCTCCTAACGTCTCCATTCAGTACGGGTAGCTCGCGAATGGTCTCATCCAGTTTAGACGCCTCCTAACAAGTCTCGCTCAGGTCAAGGTCCCCATGCGCGGCCCTTGCCCTTTTCGAACTACGATCGGCTTGATTCCCGCTCGGATACGTAGGAATCCTTTTCGCTATGGTCCACCACTGACCGCCTGTGTCTCCTTCAAAGTAAGGCATCCCGATTTGGATCCTTATCTTTTCAATCGACCCCACCTCCTTCGGAGGAGACGTCGCCGAGGGGCTAATCGTAAGTACCCAAATCCGGATCGTCCAAATCCGTCAGAAAGTTAACCGAAATCCGTTAATTGGCTCGCTCCAGGTTAACCGAACTCGTTAAACTCCCCGTTCTTGTGCTAACGAGACGTCCCGGATCGCCCGTGCATCCCGACGCCGAACCGTGACTTAGCACGTGACATCTCACGTAAAGTATGGCTTTCCCCTAAAACGCATTTTCCGCACTTTCCGGGCGTTTCGGACATTTTCCGGATCGTTATTTTAAAAACGGACAAAACCGGACCGGGAACGAACTCCCACACTTCGGTGAGTCACAGACACGTGTCCCGCATGCCACCTCCCTCTAGTCACTCGTCAATCACAAATCAAGGCCAAAAGACCAAAATACCCCTGGTTTGCAAGCCAAGTCCTAGGACTCATCGTGCAATTTCCCTGAAATTGCCAACAAGTCCCCCAGATTTCCAAAATTCCCAAAACCCCTGAAATTCAGTCCAAGTCCGGCCGGACTCCTACTGCAATTTTCACCCTATAAATAGAAGTTGCTGTCAAAGGCCAAAAGGGATTTGGAACACAAAAAAAAATCACATACCCCACGGCCCAAACTGGTTTCCACCCCTTCCGAGCTCCCGTTTTGTCTCGATTCGCGTGAAACCTTCGTATTTCGATCAAATACGCACCCTACAACTTTGAAACAACCTTTCAAATAACTTTCCGTGTCCCGTGCACACCTCCCGAGCCAAAGGAGTCGACCCTAGCCATAGGTATAACTCCCTCTCTCTGAATCTTCCGTTCCGTCTCGGTTTACGCGCCGGCCGCTATAATCAAGCTTCGAACGTCATTGTCAAAATGTAGACGCCTCCGTCTAACGGGGTCCGATACGTTTTAGCCCCTCGATCCTCTTCTCTTTCCGTAAGAGAAGTAATCACGGGTTAAAACGGCGTTCCGACCCCGTTCCGTTTACTTTCACGTCATTTACAATTCCGAGCCGTTTGGCCTCGTTGATCGTCATTTACAATTCTGAGCCGTTTGGCCTCGTTGATCGTCATTTACAATTCCGAGCCGTTTGGCCTCGTTCATCGTCATTTACGATTCCGGATCGTTTGATTCCGTTGACACCGCTTTAAATACTGTCATTTACCAGTCCGATCCGTTTGGATTGTGATAGTATTTACTTTTCAAAAGTCCGAGTCGCAACTCGATTCGTTGATCGCATATCATTTAATACGCATTTTTCCCGTAAAAATCGTTAACAATGTAATGACCGGTTCAAAACCGGAGTTCGTCCGTCGAACTCTCTTTCAAAACGCGCGAAATGACGTTTGCCACGCAAACGCTCATCTTCAAACTCAAAGCCGCCATTTGACACTTAAAATCATTTAATACGCATTTTTCTCGCAAAAATCGTTAACAATGACTCGTACGGCTCAAAGTCGACGTTTGCCACGCAAACGCTCATTTCAAACTCAAAATCGACGTTTGCCACGCAAACGCTCATTTCAACTCAAAACCGACGTTTGTCATTCAAACGCTCGTCTTTTCAAACAAAGTCACCTAATCAACGTTTGACACTCAAACCATGATTAAGCTTGTCATTAAAGCCCCCCATTTCAAAACACACATACACACACACACACGATTTCGAGAAAGGTAGGAAGACTCGTCATGCGAGGCGTTTCGGGCGATCTCGTCATACTCTACCCGAAACGTAACCTGACCTCCGAACCTAACAATCTCTGGTACTAAAAAGCTTTTTACTCGTTTTTGCTGCCAATAAAAATGATCCCCGTTTTCAAAGCCTTTTCCTAAGTTTTTGCTACCAATAAAAACGACACCTTTTCGCAATAGCCGTTTCTCAACGTTTGGGCTCAAAATACAAAACCGCGTGGCGACTCCTCATTCTGCTCCTTCCCGTGAAGCGAGGTCTCAGACACCAACCCCCCGCGAAAGACAACCGCCTTTTCCGCCGCCCCCCGCGCGCGAAAAAGATCGGGTAATTTCACTCCCCCTCCCATTTCATTCACACCTCCCACTTCTCTCTTCTTCCCCTAGCCTTCAGGCTCCCCTCTCCGAACGCTCCCGCGACGCTCCCGCGACGCTCCCGCGCTGCCCCGAGGCACTCTCGAGGTACTCTGAAGCCCCTCGTGGTACTCCGAGGCCTTGCCTGGTCTTTCCCAAGGTGTCCCGGCTCTTTCCGAGTCAAACCGGTAGCTTGAACGCACGCCGAAACTCTGCCTGAGTAATCCCTGCAATCCCAACGCACGCCGAACCTCTGCCCGAACGCAGCCTACAATCTCAACTCACGCCGATACTCTGTCCGCAGACAACCGGCCTCTCCCGAAGCAATCCCGGTCCGTGCCGGAACACCATTCCATCCTCAAACACTATTCCCCAGCGGAAGACAGACACGAACCAACATTGGTAAGGCTTCCTTCCATTACTATTTCAATACATTTCAATACGTAGTGTACAATGTAGACATCCGATACAGCATGCATTTTTAAAAGCACACACACACACACACAACAGTTAAAGAATATTATGGGTATCCGAAAGACTCGTTTTTACGAGGCGACTCGGGTGAGCTCTAAGATTCTAATATTCTCTTCCCGAGGAGTCATCTGACCTCCGATCTCAAAATCTCATCACACAAAAACAGTTTGTTATTATTTTTAAACTGATGCCCTTTTTCAATGTTTTGGGCTTAACAATAAAAACGGCGTGGCGACTCTACAAAGCAAAACACAGCGAGACACCTCCACCAACGAACGATGCCGCAAGGCGAGCGAAATGCCAGATGCCGGGGCGCGAACGCGCTGCCTCTCGGATCCGGGCTATTTCAGGATTTAACAATGTTTTTTCAAAACTCCCTCGTTTTAAAAAGCATTCCGTGGGTCAAACTTTCGTTTACCCTTTCTCGTTTTTGTGTGCGTGTGTTGTTCAAAACATCAGGCTGTTTTCGAAAAGAAATAAGATGTTGCATTTTCATCTCATTCAAAATCATAACATGTTCGTGCATTTTCCGTTCATATTTGATTTTTGTACTATATTTTGAACTGCGCATGAATTCTTTAAAATGCATTCTGAAAATTTCTATTTTACTCAGAAAAGGAATTTAGTGACCGCACACTACTTGCACTGCTGCCTCGGTACACCGCACGCTACGCGCACTTGCTACCTCGGTACACTGCACACTACAACCCTCAACCCGGGATGACCGTTCAGTTACAGCGTGATTGGTCTACCAGACACCTTTCGAGCGCGCACGGGGTCATCCCAAACAGCCCATCCTAGCCCGTGTAATCTATGCACTCTTTGTGTCACACTTCGTCCAAGACCTTGGTTGGTTTTTGGCTTAGTTCGTGTCATAAAGCCTAAGTGTATGCTTTTACGCCGATCTCCCTCTCAAGTCAAACTTAAAAGTTGAGATCGAAGGTCGTTCTCGACCCGAAGTCTTATCTTTTCAGCCTTGACTTTGACGCGGAGCCGCGCTAAAAACATACCCGAAGGTTCAATGTGATGACGTGTCATCAAGCCCTCGACATATGCACCATGCCAGCCACAACTTGGCCAACGCCAAAAGCTAAGGCCCCTAGCGCAAGCGAGTCAAGAGAGTTCATGCCAAAATTTCGGCATGATTTCTGCCTTAACTTAAGGACGTTGACTTCGACCGTGACCCGCATGTCACATACGTTGAAAGTGTACATGACCAGCTAGCCTTAAGTTCACTTTTTCCTTTGTCGGTGGAACTCGCTTGCCTTATAAGACCCTCGCTCGGGATTGTCCGTCCTGGGAAGACGATTTACAGGTGAAAAACGAGGGGCTTATAAACGTAGTGCCGAGATCCACTGATTCAAGCCCTAGGTTAGTTGCGAAAAAGAAGATGCAATCTTTTCCAACCAATTAGGACTATGAGAAAATACGTTTTAAGTAAACATTAAGCGGTAACTGCACATTGCACAAGCCCAAAACCCTGAGCCAAATACCCTTTCCGAAACCTAAACCCTGCCTTTCGTTCCCTGCAGCGAGCAGAAAGTGGTTCAGAATTCCGGGTCAGCGCCTCGCCAGAATTACAGTTACGGCCGCATCAGACAGTTCTTCGGTTCCCTCAGTTCCTTCAGCCAGACTCTCCGACATGTCAGACTCACCGAGAAATCGTGACGGGAACGGAACCCCGCCACCGGTAACAGATATGAAACTGGAAGAAGTCATTCGGGCTTGTGAGGTTCACAAGAGGTAGAAAAAAGATCAGCAGAATTTCGTGGTACAGCTTCTGAATGAACGGGGTATAGCAGCTATTCCCCAACCAGACGATACTTTCGTTCTAATCAAGGACGACGATCCTCCCCGATCAGCTCCTCAAACCTTCAACCAGGTTCCTCCCCCGCCAAATTACGGGATTCCTTCAAACCAAGGAAACAGCCGACCGAGGCTTATTGCCACCTCTCAAGGCACCCCCATCATATACGGCCAAGCCAGTACTACCCCCATCACTCAATACAACCAGTGCAGCACTGGGCCATCTCAAACAGATGTCAATATCCTCCAATACCCTCCCGGGTTCAACCCATTGCCCATACACGAACCTCAAAACACCGGGGACAAACCCCCATATAATCCAGAAAAGGCCCCCATATATACACATATATCAAGCCTCCCACCTCCAATTACTACCTCTCATATGGCAGCACCCGGCACCGAGCCTCAAAGTCCACCACTGGAGCCAGCCCTGGCCTGGATGGTCGAACAAATGAAAGACCTGAAAGCCAGCATAGGCAGCTCAAAGCAAGAAACGCTCCGATCCACAGATCCGGGAATGGTCACACCTCTCCCTGCCAAGTTCAGAATGCCAGAAATGGACAGATTCGACGGGACCGAATGCCCACAGACGCACGTTGACACCTATGTTCTCGGCATGAGAGCAAAGGGAGCAAACCTCCAGCAAATGGCCGATCATTTCCAACATACTCTCAAGAGTTCAGCATTACGGTGATTTCTAAGGGTCAAGCCTGCAGATCGCCATACTGGGATCAGATTAGCAACATCTTCCTGGAGCGGTACCGATCCAACCTGGAATGGGAAACGAGTCGTGAGGGCTTAATCACCACCGACAAGAAAACAGACGAAAGTGTTGGAGAATTCTACAAAAGGTGGAGCTGGAAGCTCTCCGAAATCATGGAGCCACTCTCCAAAGACTAACAGATGCGGATCTTCAAGTCCTGCTTGAGGCCATCCATCAGAACGTTCATCAGCCATCACTTCTTCCCAGATCTCCGAGCCATGGTCAATGCCGACTCACAATTCAAAGAGGATCTCAAAGAAAAACTGGCCACGGCTTCGTCTTACAGATACAGATCAACAGCTACATTCAATCCTGCATCGGCCCCTGGCAAAGGGAAAGATACTTCTGTCAACTACATCCATCAGGGACAACAGTCAAGCAACAGAAACTCGGCCCTGCAAAGCAACGACTCCCCCAAGAAGCAGCCTTCCGTACGCTTCGACAAGCTGGATATGCCTCTGAGTAAAATGCTGGAAGGACTAATCAAAGAAGGCCTCCTCAAGCCTGTTGAAAACTACAAACCGAAGAATCCTATAGTCAATGCCGACAAAAGCAAATACTGCGCCTTCCACTACTAGAAAAACATGTTTTAGCGGCAGAAATTTCCGCCGCTAAAATAGTAATTCTGTCGCTAAAATTAATCACCGACGAAATTTTTCCGTCGGTGGTCCGCCAGTGTCAGCCCGCCGCAAGGGTCCGACGGACCAAATTCCGTCGGTATACACCGACGGAAATAATATTCCGTCAGTGATATTTCGAGAACAGCGACGGAAATTTCCGTCGCTGAATTAATTTAATTTAATTTTTATTTCACCGGCGGAATATTCCGTCGCTGGAATAAAAATTTATTTAAAATGAATTAAGTTAACGGCGGAAATTTCCGTCGCTGAGTTAATTTAATTTTTATTTTCACCGGAGGAATATTCCGTCGCTGGAATAAAAATTTATTTAAAATGAATTAATTCAGTGACGAAAATTTCCGCCGCTAAATTAATTCATTTTAAATAAATTTTTATTCCAGCGACGGAATATTCTGCCGGTGAAAATAAAAATTAAATTAAATTAACTCAGCGACGGAAATTTTCGTCGCTGGAGTAAAAATTTATTTTAAAATGAATTAATTCAGCGGCGAATATTTCCGTTGCTGATAATGCAATAAATAAATAAATAAAATTTTAAATATCAATTATAAATTTTTTTGTACCTGTACCTGCTGATATAACAATTGATAAAACTAAAACTATAAATCTAAAAACCAAAATACAGTACCAAATCGGTGGGGGGTGGGACTCCCGCGGGTACCAAATCGGTGGGGAAGCGGGGTGGGGACATCCAAATACCCAAAATGTTATTACAAAAAAATATCACAAATGTTAATACAAAAAATTATTAAATAGTACGAAATCAACTCGGGGGGGGGGGATTGGGGAGGCTGGAAATTACCCTGCTGCACTAGATTCTGCATCTGGGTCATCAACATCGCAAATTTCCGATCCGTCTCCTCCTAATGCTGCGCAAGCTCTGCCCTAGCCTGTGTCTGAGCCTTCAAAAGTTGTGCCCTAGCCTCTGCCCTAGCCTGTGTCTGAGCCTCCGCAAGCTCTGCCCTAGCCTGTGTCTGAGCCTCCAAAAGCTGTGCCCTAGCCTCTGCAGCCACGCGTCTCTCCTCAGCCAGCTGAGCCTCTAGAGTGTCGATCCTCGAAGCATAATGAGGATCATCAGGCCTGAAAACATTCGGCCGACGGCCGGTCGACGTCGATGGGCATTGCAGCCCGTGATCCCCCATGCCTAACACTCGGTCTCCTCTCTTTGGATGTCCATCCGAGGTGACCGAGCGCCAAACTTCAGGCACGAAAGGAACGGGCTGGCCGGGAGGAGTACCTTTGGGAACAACGGCGGCTTGATATGTACTCTGTCAAAATAAAGCAAACAAATATAATCATATACACAATGTAAATAAATAAATTTACATATTCAAAATCAAGTCATTTAATGATAGTTTACTTACAAAGGCCAATGCAGAGCGATCATCAACCCATTGCGGAGGTTGATCGACGGATGTAGGAGGTCGAACATGGGTGCTAATGAAAACATCCAAAAAAATGACATCGGGGCCATGTTCATTTTCCTATAAATAAAAGAAGCGAGATTATTATTTTGAAATGGTATAAATGCAACATTTAGCTTCCCATATTATCCTTGTGATAAAAAAAATGTTCTCTTTAATCACTAAAGTTGTGAGTATAGTATTTACTTTCATTAGGATTTAGGGGTAATCTTAGAAAAGAAAACATACACTACATTTACACTAAAACCATGGATTTCATAGCATCAACATGGCTCCCAGCTAACATATGTACATAAACTTATTTAAAAGCATGCATAAACTACATTTAAACTAACACCCCATGTATTTCTTATCATTTACACTAACACCAACCAACAATGTGCATACAACCGTCCTGTTTGGTTTCAAAATCAATTAAACTAAAACCATGTATTTCATAGCATCAACATGGCTCCCAGCTAACATACGTACATAAACTGATTTAAAAGCATGCATACACTACATTTAAACTAACACCCCATGTATTTCTTATCATTTACACTAACACCCACCAACAACGTGCATACAACCATCCTGTTTGGTTTCAGAGTCAATTAAACTAAAACCATGGATTTCATAGCATCAACATGGCTCCCAGCTAACATACGTACATAAACTGATTTAACAGCATGCATACACTACATTTAAACTAACACCCCATGTATTTCTTATCATTTACACTAACACCCACCAACAACGTGCATACAACCGTCCTGTTTGGTTTCAAAGTCAATTAAACTAAAACCATGGATTTCATAGCATCAAAATGTCTCCCCAGCAAACATACGTATATAAGCTGATTTCAAAGCATGCATACACTACATTTAAACTAACATACATACCATACGCTAGTGATGCTCGCCGACTGGTATCATCCCCATCGTATGCTTTGTCGCCGATCCCGAGGAGCCTGCTCTATTTGCCAGAGCCTGTTGGGCAATAGCTATTGCCCCATCCGACGACCAATGTTCGCAAAATCTATGAAACACCTCCTCGGTCATCCAAGGAGGTGTCAAGGGCGCTAATCCCGCCGCGAACCGCTTAAAATAATAGTTAGACTTCGTGGTACCTATAAAAAATATGAATATCTCGTAAACATATAATGATAACATTATAAAATTAAAAGAGTATAATCATTGTTAATTAAACTAATTAAGGATAGATAAATATGTTACCAATATGATCCCGAATAACTTCGAACACTGTTTCGTGAAAACAAATTTAACCGACGCCTCGTCGATATCCGGCGTCCATGTAAATTTCAACTACAACATATAATGATAACATTACAAAACTAAAAGAGTATAATCATTATTAATTATAAAATTTTAATAATAAACTAACATTTAAGTTTTAAATAAAAACCATTAACACATTATCTTAAACTCCTCCCAAGCATTCTCCTTCTCCTCCCGTGGCAATGATTTTCAGTTGGGCCAAAACTCTTGCATGACCCGAGACCGCCAATACAGCCCAATCTTTGTGTATCAATTTCGCCATTAATTTGGGGATTAATACAATTGAACACTGCTTTGAAGATTAGATCTAATTGAGGCTGTTATAGAAATCAAAAGGATTTAGATTCAATATTCTAAAGTGCTGAATAATTGTTTGATTGTTGTGTGGCCGTAATAGAAAACGCAGCTTGATAATAATTTAAAGGGTTGCAATCCGGGCACCACACCGTCCCAATCCTTACTTTTGTGAATGAATCCTAGATTGAGATTAATGTTTTTAGCAATAAAAATAGCATAAAGTGAAAGTAATTGTGAATCCAATCCGTGAATCTCCTTTGTTGATCTGAGTTAATTCGTTACTTTTAAATTGCTTCCTTAGTTTTAATTTGTTGCTTCTGTTTTAGAATTAAATTCTTGTTTTTAATAAAAAATATCTGGTTACTATATTCATTGCTTTTACTGTACTTGTTTACCAACGAGTCTCTGTGGTTCGACCCCTGCTCGTGCATACTGCTACACCGGTAGTGAGTACACTTGCTCGGTTTTTATTACAAGAGGGAGTTTTCCTCCATCAGCAAGCCAGACAGAAATGGAAGACAAACTGGGCCTGCCCCCATATCTCCCTAAACCTAGTCTCAAACCCTCTGAATCAGTCATTGTCAAAGTCCAGTCCTCTGAGTCGTCTGACGGCCTCACGGCGGAAGACTATGATAATGTAGCCAACAATGCATTCCCGTTTGTATTGAATGAAAAGTTCGACCTTTCGGATTATCCCCTCATTGCCACTTTAACAACTGATAAGTTAACGAACAACTTAAAAGATGTTAATAATGACTCACTTGATAAAGAAGCAGACACACTAAAGGAACAATTCATTAAAGAAGTTCTCAAGCCTGTAGTTGATCAAGAGGACAATCGGGCCCAAGCTGCCGAAGAAGTTATGACTAAAGTGAACATGGGGTCAGTGCAAGAGCATAAAGAGACACAAGTGGGTAGTTTTTTTGCCGGTGCAGAAAAAGAAGCCCTAACAGATCTCCTCAAAGAATATGTTGACGTGTTCGCTTGGTCATACCAAGACATGCCAGGACTCGATCCCTCAATCGTGGAGCACAAAATTCCTCTGGATCCAGAATCGAAGCCTGTCAAACAGAAACTGCTCAAGATCAAGCCAGAATGGTCCCTGCAAGTAAAAGAAGAAATTGAGAAGATGCTCTGCGTCGGCTTCATCAGAGTAATTGAGTACCCGACCTGGATCTCCAACATTGTGACGGTCACCAAGGCCAATGGAAAGGTCAGATGCTGTGTGGATTTCTGAGATCTCAACAAGGCCAGCCCTAAAGATGATTTCCCACTGCCCAACATCGACATGCTAGTCGACACCATGGCAAATTTAAATGTAAAGTCCTTCGTGGATGGCTTTGCTGGATACAATCAGATCAAGATGTCCGAGAAAGATCAGGCCAAGACTGCTTTCACCACTCCGTGGGGGACATAGTGTTACACGGTCATGCCGTTTGGTTTAAAGAATGCTGGGGCTACTTATCAACGGGCTGCAACAGCTCTCTTCCACGAAATGATTCACAAAGAAATCGAAGTATACGTCGACGACATGATCATCCACTCCAAAGGATCAGACATGCAGCACATGACAGATTTGAGAAAGTTCTTCAACAGACTCAGAAAGCACTCCATGAGATTGAACCCTGCAAAGTACACCTTCGGCGTCAAGCGAGGCAAAGTACTGGGGTACATGGTTACAGAAAGAGGCATCAAAGCAGATGCCAAGAAAATCAAGGCCATCATCAACATGAAGCCACCACAGACACTGACAGAAGTGAAAAGTTTCATGGGAAGACTTCAATACATCAGCCGCTTCATCAACCAGTTGGCATCCCTCTGCGAGCCAATGTTCAAACTAATAAAGAAAAATGCTGACATCAAATGGGACTCCAAATGCCAGATAGTGTAAGTACCCAAATTCGGATCGTCGAAATCCGTCAGAAAGTTAACCGAAATCCGTTAACTGGCCCGCTCCAGGTTAACCGGAACTCGTTAAACTCCCCGTTGTCGTGCCAAAGAGACGTCTCGGGACTGCCCCGTGCATCCCGACATCGAACCGTACTTAACACGTGTCATCTCACGTAAAAGTATGGCTTTCCCTGAAAAATGCACTTTCCGGCACTTTCCGGGGGCATTTCGGACATTTTTCGGACTGTTATTTTAAAAAACGGACAAAACCGGGACCGGGGAACGAACTCCCACATGGCTGGTGACTCATAGGGCACGTGGCAGCCATGCCACCTCCCTCTAGTCACTCTTCAATCACAAATCAAGGCCAAAAGACCAAAATACCCCTGATTTGCAAGCCAAGTCCGGCCG
This sequence comes from Adenophora triphylla var. japonica, assembly GCA_022495995.1. Lineage (NCBI taxonomy): Eukaryota > Viridiplantae > Streptophyta > Magnoliopsida > Asterales > Campanulaceae > Adenophora > Adenophora triphylla. The sequence continues at coordinate 867,570 of JAFEMH010000079.1, forward strand.
AACTCCCTGTGCACATTTTCTGAAATTGCCAGCAAGTCCTTCAAGTTCTCAAAATACCACAAAACCCCCTGGATTCAGGCCAAGTCCGTCCGAACTCCTACTGCATTTTTCACCTATAAATAAAAATGGCTGTCAAAGCCAAAAAGGGGGAGAATTTACTCCAAAAATTCACATACCCCACGACCCAAACTGGTTTACACCCCTTCCGAGCTCCCGTTCTGTCTCGATTCGCGTGAAACCCTCGTATTTCTATCAAATACGCCCCTTACCACTTCGAAACAACCTTTTGAACTACTTTTCGTGTCCCGTACACACCTTCCGAGCCAAAGGAGTTGACCCTAGCCATAGGTATAACTCCCTCTCTCTAAATCTCTCATTTCGTCTCGTTTTACGCGCCAGTCGCTATAACCGTTTCGAACAACGTTACTGAAACGTAGACGCCTCCGTCTAACGGGGTCCAATACGTTTTAGCCCCTCGATCCTCTTCTCTTCCCGTAAGAGAAGTAATCACGGGTTAAAACGGCGTTCCGACCCCGTTCCGTTTACTTTCTGTTATTTACAATTCCGAGCCGTTTGGCCTCGTTGATCGTCATTTACAATTCCGAGCCGTTTGGCCTCGTTGATCGTCATTTACAATTCCGAGCCGTTTGGCCTCGTTGATCGTCATTTACAATTCCGAGCCGATTGGCCTCGTCGATCGTCATTTACGATTCCGGATCGTTTGATTCCGTTGACACTGCTTTAAATACTGTCATTTACAAGTCCGACCCGTTTGGATCGTGATAGTATTTACTTTTCAAAGTCCGAGTCGCAACCCGATTCGTTGATCGCATATCATTTAATACGCATTTTTCCCGTAAAAATCGTTAACAATGTAATGCCCGGTTCAAAACCGGAGTTCGTCCTTCGAACTCTCTTTCAAAATGCGCAAAATGACGTTTGTCATTCAAACGCTCATCTTTCAAACTAAAAGCCGCCATTTGACACTCAAAATCATTTAATACGCATTTTTCCCGTAAAAATCGTTAACAATGACTCGCACGGTTCAAAATCGACGTTTGCCACGCAAACGCTCCTTTCAAACTCAAAATCGACGTTTGCCACGCAAACGCTCCTTTCAAACTCAAAATCGACGTTTGCCACGCAAACGCTCATTTCAAACTCAAAATCGACGTTTGCCACGCAAACGCTCCTTTCAAACTCAAAATCAACGTTTGCCACGCAAACGCTCCTTTCAAACTCAAAATCGACGTTTGCCACGCAAACGCTCATTTCCGTCTCAAACCGACGTTTGTCATTCAAGCGCTCGTCTTTTCAAACAAAGTCACCTAATCAACGTTTGACATTCAAACCAAGATTAAGCTTGTCATTCAAGCCCCCATTTTAAAACACACACACACACACACGTTTTCGAGAAAGGTAGAAAGACTCGTCATGCGAGGCGTTTCGGGCGATCTCGTAATACTCTACCCGAAACGTAACGTGACCTCCGAACCTAACATTCTCTGGTACTAAAAAAGATTTTTACTCGTTTTTGCTACCAATAAAAATGATCCCCCATTTTCAAAGCCTTTTCCTAAGTTTTTGCTACCAATAAAAATGACACCATTTTCTAAAGCCGTTTCTCAACGTTTGGGCTCAAAATACAAAAAACGCGTGGCGACTCCTCATTTTCCTTCCCATGAAGCGAGGTCTCAGACATCAACCCTCCGCGAAAGACAACCGCTTTCGCTCGCGCGAACCCGGGTAATTTCAGTTGGCGACTCCGCTGGGGACAAGATACTTTTTTCAAAACTACCGTTGTTTTCTAAAAAGCCTTCCGTGGGTCAAACTTTCGTTTACCCTTCCTCGTTTTCGTGTGTGTGAGTTCCTTTAAACCTCGAACGGTTTTTGTTTCAAAGGCATTACATTGTCAACTTTTCAAAATCATACCATGTTTGTGCATCCCCATTCATGTTTGATTTTCATGCTGTCTTTTGAACTGTGCATCATAAATTCTTTAAGACACATTCTAAAAAAAATCTCTGTTTTACTCAGAAAAAGAATTTTAGTGACCGCACACTACACGCACTTGCTGCCTCGGAACACCGCACTTCACGTGCACTTGCTACCTCGAAACACTGTACACTACAACCCCTAACCCGGGATGGCCTTATCAGTTGCACTCCGATTGGTCTGCCAGACACCTTTCGGGGGCGCACGGGGTCGTCCCAAACATCCCATCCTAGCCCGTGTAAGCCATGCACTCTTTGTGTCACACTTTGTCCAAGACCCCGGTTGGTTTTTGGCTTAGCTCGTGTCATAAAGCCTAAGTATATGTTTTTTACGCCGGGCCCCGCCCCGAGTCAAGCTCGAGAGTTTGAGACCGAAGGTCGTTCCCGACCCGAAGTCTTGAGCTTTTCAGCCTTGACTTTGACGCGGAGCTCTGCCGAAAAATATACCCGAAGGTTCAATGTGACGCCGTGTCACCAAACCTCGCCGTATGTACTGTGCCAGCCACAACTTGGCCAACGCCAAAAGCTAAGGTCTCTCGCACAAGCGAGTCAGGAGAGGTCATGCCCAAATTTTGGCACGATCCCCACCTTAACTTAAGGACGTTGACTTCGACTGTGGCCCGCGCGTCACACACGTTGAAAGTTTGCGTGATCAGCTAGCCTGAAGTTCACTTTTTTTCCTTTGTCGGTGGCACTCGCTTGCCTTATCGACCTCGGCCGGGATAGTCCGTCCTGAGAAAGATGATCTACAATGGAAACGAGGGGCTTATAAGCGTAGTGACGAGATCCACTGATTAGAGCTCTAGGATTAGTTGCGAAAAAGAAGACCCGCTCTTTTCCAACCGATTAGGACTCTGAGAAAACGCGCTTTAAGTAAACATTAATCGGTAACTGCACATTGTACAAGCCCGAAACCTTGATCCAAATACCCTTTTCCGAAGCCTAAACCCTTCCTTTCGTTCCCTGCAAATGAGCGTAAAGTGGTTCGTATTTCCGGCCGCCTTGCCAGAATCACAAGAACGGCAGCTGTCGGACAATTCTTCGGTTCCCTCGGTTCCTCACTGTAATTTCCGACATGTCTAGCTCACCGAGAAATCGTGACGGGACGGACCCCGCCACCGGTAATGAGATATGACATTGGAAGAAGCCATCCAAGCTTGTGAGGTTCACAAGAGGCGTAAAGAAGATCGCCAGAATTTCGTGGTACAGCCTTTCCGAATGAGCGAGGTATAGCAGCCTATCCCCGCCGACGGTACTTTTGTCCCGGTCGAGGATGACGATTCCCCGAAACCAGTTCACCAAACCTTCAACCAGGTTCCGCCCCCGCCAACATACGGGATGCCTTCGAATCAAGGAAACAACCGACCTAGGCTCCATGTTGCCACCTCTCGTGGCAACCCCGTCATTTTTGGCCACTGCCAGTCTTTGCTCCTATCACTCAATATCACCAACGCACCGCTGGACCATCTCAGATGCCAATCTCCCTCAATACCCTCCCGGGTTCGTCCCGTTGCCTATACACGAATCTCTAAACACCGGGACAAACCCCGATACAGCCTCTCGAAAAGGCTCCCATATATCCACATATATCAAGCCTTCCACCTCCGATCACTACCGCTCACGTGGTAGCACCCGGCGCCGAGCCTCAAAGTCCACCACTGGACCCAACCTTAGCCTGGATGGTCGAGAAGATGAAAGACCTGAAAGCCACCATGAAAGCATCAAAGCAGAAATGCTCAAATCCACGTATCCGGAATGGTCACGCCTCTCCCCGCCAAGTTCGAATGCCGAGATGGACCAATTCGACGGAACCGAATGTCCTCAAACGCACGTCGATACCTACGTTCTCGGCATGAGGGCAAAAGGAGCAACCCTCCAAAGAAATGGTCGGCCACTTCCAAAGATACGCTCAAAAGTTCAGCGTTACGATGGTTTCGAGGGTCAAGCTCGCGGATCGCCACACTGGGATCAGATTAGTAATATCTTCCCCGGAACGGTACCGATCCAACTAAGAGTGGGAAACAAGTCGTGAGGACTTAATCACCACCGAGCGTAAATCGGATGAAAGTGTTGGGGAATTCTACAAGAGGTGGAGCCGGAAACTCTCCGAGATCATGGAGCCACTCTCCAAAGATGAACAGATGCGGATCTTCAAGTCCCGCTTAAGACCGTCCATCGAACTCTCATCGGGCCATCATTTCTTCCTGCATCTCCGGGCCATGGTCAACGCCGGCTCACAGCTCGAGAAGGATCTCAAGGAAAAGTTGGCTACCGCACAAACCCATACAGATATCGCTCGCCAGCTGCATTCAATCCCGCACCGGCCCCGGCAAAGGGAAAGATACGTCCGTCAACTACATCCATCGTGGACAACAATGGGCAACAAAACCTGGGCCCCGCAAAGCAACAATTCTACTCGGAAACGGCCGTACACTTCGACAAGTTGGACATGCCACTGAGCAAGATGCTGAAAGGGTTAATCAAGGAGGGTCTCCTTAAACCCGTTGCCAATTACAAGCCCAAAATTCCCGTAGCTAATGCGGACAAGAGCAAATACTGCGCCTTTCATCAGTATCACGGCCATACCAACGACAACTGTTTGGGGTTACGATACGAAATCCAGAACTTGATAGAAGAAGGCAAGCCGAGCGCCCCGTGGGCCCAATACAGTCGGAAACCCTTTTCCGAACAATAACAGCGTGAATTCCATTGAGTGGGTGCCCAAGAAGATCGCCGCAGAACCAGTTTCTACGCCTCTTTCAGCTGGATCCTCCTCTAATGTCCACATCAGCTACGATGTTTGCGATCGCTTCCGCCTCGCCCGGGAGTACGAGTCCCGAGAAACGGTCAGAGCAATCCTCCGAGAAAACAAAAGAATAAATCCTCTCAACAAAGAATCGAGAGAAAGATACGAAGCCGGGGACACCAAAGTGTAGGTACACTCGGAGAACCTTCGGGAGGTTCGACTACTACGCATCAGTACTCCAGCCAGTCCTCCTTGCCTCCAGCCATGCAGCCTTTAGAGCAAACAAAGGGAAAGCCGAAAAGTCCCGCCGAAACCAGTAATCTGACCCGTGACACCGGAATACCTCGGATCTTGGTAATCTTATCACAAATAAGCCTAACCCCCGCGGGATCGCCCAAGATTCAATTTGTCCAAATTTTCCGAGCTCGGACCGTAAAGGAAGATCAAAGTCACTTGGCACTCGCACTCAATCAACGTGCTAACCAAGGGCAAGAACCGCCACAAACAGCCTCAACATAATCCCGAGGCTCCAGCAAAGGCTTTACCTCGCAAGAGGAAGACAGGAAACGGATGGCTTGATGACTCTCCTTCTCCGGATAGAGACCAGATCTACGATTCCCGACTGTACGGCAGTATGATCACGTTCTGTGACGAAGGCTTACCGAGAGACGCCTCGGGGCACAACGAAGCTCTGTACATCACTCTCAAGCTTAACACCATAACACTCCCCGGAGTATTGGTAGACAATGGGTCAGCCGTTAATGTTCTCCCTCTCAGCATGAGGCGAGCCCTCCGCATCAACGAAAGCCATTTGATCCCGTCTACTCGGACTATCAAGGCCTACGACAGCTCATCTCGTCCCATCCTGGGGACGGTAACTCTGGAACTCTGGTTCGAAACCCAAATGGTGCCAGCAAAATTCCATGTAATGGACATTCCATCCGAGTTCACAGCTCTGTTAGGACGCCCTTGGCTACATCACATGAAAGCCATAGCTTCCTCTCTCCATCAGTGTGTTAAGTTCATTAACCGGCAGGGAGATCTCGAAGTCATCCGAGGGGACAGTTTCCTCATAGGAAACGAAGCCGAGACAATAGCCAAGCGTGTCCGCACTCAGGCACCGGGGGTACCTCCTTCGAATCAACCAAGGGACTATCGGGGCAAATCTCATCAGAATCCCTCAGAGTCCGGAGATGCTAACTATGTAAACGTATTGAACAAAGTGCACCTCGCGCCCGATACATCAAGTTCAACCGTCATTTCCAACATTTGGAGGCAGATTGGAAGGAAACGCCGAATATCGCCATGATGCGGGCACATAAACCCCTGGGCCTCCAATCGGAGATTCGCGCATTCTTCAAACCAACTCCCTGCCTCGCCAGCGAAGAGATCTTTGTGATAAAGGTCAACAAGCACCGTCATTCTCGTTTTGAATGCATGAAAGTCGTATGGATGTCCTCCACGAGGAACTACCCGTTGCACCCTCTTCTCCAACGAAGAGCATGATGTTTTCCTAGTCGCTCCAAAGAACGCAACCTGACGCAATACGTCCCTACGTTTGGATTGAACCGTCGGATGATGACGAATCGTGACTCTCCGGAGTCGAGGACGCGGTAGACCCGGGCGGCAGACCTCTCGCATTCACATGCTCAATTTTGAGGACGGAACTCCTTCCAATCGTGTCACCTACGACCAAGGTTCCAATACCATGGAAATTGTCAAGCTCAACGTCCAAGACAAAGCGGCTATCCGACAATTGGAAGAAACCGGTTCACACGACGAAGAACCCTCTCGACCAAGTGGCCGACGATGATTTCGTCAACATCATCTATTCCGTATATCCCGATGTTACCAAGGATCCGATCCTTATCGTCGATTCTCGCAATACCAAAGTCACCCTCGATGATCGCCCGCTCATGGTAAACGAGGCTTTCCAAGCGAGCTCGTGAGCTCATCATTACTTCCGAGTACCACCCCAGCTGCAACCGGCCCGTGCCGTCAGCCAAGATTATACCCTCAAGCGCCGCCAAGGCCAAGGGCAACAGCCGAAGGAGACCAAGCTCCTCACCCCGCTACAAGTCGATCAATCTCGGGAACGCTTCCGGCAGCCTACCCCGAAAACATCTCGTGAAAGTCTTCCCCGCAAGGCGTAGCCGCCTTCCGACATAGGAAATGACCACCTCAAAGCATCAACATGCTCCAGCTCGATTCGCTCCCACCGTCACGGCCCCTGATTCGTACATCCCGCGCCGATCGCTAGCTCGATAGACTTAGCGATCGAGCGAGATCACGAGACCGTCAACATTGCATCTAACACCCCCGTGGGGTCAATCAAGCGTATATGGGCAAATTTCTTGGTAATCGAGATCAAGGAAGGCCGCATGGAATGTCCCACCCGACTTCCTTCGTCAACGTAATCCAAGTGTTCCGCCATTCGGCGATTTGAATGTAATCATGGTTCTCGGGACACTAGTCGATGATGCGCACCTACGGAGACCGCTAGCTCTCGCAAGGAAAGCCCTCATGGAACTAGCCGCTCAAGAAAGTCGTCTTTGGGACGAAGACCAAGGTCGAAAGACCGACAGGACCGAGCCCTTAAAGTGTCACAGCCTTTCATACGTAAAGCTAGAGGCCACTCTAGACTGGGCTCGACCTCAAGGGTTTTGCTCACGGCAACTTCCCTGACTACCGTCTCGTTCTCATCCAACCCCTCTCGCTGTGCAAGGGTGGTCAACGGTCCCGATGACCTAGGAGATGGAACGACACAAGAGAACGAATCCCGCCGCTTACCTTCCCTGGGAAAGCAAGTTCTACGTGAAAGCGACGACGAAGACGATGAAACCATTCTCTTCCAAGCCGGGCATGAAGTCAACAAAACCGGACTCCCAAGTGGTCCCGGGAGGATGGGAACAGATCATTTCCGCACTCAAATTGAAAGGCCAACTCGTGGAGGAAGGTCTATTTAAAAACAAGAGGAAGATGGAAATTGCCTCGAGCAACTACTCAGGAGATTCCACAGCCTACGGCATTCGTTTACGTAAACGATCAACCGGGACAAAGAACCACCACATGGGCAGATGTTCGGGAAGCCGTATACTCGCCTTCCGATATACCCGCTACTCGATAAAAGCAAAGGAGAAAACTCTCCCCGATGGAGGTTTACTCTAGACTGCCGCACGCAGCTTCAAAGAAGCACCGGCTATTCTCACATGGGAAGAAACGCAGCATTAACTCTCGACGCAGCTCCGCCGCAAGAAGGTTGATCTCGGGGCCTGAGCGGAGGAAAACTAGCAAACCACGAGTATCGCTGCACCCAACCTCCGTAATGCCCCGAGTATGCTCAAGAAGAAGGAAAGGAACGCGATATACCGTGAAGAGATCAAGGAGAACGTTCGCTGAGCCGAGAACTCTCCAACCTCCCTGAGGGTTAGCAACGCAGAGTTCACCTGTGCAACCACTGTTGTGCACCGACGTTCGAACAACAAAGCCCGTAAACTACCTCCCCGCAGAGGCACCTAAGCCGCATCCCGGGACGTAATCCGTCAAGCCGCCGAAGCTCCCGGAATTCATCCACAATCAATGAGTTGAGGGAAGACATATGGCCTTATGCTACGAGGAATCCTCCTCTAACTATGGCTCAACTCAGAGCAGCCCTATTCGTAAGGGACCAAACCCGATGTCGCCGTCCTAACCCGATCGGGTCAAATCCATGCATTACCACCTAAGGCCACCAAAAAGCTCGCGGAGCCGTAATCGCAACCCGGCCACTCGAAGACGCAAGTTCCCGAAAGAGGACCCGATCCTCACTCGGCTCAAGCGCACTCGTGCAAACATTTCCCTTTGGTCCCCGCTCACCTCTTCATATCCTCACAAGCTCAAGCTAGAGGAAAGCTCGGCCCGTACCATGGTCCCCATGGACGCAACCCTGCATGAAGTCATTCGATGATCGGCAACATCCACTATGGCAAAATTATCACCTTCACAGATTTAGACCTTCCAAAATTTGGGGCCGATCACAATGAGCCGCTCTACATCACACCAAATCGGACGAGCATCGCCTTCCCCGCGTGTTGGTAGACGGAGGTTCCGGAATGAATGTCTTGCCCGCCAAGATGATGGACCTGCTTGACATCAAGCCCATAGATCTAAAGCCTTCAGTCCACACTGTCAAGGCCTATGACTCTACTTCCCGTACAGTTCTCGGGGTTGCTACTCTTAATATCTGGTTCGGCAAGCGGATGATCCCCACCGAATTCCAAGTGTTGGACATTCCAATCACTTTCACAGCCATCCTGGGGCATCCCTGGCTGCATCAAATTAATGGCGTGGCATCCACCCTTCACCAGTGCCTTAAGTTCATGCAAGGCAACGAGCTAACTACAGTCTACGGCGACAGCGTCACCACCGAGGGGACCAGCACCAACGACATTCCAGTGTTAGAAATCAAGCATAGTGACGACATGCCATTAACTGGATTCACTCTGGGGACCTCCAAGATCCAAATATGCAACGTGGACCTTCCACTGTCTAACGATCAGATTCCTCCTGCCATGAGAATGATGAAACTCATGAACTTCATCCCAGGACTGGGGCTCGACAAAAGGCTACAAGGCCAACACCAAGTTATTGAAGTCAAGGACCACACCACGGTCCAGGGGCTTGGCTACGTGCCAACACCGGCTGACATAAGGGAGAACAAAAGGCTCGCCCGCACCAAGGCAGCAGCCCACAAAAGGGGAACCTCCGACGGCACACCCAATCTCCGACCTTACAGCTTTGACCTTGCTCATTATTTCACCAAGGGAACCAACAGCAGAACTGAGGGGATCGACAAGGGAACCGACAGCAGAACTGAGGGGACCGACAATGCGAACCGACAAAGAATCGAGGGGACCGACAATGAACCGATGAAGATGAGAAAGAAGCAGGATAGTCGCACCAAGACTACAGGAAGAATGGAACAGCTAGCACGGGACCTCAAGCGCTTCAGAGGGCTCAAAGCTAATCCGATAAGGGGAGCATTCCTCGACATCACAGCTCTACCTGACCAACCGCCACCACCGTCCAAAGACGAGTACACACTCAAGGGAATCCCATACTTGGAGGAGCAACTCAAGGTACTCTCCATGGGAAACAGACTGTTCGGATTAGCCGCCGAGGCCACATTCGAGACAGTAAGTCCAAAGCAGAAGGAACCAGAATTCATAGAAGACGCTCTCAGTGGACCAGCTCTACAGAGTCTGTTTGAAGAAGTCGTGGAGTTGCCAAACTTGATCGACTGGGGCTCCGACAATAGCATGATTGCCATGATTGGGATAGCAGAAGCCAAGCCTCTCGATCCCCGCACCCTCATCAAGCATCCAGCAATGCCACTGAAGAATTGGGTAACTTTCACCGGACCAAGGGCAAGCCAGGCAGAATTGGAAGACAAGCTGGGCCCGCACCCACATCTCCCTAAACCCGGTCTCAAACCCTCTGGGTCAGTCCTTGTCAGAGTCCAGTCCTCTGAGTCATCCAACGGCCTTACACCGGAGGACTATAATAATGTAGCCAATCATGTATGTCCGTTCTTGTTCAATGAAAAGTCTGACCTTTCGGAGTATCCTCTCATTGCCACTTTAAGAACTAATAAGTTAACAAACAACTTAAAAGACGTTAATAACTCAATTGATAAAGAAGCAGACACATTAAACGAACAATATATTAAGGAAGTTCTCGAGCGTGTAGTTGACCAAGAGGACAACCGGGCCCAAGCTGCCGAAGAGGTTATGACCAAAGTGAACCTGGGGTCAGTGCAAGAGCCTAAAGAGACACAAGTGGGCGCTTTTCGCCGATGCGTAAAAGAAGCCCCGATAAGCCTCCTCCGGAGTATGTTGACGTGTTCGCCCGGTCATATCAGACATGCCAGGACTCGATCCCTCGATCGTGGAGCACGTAATTCCCCGGATCCCGAATCCAAGCCTCGTCAAATGTAAGCCGCGCAAGATCAAGCCAGAGTGGTCCTTGCAAGTAAAAGAAGAGATTGAGAAAATGCTCCGAGTTGGTTTCATCGTGAGCGATTGAGTACCCGACTTGGCTCTCCAACATCGTGACGGTCACCAAGGCCAATGGAAAGGTCGATGCCGTGTGGATTTCCGGGATCTCAACAAGGCCAGCCCTAAAGATGATTTCCCATCGCCTAACATCGACATGCCGGTCGACACCACGACAAATTTTGAAGTAAAGTCCTTCGTGGACGGGTTCGCCGGATACAACCTGCATCAAGATGTCCGAGGAGGATCAAGCCAAAATCGCCTTCACCACTCCATGGGGGACGTACTGTTACACGGTCATGCCGTTCGGTCTAAAGAATGCTGGGGCTACTTACCGGGCCGCAATGCCCTCTTCCATGACATGATTCACAAGGAAATCGAAGTGTATGTCGACGACATGATCATCCACTCCAGGGGATCGACATGCAAGCATTTGACAGATCTCGAGAAAGTTCTTCAACAGACTCGAAAACACTCCATGAGGTTGAACCCAAGAAAGTGCACCTTCGGCGTCAAGCACGGCAAGGTACCGGGGTACATGGTTACGTAAAGGGGTATCAAAGCCGATCCCAAGAAAATCAAGGCCATCATCGACATGAAGCCGCCTCAAACCCCGATGTAAGTAAAGAGCTTCATGGGAAGACTTCAAGACATCGGGCCGCTTCATCAACCAGCTGACATCTCTCTGCGAGCCCATGTTCAAACCGATGAAAAAGAATGCCGACATCAAATGGGACTCCGAGTGCCAAACAAACTTTTGAGAAGATCAAGACCTACTTGGTGAATCCCCCAATTATGTGCCCGCCACATGAAGACAAGCCACTACTCCTGTATCCGACAAGAATGTACACGTCAATCGAGCAATGCTGGCACAAGAACAGAAAGATTCCAAGGTTGCGCATGCAATCTACTTCGTAAGCCGAAAGCTTCAAGGAAGTGAACTCGGCTACTCAAAGATCGAGAAAACTTGTACCGCCTTGGTATGGGTAGTCGGGAAACCGAAACATTACATGCGCCGCATTCGGTGCTCCCGGGTCTCCAAAGTGGACCCCGTCCGATATCTCTTTGACAAGCCATCCCTGTCAATGCGGCTAGCCAAGTGGTCATTCTTCCCGGCCGAGTTCGACATCAAGTACATGGTCGAAAATCAACAAAGGGTAGAGTCATGGCAGATCAGCTGGCAGACTTCCCAAGCAGTGAACCTAAGGGCCCTGATCCGCAATTTCCTGACGACGGAATCTTTTCACTCGACAGCGCAAACCGCTGGCAACTCTTCTTCGATGGGGCAGCCAACAAGAAGGGGAATGGTATTGGAATGCTCCTTGTCGATCCCAAGGACGAGCATACTCCCATAGCCATCAAGCTGAATTTCGAAGCAACCAACAATGCAGCAGAATACGAAGCCTGTGCAGCAGGTCTGGAAGCCGCCCTCGAGCGCAACATCTCAGAGCTGGATGTATATAGAGACTCAGCATTGATCATCAATCAAGTGTCCAACAAACGGAAGACGGTAGATTCTGGCCTTCAGAAGTACCACGAGTACATGGAGGAGTTCATTGCTCAGTTCAAGGACATCTCCTTTCATTATTTGCCAAGAGACAGGAACCACTTCGCAGATGCCCTGGCAACCCTCGCCTCTCTTGTCGAAATTTCCGATGGGAAAGCAGTAAAACCCCTCAGAATAGGCAGACGGGAAACACCCGCCTTTTGTTGTGAGATCGAAAAAGAAAAAGAAACGATCGACGAACCCTGGTACAATCAGATTTACCAGTACCTCCAAAGCGGAGAAGCTTCCTTCACAAATGAAGATGGAAAATACAAAGAAGGGATCAAAGCCAAAAACATGATGGCATTAAAATGCCTGGCATCCCATTTCGTCATTCTGGGGGGTATGTGTGAATGTGTGCCCAAATTTTGGAATTCACGCGAGTTTGAAGACATCCGGTTTAATTTGAAAAACGGAGTCGCCACGCCATTTTGATTACCTCAAAACTTTGAAAAAAAGGTTTTTATGGGTTCGGAGGTTAAGTTACCCCTTGGGAAGAACGGATCGTCGTTCACCCAAGGTGCCTTGCCGGAGCAAGTCTCCCAAGATTCCATTAACCGTGCTTGCTTGCGTGCTTTCTTGTGTGCATGTGTTTGAAAAATAAGGGAGGGAATGTCCCAAGTTGTCTTCCGGACGTACAAACCATTTATTGGTTGTCGCTCGGGATTTCTTGGATTTTATGTATTTGGGATTTTGATCCCGTCCTCATCTTGGACTTGTGATCATCGCTTTTTGCGACCTCGAGACTTGCGTGATCGAGAGAGGGACTCCCTTTTATAGTCCAAAATGAGGTTCTTTAGGAAGGAATGTCCTTAGCCCATCAATCCTACACTTTAAGACAGTCGAGCTCATATAGATGCTTCATACTCATCTTAAGTGGTAATCGGAGATATAGGGTTCAAGGTTATCCCTTTCTAAAGAGATTATGAAACCTTTAATGGAAGGAACGATGTAAAGATAGGATCTTTTACACCGGTCCGTTCCAAGGTTGCTAATGGGGACATGGGGGAAATGCATGATAAAAATGACATTTTTAGTGAAAAGATGACATTTTAGGGTTGCAAATGATGCTTTTTGGTTTAAAGAAGTGATCTTTATGGTTTAAAGAAATGATTTTGTGCAAAGGAGGCATTTTTATGGGAAAAATAGCATTTTAGGTGCAAATGATGCATAAAGATGTTATTTTGCAAACAAAGGATGCATTTCTATGTATGAAAATGATTTTTGGGTGCAAAGGATGCATTTTTAGGGGAAAAAGAGATTTTGAATGCAAAGGATGCAATTTTTATGCAAAGGATGCTTTTTTTGAAGAAAAGGGGTGTTCTTTTGATGCAAATGATGTTGCTTTGTATGCAAAAATCTTGGTTTAAGTGCAGATTGATATAAGATTATGACTTGGAAAAGGTAAAAATCAGATTACAACTTGAAAAGATGAAGTCTCTGCATAATGGCCAAAGTTGTCGCGTGACATAGGCTGCCTATGTCGCGTGACATACTTAGCCACTTACAGAGACCTTAGCAACTGGGACTTGCAGAGGCAACAAGGCTTTAATATAGCCAAGTTACTTTACTGATAGACCCCAAAGACATGTATATGATCATTTCAAGGGAGTATGGAAAGGTAAAATCCAGATTACAAGTGAAAAGGTAAAGTTTCTGCAAACTGGCCAATGGTGTCGCGTGACATAAGCTGCCTATGTCGCGTGACATACTCAGCCACTTTGCAGAGACCTTACAGCTGGGATCTACAGAGGTAACAAGGCTTTAATATAGCCAAGTTACTTCACCAATAGATCTCAGAGAGTATGTATTTCAATAGTGAATACTTCAAGAAGGTGTGGATATGAGGGATCCACACTCATCTTGAGTGTTCATGCAAGAAACAATGCCAAGCCGGGGGTTTTACATGAAATGATATGCAAATGGATATGGATCTAAGCAATATAACACTAAAGCATGCAACTTTAATCAAAATACCACATTATCAACGCATTTAGCATAGAGATTTCACATATAATGAAGATAGGGGAAGGAAAAGGGTAGAAAATCGTTACCCTTGAAGACCACGACTTCCTATATCACGTTAGATATAGGAGCCTTCAAAACAGCAACTTCTGGGGACTGAAATCAAGCCTTGGTTCTAGGAGAACCTTTGGTTCTTGATGTGTGTGGGAAGTGTGTGTGTGTGTATTGGTTGAATGGTGGGTGATTTAGAGGATTAGTGTGTGTTTTAGGGAGTATGTGAGGAGAGAGGAGGCTTCTGGGCGTATTCTCTATAGAGGGGGACTGAGGGGTGGAAAAGGGGTGTCCAAAATGAGAGGTGAAAGCCTCTATTTATAGGCTGCCTGCATGGGCTTATTATGTCGCACGACATAACAAGCCATAACCGTTTTCCTTCTAGAAACATGCAAGGTGGCAAGCTTCTAGAAGTCTTCATGGACTATTATGTCGCACGACATAAGTAGCCACATCCAGATTCTTCTAGAAACATGCAAGGTGGCAAGCTTCTAGAAGTCTTCATGGCCTATTATGTCGCACGACATAAGTAGCCACTTCCAGATTCTTCTAGAAACATGCAAGGTGGCAGTCTTCTAGAAGGGAATTCCTCGTAAAAACGTGTTTCTTTGGCTCCAAGCAGTCCTTTCTCCCCTTAGGTGGTTTGGAACAGTTCCGGAATTGTTCCGGAACTCTGGGAAAATCCGGGGGATTGCCGGAAAAATTACCGGAATTGCCGGGAAAATTAACCGGAAGGTATGAGCCAGATTTGGGTACTTACAGAAGCCCCTCGGCAACGTCACTTGTAGGGCGAGTGGGGTTGTCGATAGAAAAGGATCCGATCTGGCGAATGCCGAGACGGATTGGGTGACCAAATTGGTCGAGTGGCTGGACCTTTTATGAAAGGCTACCTACGTATCCCAGATGGGAATCAAGCCAAAATCGTAGTTCGGAATCCACCGGGGAAAGGGGGCGTCATATGTGACAAATTGGCTGAACCTACAAGAGGCTACCTACGTATCCCGGAGGAATCAAGCCAGGTCGTAGTTCGAGCTTTTACTGAGTCAAAATGTTATTCTTTCATCTTGGAATAACGGAGATCGAAAGAGATATCGAAATGTTATTCCTTCAACTTGGAATAACGGAGATCGAAAGAGAGCGAAATGTTATTCCTTTAATCTGGAATAACGGAGATCGAAAGAGATATTGAAATGTTATTCCTTCAACTCGGAATAACGGAGATCGAAAGAGAGCGAAATGTTATTCCTTTAATCTGGAATAACGGAGATCGAAAGAGATATTGAAATGTTATTCCTTCAATCTGGAATAACGGAGATCGAAAGAGAGCGAAATGTTATTCCTTTAATCTGGAATAACGGAGATCGAAAGAGATATTGAAATGTTATTCCTTCACTCTGGAATAACGGAGATCGCGAGAGAGGTCGAAATGTTATTCCTTCACCTTGGAATAACGGAGATCGAAAGAGAGCGAAATGTTATCCCTTCACCTTGGAATAACGGAGATCGCGAGAAAGGTCGAAATGTTATTCCTTCACCTTGGAATAACGGAGATCGAAAGAGAGGGAAATGTTATTCCTTCACCTTGGAATAACGGAGATCGCGAGAAAGGTCGAAATGTTATTCCTTCACCTTGGAATAACGGAGATCGAAAAAGAGCGAAATGTTATTCCTTCATCATGGAATAACGGAGATCGCGATAGAGGTCGAAATGTTATTCCTTCACCTTGGAATAACGGAGATCGAAAAAGAGCGAAATGTTATTCCTTCATCATGGAATAACGGAGATCGCGATAGAGGTCGAAATGTTATTCCTTCATCTTGGAATAACGGAGATCGAAAAAGAGCGAAATGTTATTCCTTCATCATGGAATAACGGAGATCGCGATAGAGGTCGAAATGTTATTCCTTCATCTTGGAATAACGGAGATCGAAAAAGAGCGAAATGTTATTCCTTCATCATGGAATAACGGAGATCGAAATGTTATTCCTTCATTCCTTCATCATGGAATAACGGAGATCGAAAGAGAGAGGGAAACGTTATTCCTTCATCATGGAATAACGGAGATAGCGAGAAAGAATGGATTTTGTAAAGAAGTAGGAAGGACTCGATGATTTTTTGTAAAGAAAGTGGGACGTACCCGATAATTTTTCATAAATAAAGTGGGATGTACCCTGATCATTTTTGTAAAGCAACGGGACGTACCCGATCATTTTTTTAAAGAAACGGGACGTACCCTGATAATTTTTGTAAAGCAACGGGACGTACCCTGATAATTTTTGTAAAGCAACGGGACGTACCCGATAATTTTTTCATAAAAAGGTGGGAAGGACCCGATAATTTTTTATAAAGCAACGGGACATACCCGATTATTTGAAAATAGAATTGAAAATGCCAAGGGCAAATAAAATGAGTCACAGAGGTAAATTTGTAAAATAGGCCTCGGGGGCACTGGAGGGAAAATTTGGTTGAAAATGATTAGAAATGCCAGGGGCATAAAGGGTAAAAGAGGCCTACGGGGGACAAAATTGTAAAATGGAGCCTTCAAGGGCAAAATTGTAAAAACAAGCCACAGGGGCTTAGTATGTCGCACGACATAATAGGCCATTTTGACAGATTCATTTAAAATTCGCACAGTCGTCATTTGAAATTCAATTAGGCTTGAAATTGAGAGGGAGGCGACAGCGAGAAGAGAAAGAGAGCAAACATCAGAGGGAGAACTTGAGAGGAATCGAGAGAGATTAAACATCTTGAGCCCGATTCAATTGGAGAATGCCTCCTAGGTTATATCCGACTAAAAGGGCTCCTCAACATCCCGAGTTAGCCAATCGACGGAAAGGGGTGCAGAGGAATCAAAGGCCCTTTCTTCCGCAAGCTCAAAGGGGAGATTTCTATCCGCAGCTCGATGAGCATACCTCGGATGTCGGGAAGAAAGATGTGGTAAGTGACCTAGGTTTTTTTGAAAAAATTTTGATTTGGGTGAAATTGCTTCGAACTGAATGCCTTCAGACTGTGCTATGAATTGAATCATGAACTGGCATGAAATCATAGATTGACCTAGGAAATGTGATGCTAAATGCATGCTATACATTGATATATTTTGACCTATTTTTTTTTTGCTTGAGATGATTTCAAGAAATAGCATGAGATATTTATACCTGTGCCATATTTTCTTGCAGAGATTACGCACCCGTGGTTCCCCGGAGGTGATTGGCAAGCTATGGCAGAGCTTGCCGGGTAGCCAGGAGCAGATAGACTCGCCTAAGGGCATGATTTACGCCGCTGGGCTAGGGCAATTCTTTGAGATGGCGAAGGCCATTGGAGACACTCAGAGGAGTGTAGATTTGGTGAGGGCCTTTAGAGAGTTTTGGTGGGAGACCACCCATTCATTCCACTTCTCTTGGGGTGAGACGACAGTCACACCACTGGATTTTGTGATCATCACGGGATTGCCTTTTACAGATGAGCCACTCTACATAGAGGAGCCTGCACAGGGAGCTGAGCCCCAGCCTATCACTAATGCCGATTTTATGAGTTTACTTGGCTTCGTTCCCCAGATCAAGAAGGGGAATGGATATGAGTTGGGCGAGCTAAATGGCTTGGTTGGGGAACAGTGTAGGGACTACATTGTGGTTGATGATCCTGTTGAGAGCCGGCTGAGAGCCGAGAGATTAGCGAGGGCTTTTGTATGGGTAGGCTTTTCTGACATGCTGTTCATTAACAGCGCCTCTACTGCCCTGATTTCACTGCTGGAGCTTCTGAGAGCCTGGGATGCTGTGGGAATTTATCCTGGGGTGAGGCTGGTTTAGCCGAGATGTATTTGGCTCTAGATGACGTCAGTAGAGGGAGGGCGAAGTATTTTACTTGCTGTCATCTGGCTTTTGAGGTATTCTCTCATCTTGACCTCTTTTCTTTTGCGCATTTCATTCTATCCTTTTTCCTTGTTTTGACTTCTTCTTCTTCTTTTCAGGCTTGGGCCTTCGAGTATTTTGGTTGTTACGAGTGGCGTATACAGATGAGTTTCCCGCCACCACTTTTCCCGCTCTCGCACGGTGGACGAAGAGTGCCAGAGACGTACTAGGACACCGGAGGGTTCGAGGTGCAGGATTACGGCCTCGTATCATGATACGCTGACATGCCTGAGAGGGAATCCACAGAGGATGAGTTTGTTCCCCTGGACTGGCCGTTATGGCGATTTGGATTTAGATCATGTTGCGCACTTGACAGAGTGTCGCAAGCTGTTGGTGGGTTTGTCTGGAGACGCCTTATATTTAGGAGAGAGAGTGTATAGACAGCATGGGCCCAATAGGCATGCTCGGATCCCTGATGATCCTCCAGCTAGGATGTGGCTACCTCGCCAGTTGGCGAATGTAGATGCTTTGATCGTAGGCATGGCGGCACATCTCTTCACACGGGATGGGGATTACACTTTGTACGTGGCTATGCATCTTTAGTCCCCACAGACCAGGGTTGGTTATGGTGCTCAGAGTGCGGGACCCTCGACTGGCTATGTGGCTAGACCTCCTTTGCCCCCGACTTTCATTGATTACCAGGGTGGCGGTCGCATGAGGCGAGCTCATATTGATATGTCACAGACTCACCCTCATCTGGTGCTCCCGCGAGGTTCTAGATCTGTAAGTACTGTTCCTTACGTCTTTTGGATTGATTGCATCTCTTTCTGTTATCAAGAACTGCATTCTGACACTTATTATGTCTGCTTGTAACAGGTGTCGGCTCAGGCTTACAGGCACTTGACCAGGGCTTATACCGGCGCTGTGGGCATGATTGGCAAGCTTCAGAGAGGTATGAGCTTTTGGAAGAATCAGTGCCGGTCGCAGGGTTCGATCGGTATCTCTCCACTTGGCCAGCCGAGAAGGAAGAAGAGCCGCTCTGATGACGCGGGCACCAGCGGAGGCATTAGTGGACCGAGGCCTCAGACAAAGAGGCCAAATGTGCCTCTTCACGGACCCGTTGAGATTGACGATGATGATAATGAGGATGGTGGGGCTGAGACAGCCACAGATTATGAGCTTGATTCTACTGTCATCACTGAGCTTGATGACTATTACCGCATGGGGACCATAGCCTACGAGGCACCTTCTGACGATCCCGACGATGAGCCTGAGGAGGTTGAGGATGACGGCGAGGATGAAGATGATGGAGAGGATGATGATGGAGAGGATGATGGAGATGACTCAGAGTAGCCCCCTTTCCCCTTAGATTTTTATGACTTTTTTGGTTATTGTACCCTTTTAGGGAAAACATATCATTTTATTTTTGCTATGCACATCTTTTGGACTTGGTCTCTTTTAGTTTGTATGTACATTGTTAGCCTTTTTATTGCACACATTTATGAAATGATGGTAGTATGGTAAATGGCTAGAATGGATGGCTTGAATGGATTTCCAGATGAATGCATGGGTGTACGTGGGGTAAATGAACCCTCCCCTATGCATTTGAGAAGTGGATGGGTGGTATTTGTAGCTTTTGACATGTCGGGGATTGCCCTGGGGAATGCAGCATGCTGCTGATGTCTGATGTCTGATGTTGGCTTGTTATGTCGCGCGACTTGGCTTGTTATGTCGCGCGACTTAGTAAGCCTGAACTGTGCTTTTCATTGCCTTTGGAACTGGAATGGAATTACAGACACAGGTTGGAATTGGGTGACCAAAAGAGGTCACCTACCTGGCCTCCTTGGGACAATGGCAAAGAGATATTTGGTCCCTTCCTATAAGGATGGAAACGGGGTGACCTAGGAGGTCAAACAACCAATCCTACTAGGAATGTGCCAAATAAAAGGGGGTGACCAATGTGGTCATATAGTTGGACTTTTATGCAAAGCTTACGCACCATTGAGGAATGGTGAAAGAAAAGGGTGACCAATGTGGTCGGATGGCTGGACCTTTATGAAAGGCTACCTACGTATCCCAGAGGAATCAAGCCTTGGTCGTAGTTCAAGCTTCATCTAGACAGCTAGGAATGATGTCTAGGATCCTTGAGGTTTTGACAATTAATGGAGGTTGTCACCTGAGGAAGCTAAAGCTTACGTCACTATCGAGTAGATAGAGGCAGCTATAGCTGGAAAACTTGAGCATACTTCTCAATCTGTGATAGAGGTAGCTAAAGTTGGATTTTTGACAATTAGGAAACTGTCGCCTGGCGTTATCTCATTATAATGGAAGTAACGGAGGCGCTTTCGGGAGAAAATGCTATTATTAGCAATTGGCACGTTACTTGAGCCTAGGGGTGATTTTTTTCTTGGAAACATGGTAGGGACTGGGTCTGGATGTACATATGGAATGTGTTTGGAAATCGTTTAAGACATGTTTCAAGCAGGTGGGGTCGTATCCCTTGGGTGCGAACTGAACTGCTGTTGTTGTTGAGATGTGGCAAACGTGGACCAGAATTCCCTCTTGGGCTTAAACCTTGAGTCTCGACGAATGTTTCTTTCTCACACTCTGGCATTTGAAGCTGATGCTGACAGGCTTTTGCAACCAAAGACTAAAGCAGATGTCGAAGTGACCAAACCTCTCTTCTAGGGATGGATGCGACTTATCGGAGCCTCAGTCTGAGGAAAAACTTTATGCAAAGCCCCATGTTCTGGCAAAGCCCCGGTTGGATGAACTGAGTAAGCGAAGTCTTAGGTTTTGAAGAAGTGACTCAGTGAAGCCCCAGTCTGGTGACCTAGCAAAAATCCCAATATGATTGGTACTGTGGAAGTGATCCTGAGGTTGATCTGACCAAGACTGAATCCATCTAGGGACCTAGTGAAGAACCCGATGTGAACCCCAAAAATGGCTAAAGAAGCCCTAGTTTAAAGGAATGCTTTGACAAAGTTTCGAGGCAGCCCTAATGCGAATTGTGGCAGAAGAGGGAAAACCTATCCCTCTCTCTCTCTCTTTTTTTTATTTTCTTTAGTCAATCAGTCAACCTTAAGAAGATGTGAAAGAAAAGATTCTCAGAAATTTATACATGCAGGGGCATATTTTTCGAAAGGTGGGAATGGATCCCGATTTTGTTATTTCGATGGCCTTATTCGATGTAGGCACAAAAATCGCTTTGGGTTTGACTCTTTTGAGAGAGTATAAGTGTAGAAGGGTTTGTAAAAGTGTATGGAAGCCCCTGCTGACAGAAAATCAGTGTTTAGCACTATCTTTCCTAAGATGTAGAAAAGAAAGACTTGTCAAGACATCTGAAAACTTGTTTTATTTACAATGATCACAAGATTGCTTAAAACCCTTTATTAATGTTCGGGTTATTCAACCATTAATCTCGATATGAAGAAAAACATTCTTATTAATCATGAGGAGAAAGTCAACCAATGTCGCGGATCAAGGTTGGCTAGTGTGAAAGAAAAGTTTGTGTATAGGGAGGTCATTGATGAGACCGGGTTTTCTGGGATTTGAATGTGTTTATGGGAAAGGTCATTGATGAGACCGGATTTTTTGGAACTTTCTTATGACCGAACCATTTCTGGTTGCCTACGTTCCCCTCATTGTGAGGAGCTCAGGTCGCCGTAGTTCGGCTTCGGCCGAACTGTTTCAGGCTTTGGGAAATGGGATTTGTGGTTCCTTTAGTGAAAAGGCTCGGATGAGAAGATTGGATGATGAGGCGTGGGCCTCGGGATGATTCCTTGACCAAGTCATTTTGGACGGTTGTTTCTGATTGCTTCCTCTTTCATTGGGGGAGAAAGGATTTGCACGTGCCTACAGGCTTATGAAATGCTTCTGGCTTTGCTTCGACCGCCCCATTGTTATCGACAACATCTATTCTTCGAGCTTTGATTTTTATTTATTTATTTTATTTTATTTTTGTCCATCAAGCTTTTGATTGGTGACGCTGGGTCCTTGGCCTCATCATTTTTTTTTTTTATGTGCAACCCTGTTTTTTGCCTAGACTGTCCCTTTACAAGGTTTTTAGCCTAGCTGGGTATTACTCTTTTTGCACTACATTTTTTCCTTTTTTTATGTGCAACCCTGTCTTTTGCCTAGACTGCCCTTTTTTGGGATTTTCAGCCTAGCTGGGCATTACTCTTTTTGCACTAAGATTTTTTCTTTTTCTTTTTTTTTTTTTTTTTTGAAGCACCAGAGGGCCAAGGCGAGCCCCTGCTTGAACTTTCTTGATACCCTTGAGGTCTAAGGCAAGCTCCTAGGTTGTTGTCGACATGGGGTCAATCTTTCGAAGCTGAGTGGCCTTTTGTTGTCTCTTGACGATGCCGCCGTCGTTGACTTGGTCAAGGTGATGGTGAGGACATGGTTTGGGAAGTGTATGGCCAGACGAAGGATTTTGTGATGTAAGGAAAGTGTATGGCTTGATGAAGGCCTTTTGTGGGGTAAGGAAAGTGTATGGCTTGATGAAGGCCTTTTGTGGGGTAAGGAAAGTGTATGGGGAAGGCATTAGTTGACTTTCTCACACTGATTAATCAGAATGTTAGTTATTTCGAGAGATTATTTGTTGAGCAATGCATGTGATCGTATAAAATAAGACCATTTCATTAAATGTAATGTAGGTATGCAAATAATGTCTTAAGTCTAGCAAGAAAAGAAGAAGACACTTTTATAGAAGATTTAAGATTAATTACAATGTCCGAGGAGAACTTGATTGAAAGAGGAAAACACTAGAACCTACGAAGTTGACTGAGAGACTATTTTTTTTTTTTTTAAGGATAGGTAACCCCTAGCCTAGCTACTCTTTGCTGGTTGGACTGTCAGGACGCTTGAGCTTTTCATTTTTATGCTAGCTTCTGAATCCCCTATCACAGACTGAGGCAGTGATCCGTTACGTGCCCATGATACTGGTGGAAGTGGAGGGATTTGAGGCATGGATCAGCTGGGGTAAGCACAAGTTGTCCAAAGAAATGGGTCATAAAAGTCACGGGGACTAACTTTGTTGACTGAGCATATTGCTGGAAGGAAGTGAACCTGGGAGGACTTCGAGGGATATTGGGATCTGTTTGGGAGGATTCAAAGCTGGGTCTTATCTGAGGAGGCGAGGGCGTTGGAGCCCTGATGGATTGGAATGTTGGAAAGGACTGACAAGGGGTAGTCCTTGGTAAGGGATCATATGTGGATAGAGAAGGGCATTGGTTATAGACTGGGGGAGCTGAGATGGCTGCTTCTGGAGTCTCATCTTCTACCATAACCAGGGAACCATTGGGCTCAACCACTATCTGAACCCCATGACGACGGAGCGCATCAATGAGCATGGCTTGCTGTTCATCATGGACCTTACGACTGTTTTCCAAGGCTAAGGCTAGCTTTTCTTCCCTAGTCATCTGGTTACCCAAACCACTGCTTTTCTCTGTCAAATCGGCCATTCTGACTCTCTGGACTGACAAAGATGAGGATTCTGGCGAACTGTATGAGGATTCTGCGCTAACAAGCTGCTGACCCGGTATTCTCACCTACTTCTTTCTCGCTACGGGAAAGGGATAGGAGAGGTTTAGACTTGGGGGTAGACAAGGTTTAGACTCGGGAGTAAGTGTTTAGGCTTAGAGGTAAGTGTTTAGGCTGAAGGCTCAAGTAACATGCACTTATTTGCTTAAGTTTTGCTCAGAACACATTTTCTCCTAATCCTAACTGATCGGAAAAGATTGGACCTTGGAAGGTAGAGATCGAAAATTGGAGATCGGACCGAGGAGGTCTCGACTAGGAATTTGACCGCGAAAGAGGGAGAGATGAAAAATCGAAGATCGGACCGAGGAGGTCTCGATTAAGGATTTGACCATGAAAGGTCGGGAGATGGAAAATCGGAAATCGGACC
This sequence comes from Adenophora triphylla var. japonica, assembly GCA_022495995.1. Lineage (NCBI taxonomy): Eukaryota > Viridiplantae > Streptophyta > Magnoliopsida > Asterales > Campanulaceae > Adenophora > Adenophora triphylla. The sequence goes on from JAFEMH010000079.1 coordinate 891,664, forward strand.
GAGGAGGTCTCGATTAGAGATTTGACCATGAAAGGTCGGGAGAGAAAATCGGAAATCGGACCGAGGAGGTCTCAATTAGGGATTTGACCATGAAAGGTCGAGACAGGGAAATCGGAAATCGGACCGAAGAGGTCTCAATTAGGGATTTGATCATGAAAGGTCGAGACAGGGAAATCGGAAATCGGACCGAGGAGGTCTCGATTAGGGATATCAGAGATAGGACCATGCAATTATGATTACATTAATTGTTCAAGTTTACTTAAAACAGTGTCTTTTATTTATTCCTATTTGGTTGGAAAAGGGGGTTTGCCCTTCTTTTTCGCAACTACTCTAGATCCTGGATCAGTGGGTTCCGTCACTACGTCTATAAGCCCCTCATATTCCACCTGTATTTCGACCTCCCAGGGTGGACAGCCCTGGGCGAGGGTCCTATAGGGCACGCGGATCCCACCGACCGAGAGAAAAGAACGCTCCTAACGGGTCTAGCGGGTCATAAGGATTTTTAATGCACGAGCGATGTGAATTATAGTCAAGGCAATACCGGGAAAGTCTCGTTTTTCAGTCTTGATAGAATTTCGGCAGAATTTCGCTTGCGCGATTGACGTTTTGACTTTTCGGTAATGTCCGAGAAGATAATAGGCATGGGTCGGGCGGTAAAAGCCGGATGACGCGATGTCACATTGAACTTCATTGCATACGCAGTGCGCGAGTCAGAATCGAAGTCAATGCCGGGTCAAGATCTTGCCAATTTTTCCTTGTCGGAATTTTGGCAGAGCTTCGCTTGAGCGAAAGATCTTTGGACTTTTCTTGGCAAAGACTCGGTCTCGACTCTTACGCATTCCGTGCAGGTCAAGGTCAAAGTCAATGTCGGAGTCAAGATTCTACCAATTTTTCCTTGTCGGAATTTCGGCAGATTTTCGCTTGAGCGAGAGACCTTGACTTCCATTATGAACTAAGGCTTGACCTTTACGAGGGTATTGTGACGATGTTGAAATTTTCCAACTCGCGGAAAAAATTCGATTTTTCGTTTCTTTGAAAACCAAATAAAAACCGGAAAAACGGAGTCGCCACGCCATTTTTGTTTTAAGGGCCAAAACTTTGAAAAATGCCCGAAATAAGAGATTTGGGTTCGGAGGTCACGTTACACGCCGGGAAGAACGTTAGTGTTCACCCGGAATGCCTCGTAAAACGAGTCTTCCAAACATTTAAAATCATTTGTGTGTGTGTGTGTGTGTTACTTTGGCCAAAATAAATTGAAACTGAGAAAAGTAAAAATTGGGAATTCTTCATTAGACTTTGGACAGATCCCATGATTTTTGGTGTGATTTTTGGGTTGAGTTTTGGGGCTCAAAAGATTTTTTAAAGTTGAAAACTATTTCTGCCAGAATGAAAAAGGCAGTGGACACTTGACTTTGAAATGGATTTAAGGGCTTTAAAACTTCATAATCTGAGGAAACTCAGAGAATTAAAGTTGTTCCAGACACCTTAAATAAGATTTATGTGAAAGAATTTTCCATTTTGGAGGTGATTTGAGGGACCAAAACCTTCTGGAAATCTCAGATGTGGAATCTGGATTTCCAGAGACTGATGAACTGATCTTTAAAAGAAAATTTGAAAAATGGAGTTTTACTCACGCAAAAAATAAAGTAAAAATATTTATGGAAAGCTCTGGATGTTGGATACAAAAAGTGTTTTGTAGTCAACACCAAATTCCAATTTTATCTGTGTCCAAAAAATTAGACCATGGACAGAGGTCTTAGAAAATTGCTACTGGACAGCAACTTTCTTAGGAAGAAAAACATGATTTTAAAGGGGGTTTGGCATCCATGCTTGTCCCCATTTCCCTAGGTTTTGATTAGTGATCACTTGACATTTTAGTGGTGAATCAACTATATCAAACCATCCTTGGGGTACATTAGGACTAAGCACTTCATTTGCTTGGGAAGGGGAATTTTATCCTTTGAAAATGAGATTTGATGTATGAAAATGTTTTTTTAGGGTTTTGAAAATTCATTTGCAAGTAAGTAAGAACACTTTAAAGAGAATGTTGATCCTTGTAGAAGATCAACCATGGAGATGAACTTCCATGGTGATCTTCTTGGATCTAGGGCAAGAAGATGAACAAACTACATTTTGGAGTTTAAAAATGCATGCATGGATGAATTTTAGGGTAAGGAGAGGGAGGTTATACCTATCTTCCTTGTGTTTTGTGTTTGAATGGATTCAAAGGCTTGAATGTGTTTAGGGTTTGAAAGTGTTTAGGGTTGATGATTTGAGTTGGTTAAAGAGAAAACGAGTAGATAACAATGAAGTCCTCTATGTTTTCTCTCTAATCCTCCTCCTAAAAGGGTGATTTGAGCTTGAGTTAGTGTATGTATGAGAGTATGTATGAGAGTGATTTGAAAGTATTTTGAGTGAGTGGGATTTGGGAAAGATTGAAGAGAAAATGGTGGCAATTCAAGTGAATTCCCACTGTTTTCTCCCTATTTTTCGCCAAGGTGCAGTTGCAAATTGTGTTTTTTTTCCCTATTTTCTGAGACTGGAGGGCTCAATTTATAGCCCTCTGAAAACTTCATAACCATCCGCGCGGATGGTTCCTGCAGCGTGCACTGTTCATTAAATGCAGCTGCAGGCTTTGGACACAGAATATTTTTTTTGAAAATTCAAACTGGTTGTGTTTTTCTACTTACCAATTCGGGATTTTCTTAATTCTTTTGCTTTTTGAGATTCTTTTGTAGGCTTAACCTTAAATAACAATGCCCACTTTACCCTTGCTTGGTTAGAGAAGTTAGGAATTGTTAGAAATGTTATAACTCTCGTTAATTTTCTAACGAGAATACTAACAACTCAAATTGGAGTACTTACAGTAGCCCCTCGGCGACGGCGCTTTCGAAGGAAGCGGGGTCGTCGATAAGAGTAAGGCTCCAAATTTAACAGGATGATCAAGTGATCGAGTGGCTGAACCTATTTAATAGGCTACCTACGTATCCTTAAGAGGAATCAAGTCGGCCGTAGTTCGGGTCTTTGACCCTGGAGATGATGGCGTTTTAGGTGCCTCGAACCTTGAAAAGCGAGCTGCGGTCGGGTCGGAGAGAAACTCTGCTGGGGATAAGAGATGACCATTTTCGGTCGGATGGCTGAAATTGTATATCCGCTCTGCTGGGGATAGGAATGACCATTTTCGGTCGGATGGCTATCCGCTCTGCTGGGGATAGGAATGACCATTTTCGGTCGGATGGCTGAACCTAATGATAGGCTACCTACGTATCCTTAAGAGGAATCAAGCCAGTCGTAGTTTGGGTCTTTGACCCTGGAGATGATGGCGTTTTAGGTGCCTCGAACCTTGATGATGGCGTTTTAGGTGCCTCGAACCTTGATGATGGCGTTTTAGGTGCCTCGAACCTTGATGATGGCGTTTTAGATGCCTCGAACCTTGATTTGAAATGGCCTTTCGGTGGACTTTGTCTGCTGCCGAAGGAGAGGGTGACCGTTTTGGTTGAGTGGCTTGACCTAATGATAGGCTACCTACGTATCCCTAGTGGGAAGCAAGCCCTTTCGTAGTTCGAGATCTACTCGAGATTCCGTTGGCTTTTGGGATTCCGTTAACTTCGCTGGGGATTTTGTTAGCCTTTGCTGGGGAAAAATCAGACGTATTCGTCGGAGAAATCGGCCTTACGTTTTACTGCCGGGGATGAAAATGAGGAAAGAAACGGGGTTCCGTTAATTTTCGTTGGAGAAATCGGTCTTACATTTTACTGTCGTTGATGATTTTGATGAAAGAGACGCGATTCCGTTATCTTTCTCAGGGAAATCGGACTTACGTTTGACTGCCGTTGAGGAAATTGATGAAAGAAACGGGATTCCGTTAACTTTCTCGGAGAGATCGGACTTACGTTTTACTGCCGAGGAATGATTTTGATGAAAGAAACGGGGTTCCGTTAACTTCCGTTGAAGAAATCGGTCTTACGTTTTACTGCCGTTGATGATTTTGATGAAAGAGACGGGATTCCGTTATCTTTCTCGGGGAAATCGGACTTACGTTTGACTGTCGTTGATGATTTTGATGAAAGAGACGGGATTCCGTTATCTTTCTCGGGGAAAATCGGACTTAAGTTTTACTGCCGTTGATGATTTTGATGAAAGAGACAGGATTCCGTTATCTTTCTCGGGGAAAATCGGACTTACGTTTGACTGCCGTTGATGATTTTGATGAAAGAGACGGGATTTTGTTATCTTTCTCAGGGAAAATCGGACTTACGTTTGACTGCCGTTGATGATTTTGATGAAAGAGACGGGATTTCGTTATCTTTCTCGGGGAAAATCGGACTTATATTTGACTGCCGTTGATGATTTTGATGAAAGAGACGGGATTCCGTTATCTTTCTCGGGGAAAATCGGACTTGCGTTTGACTGCCGTTGATGATTTTGATGAAAGAGACGGGATTCCGTTATCTTTCTCGGGGAAATCGGAAGAGACGGGATTCCGTTATCTTTCTCGGGGAAATCGGACTTACGTTTGACTGCCGTGAAGCTCTTTTGAAGAGGGGGTTAACTTTGATTAACTTTGGTTAACTCTGTTAAGTTGAGGACTAAACTGCAGAGTCCTGAAATTTTAAAGGGCAAAAGGGTCATTTTGACCCTTCAAAACCATCCGCGCGGATCGGGTTGAAAGTCAGATTGGTTTAAATGAGGGCCAACGCCCTTTCTTCTTCTTCCCCACAATTTTTAGTTTTCCGAGAGAGAAAGAGAGAAAAACGCAAAAACCGCCATTGTTGGTCCTAGGAGCTCCGAAATCTTCTGATTTTCTTCGATTTTCAAGCAATGGAACACGGGGGAGTTGCTGTTCAAGGCCAAGGACGCGGCCCGGTCGCGGAGAGACGATTGGAGCTTGTCCGAATGAGGAGGCATTATTCTCTTTCGCAATCGATTGCGGAGGAGCCATACCCCGATGCGTGGCAACATTGGGCCACTGATCCGAGTCTCCGAACGGTATACTTCGAATCTTTTCCATTCTCTTTGTCGATTTTTTTGTTTGAAATTGATTTTTGTGATTTTTCCCTTTTTTTTTTTGAAAATTCGAAAATTGCAATGCTCTTGGCCTTGGATTTTGATTTTGATGATATGCATGTTGCAATGAGTTTATGGGTAACCCAAATGTGCATTTTGTTTGAAAAGAATGGGCATTTTGCCATTTTTTTTTAATGTCCGAAAATTGTAGTTAAAATTTGAAAAATTTGTGTTTTTGACTTTGAATCTTGATTTTGATGATATGCATGTTGCAATGAGTTTATGGGTAACCCAAGTATGCACTTTGTTTGAAAAAAAGAATGGGCATTTTGCCATTTTTTTTGAAATATGAGACGGTGATGAAAACTTGCCCGAATCCGGGACGGATTTTTTTTTTGTTGCAATGTAGAATTCTCGCAATGTCGATATGACATGAATATATGCATGCATGCTTTTTTTTTGTGAAAATATGATTTCTTGTGAAAAACGGGACGAACTTTTGCTCCCGTTGATTGAATGAATGACTTGTGAAAAACTGTTTATTTGTGCTATTTCATGAAAAATGGGACGGAGTTTTTACTTCCGTCGACTCGATGTATGAATGAATGAATGGTGATTGTTTGAAAACTCTTTTCCTTTGTGCAAGAAAAATGGTGCTAGGTTTATTGTATGCTGTTATGCTGCCGAATTTTCTTCAAAATTTTATGATGCATGTGTATGCTCTCTCTTTTTTTTGAATGCAAAATTTTGACACTTTTGACATTTTTGTTTCCCTCTCTTTTTTTTATTGCAGGGTGGAAACAATTTCGTGACGGAGCTGTGAACAAGATGAAGACTCGAGGATCGGTGGAGTCTCGTTATTGGTCTATGGGACCGGCTTCCGAGATATGGGCGAAGGAGCGATGATGAGTCCTAGACAGATCGTCATTGAGACTGGCTTGTACGAGTTCATCGAGTGCTTGAGGGGGTTGGTCAAATTTCCCAAGAGTAAGGGCCTGATCTTCGCTTTGGCACAGCACTGGTGGTACGTGACCCACACATTCCACTTCTTCTGGGGCGAGGCGACGGTTACGCCTTCTGATTATGCTGCGATTACGGGCTTGTCCTTTAACGGACGGAGCATTGAGTGGAGAGACGGCTACAGCGATCTGGATCTGCAGGCCCTTCTAGGATTTTCCCCTATTCCCAAAAAGGGGATGGGTATGGAGTACGCTGTGGTCGAGGGAAAGATTGTGGAGAGCATTGGGAGCTATGAGGCTGGGGACGAGAGGATAGGCGCTGAGCAGATTGCCAGGGCTTTTCTATGGTTTGCTTTTTCGAGCACCCTTTTTGGACACGCCGAGGGGACGGCTGTTTTTGCTTTGTTGCGGTCCCTGGAGGATGTGAGGATGGCCGGAGAGGTCTCTTGGGGAGAGGCAGGGCTGGCAGAGCTCTATTTCGCTCTAGATCGGTATAGTCGGAAGGCTGTCAGTTCCTTGACATGCTTCGAGTTCCCTCTGGAGGTATAAGATTTCCTTTTGCTTTCCCTCTTTTCCTTAAGCACGTATCTTTTTTCGCACTTAATTGATGTGATCTTTACCTTTCGCAGGTATGGGCGTTGGAGTTCTTTCACGTCACGATGTGGCGACAGCCGGCGGAGTATATCGGGGCGTATCCGGCCATGCGTTCCTGGTCCAAGTATGCCCGGGAGAAGAAAGGTTCCAGAGGGCGCACGACCCTCAGATACAGGGATTGCCTGCCTTTGACGGGGGCTGAGACGGATGAAGGGATGATATTCTATCCCTGGGATCGTTTTGATGTGGCACAGCTGAAGGGCGCTGAGGTATGGACCGTGCAGCGGAGGATTTTGAGGGGCTTGACTTGTGACGTGTATTATTTGGGGGAGAGAGTGACGCGCCAGCATGGCGTGAATTCGCCTTTGATGACACCGGTGGAGCCTCCCGCCGACATGATGCATCCTAGTGAGAGATCGGAGACCTGGGGTGATTACCGAGGCGGCCAGCACTTCTCGGCATTCGTGGCGATTGAGCAGTATTCGGCATTTATCTTGAGGAGGCTGAGGATGCCCCAGGTTCTTGATAGAGAGGGATTAGGGATCCCGCGGTACCCTCGGACGGACTTTTCATATGTCCAGGATGGGGTTAGATTGAGGGTGCAGATACCCCAGCCTGAGCGGCTTCCACGAGCTTTCCGGCCTCGTCCGGGTATGAAGGTATGGCTTCTCCTTCTTCTTTTTTTTTGTCTTCTCCATTCTCGCTTCATCATTTTTCGCATCACTTTTTTTTTTGACGACTTTCTTTCCGTGCAGTTTTCGGAGGTGGTCGTGGAGAAGCTGACGAAACAGGTGATCGGGGCTAAGAGATTCATCAGGAGGATGGTGGCTTGTGGAGCCCCTCAGGCTAGAGCGAGGCGAGCACAGCCGGCGCCTGTCGAGCGGGAGACTTCCCCTGAGCCTTCTGAGCGTTCTTCCGAGACTCCTCTTTCTCCTCTCATAGATCCCAGCGTGGTGCTGCCTTCGGACCACGTCATTCTTGGGGATCCATACGGGCAGGGGCATGTCTGGCATCACGGTGGGTCTTCTTCACACGTCCAGGAGTCCGACGCATTCACCTTCGGATATGACTTCTTTGCGGATCTTGGTCTGCCGTACCAGAGCGTGCCGGTTGGTCTTGACGAGCCTTCTTCCGGAGACAAGGACGATGATTCTGAGCCCGAGACATTCATGGCTACCGAGGAGGCGGGCCCGAGCCGCAAGAGGGGTCGGGGGAAAGCGCCGGCCACCGAGGATTCTGACTGACGATTTTCTGAGATTGATTTTTGGGACTAGGATTGTACTTATTCAGACAGATACATTTTATGCACATTTTTTTTTGCTTTTCTTTTTTTTTTTGGAATGTAATGATTTAGGATTTTATTCTATTTTATCTATCATGAATGCAATTTTATATGAATGCATTGTTGCATGAGCCCCGGTTTTTTGGCAAGGGTGTGAGTGTTTGGTATGTGAACTGTTTGGGCAGGCTTTGCACAGGTTTCGAGCAACCGGGATGAAAATATTCCTCCGTGGTGCAGCAGTTTGGACTGTTGCAAAAAAAAAATTCTGGGTGACAAACATATCCGCGCGGATAGGACAGGAATCTGACATTGTCCTTTAATTTTGCTTCAGATCTGGTCTTCCTTTATTTCAAATTCAAATACCTTCTTCAACCACCAGTTCAAACAGCCATTTTCGGGGAGAAGGAGAGAAAAACCATGGAGAGAATTGTGAGCATGAGAAATCCACCCAAATTATCCCAAAATTATCAAATGCAATTCTTCAACAAGTTTAAAGAGTGGTCTCGGGAGATTATGCATGAGAGGAGGTCATTCTTTGAAGAAAGGTACAAGATACGATGCTTGTGGTCTCTCAAGGAATTGATTCCGGATTATGAGCTTTTGAGAGCTTCTTCCTCATTTTGGGACACTAGAAGGCATGTTTTTTGCTTCTCTTACAATGAAATGGTCCCGACTGTTGAAGAATTTAGGGCTTTGCTTGGTGGTCCTGAGGTGGAGGAGATTGCAATTCCTTTTCCCGGAGGAGCCTCTTTTGTTGACAAGCTGTGCAACCTTCTTCATCTTTCCCCGGAGGAAGCACATGGTATGATCTGTGGTCCCGATCATTTTAATATTTCTGGTCTCCCTGATAGATTTAGGGGCTTAGGCTTGCTTGACGATGCCTATTGGGATGCCTTTGCACTTTGCATGTTCGGGACCTTGATCATGGTTTATTCTTTTGGGATCTGTCATCGGGCTCTGCTAGATGTAGTCGTTCACTGTCGCTTGGGCAGAGACGTTGTACCTTTGATCTTGGGAGAGACTTTTCATGCTCTCGACAGGCTGGCTACCGGGAGACGGTATATGCACGGGGGCAGCCCGTTTCTCTTGACTTTGTGGCTGATGGAGCGCTTGAGGATTCTTCGGGAAACTTCTGATATGATCAAGCCTTGGACATTCGCCAGGAGAGGGGTTTTGGTGGATTTTGATGATCAGGGCTCGTGGGAGCGTTGGATGGCTGGTCGTCAGACTGAAGATATCAGATGGTCGGTGCCTTATTGGCGGGTGGAGACTCGGAGGGTGCTTCAGGACGGATCTCCCGTGGTTATGGTTCCGGGGCTTTCTCAGTCCAGCTTCTACATTCCGGCTTTGGTTCTGAGACAGTTTGGTTTGGAGCAGGTTCCTTTGGAGGACTTTGATGATATAGCCACCAGGGTGGTGGCTTCCGCTTCTATGGATGATCCTTCGGTGTTTCCATTTCTTTCCCGAGTATGGAGGTATGACGTCTTTCCTCCTCGGGTTATCCTCAGGCATCCGAGACCTGTGTTCCTGACCACTTGGTACCTGGATTGGTACGAGAGGCATTTGGGGGAGACTCAGATGGCTATTTTGAGACGGCGTGAGGCCATTTGTGGGTGTGCAGGACCTGACAGTTTCGGAAAGGAGGAGGGCCGAGGCGAGGGCCAACCCTCACGACAGGAGCGGGGATATTGTGACCGACTATGAGGCTTATGTCAAGAGACAGGAGAGGAGGACTCATATGCTACCAGCTAGGCTACAGGAGATAAGAGATGATGCTAGGGCCACTAAGGCCCTGATAGAGGCTGGTTTGATAGATCCTGTTCCTATACCAGAGCTTGGTAGGAGGAAGACCGACATCTTTCCTGTTCAGAAGAAGAAGACTCGAAGGGGGAAGAAGAGGGGAGATGCCAGTACGAGCGGCTTGGAATGACCTTGAGGTTTCCGAGTATCCCTTTCTTGTCATAACAGACACATTAGTTTGATTATGTATCTTAGTTTTCTTTTAGCAGGTTGTCAGTTGTAGGAATGAACCGGGCTTAGACTTATCAAAAAGCTTTTAACTGTAATGAATATGTGAATTGCTTTAGAGTTTTTCGAGACGCTTTCATGGTCTGATCAGTGTATTGATGTCAGAGTATGACTTTTACTTGTGCTTTAGACCGAACCATTTCCGGCTGCCTACGTTCCCTTCGGACAAAAGGGCTCAGGTCTCCGTAGTTCGTCCCGATTTTTGTTTTTTTTTTTTGGTGCAACCCTGTCTTTTACCTAGGCCGCCCTTTTCGGGTTTTCAACCTAGTTGGGTATTACTCTTTTGGCACTCTCCTTTTTTTTTCTTTTTTTTTGACTCAGTGTTTTACGCGTAGTATCTGCGCAGCTTGTCACCATTCACTGGGTGTACAAAAGGATTTCCGTCGAGGTCTGCAAGTTGCATGGCTCCTCCGGAAAAGATTTTCTGGACAACATATGGCCCGAACCAGACAGGTTCCCATTTGCCAAGCGGGTTGATACGGACTGGGGGCTTCTCTTTCAAAACGAGATCACCTTCTCGGATCTCCCGATGCTTCACTTTCTTGTCGAAGGCTCTGGCCATTCTCCCTTGGTAAGCTCGGATATGTTCCATGGCCTTTAATCGTCGTTCATCTAGCAGGGCCAATTCATCGTGGCGACTTTGGAGCCATTCGACCTCATTGATCTGGCTTTCCAACAGCACACGGAGTGAGGGGATTTCTAACTCGATTGGGAGTACGGCTTCCATTCCGTAGGTAAGAGCAAATGGTGTTTCCCCGGTTGCCGTTCTGACGGATGTTCTGTAGCCCCAGAGTGCCAGGTGTAGCTTCTCGGGCCAATCTCTGCCTCGGACAGCCATTTTTCGGATGATGTTTTCCAGAGTCTTGTTTGCTGCTTCAACGGCTCCGTTGGTTTGGGGCCTGTAGGGAGATGACTTGTGACGGGTTATTTTGAATTCCGCCAGCAGCCTGTCGCATTTCCCTTCGAAGTGGGATCCGTTATCGGAGATAATTTTGGCCGGCAACCCGTATCTGCATATGATGTTCTCTTTGATGAAGAGGGCTACTTTCTTTGAATTGAGGATTTTGTAGGACTTGGCTTCAACCCATTTGGTGAAATAGTCCACTGCCACCAGGACGAATTCATGGCCGTTCTTTTTGGTGGTGTGATTTTGCCTATGACATCAATTCCCCAAGTGACGAAAGGCCAAGGGGTTGTCATGCAGTATAACTCGTGAGGAGGCAAATGATTAAGATTTGAGTATCGCTGGCATTTGTCGCAGCTTTTGACGAACTGGATGCAGTCGGTTTCCATGGAGATCCAGAAGTACCCCATTCTCAGTATGATTTGCATTAGGGCTCGAGCATTCATGTGGGGGCCACAGGTACCACCATGTATTTCTTTCATGAGTCCCGTAGCCTCTAGTTTTTACCGATACATCGCAGGAGGGGGCCTTGATAACGCTTCTTGTACAGCATATTTCCCAAGAGAACATAATGGGAGGCGAGTCGCTTCAGGGCTGAGAGGCTTTTTTCTTTGATTCCCTCTTTATATTCCCCATCTTCATTTTTGAAGGAGGCTTCGCCATTCTTCAGGTACTGATAGATCTGAGTGTACCAGGGATCATTGGCCGGTTCGGCCTCCGCTTCGATTTCAAAGCAATAAGCGGGGTTTTCTCTCCTCCCGACTCTGAATGGTTTGACGGACTTCCCTTCGGGTATTTCAACGAGGGAGGCTAGTGTTGCCAGAGCATCTGCGAATCTGTTGCGATCTCTGGGCAAGTAATGAAAGCTGATCTCCTTGAATTGAGTTACTAGATCTTCCATGTAAGTGTGATATTTCTGCAGACCCGGATCCACGGTCTTCCATTTGTTAGAGACCTGGTTGATGATGAGGGCAGAATCACCGTACACTTCTAATTCTTTGATATTTCTTTCAAGGGCGGCCTCCAACCCGGCTATGCAAGCCTCGTATTCAGCAGCGTTGTTGGTGACCTCGAAGTTCAATCTTACTGCTATGGGGGTGTGTTCATCGGTAGGATCGACCAGAAGCATTCCTATTCCGTTCCCCCTTTTGTTTGACGCCCCATCGAAGAAGAGCTGCCAGCGATTTTCTCCTTCTAGAGCAAAGATTCCATCATCGGGAAATTGAGGTTCAGGTCCTCGGGACTCATCACTTGGGAAATCGGCCAAATGTTCTGCCATTATGCGTCCTTTTACGGATTTCCTTGAAACATAAGTGATGTCATATTCAGCCAGAAAGAACGACCATTTTGCCAACCTCATGGAGATGGAAGGCTTGTCGAACAGATATTTGATGGGGTCTATCTTTGAGATGAGACGTATCAGGTGAGACTGCATGTAGTGTTTCAGCTTTCCCACTACCCAAACCAAACCTGCGCAAGTCTTTTCACAAGCAGAGTAATTGAGTTCGCTTCCCTGAAGCTTTCTGCTTACGAAATAGATGGCGTTTTCGACCTTGGAATCTTTCTTCTCTTGAGCTATCATAGCCCCAATTGATGTATCCGTGACAGTTAGATATAGCAATAGTGGCTTTTGCTGATGTGGTGGGCAAAGAATCGGGGGATTCACAAGGTATGCCTTGATTTCCTCAAAAGCGAGCTGGCATTCTGGAGTCCATTCTGTGTAGGCATTTTTCTTCATCAACTTGAAGATCGGCTCGCAAATCGAGGTCAGTTGATTTACAAAGAGACTTATGTATTGCAGTCTTCCCATGAAGGATTTCACTTCTGTCAGTGTCCGGGGTGGCTTCATTTCGACTATGGCCTTGATTTTCTGGGGGTCTACTTCGATTCCCCGTTCTGTCACCATATATCCTAGCACCTTGCCTCGTCTTACACCGAAGGTGCATTTGGCTGGATTCAGTCTCATGCTGTGGTCTCGGAGGCGGCCGAAGAATTTTCTCAAATCAACAAAGTGTTGGCCATCTGATCCTCTGGAGTGTATTATCATGTCATCCACATAGACCTCAATTTCTTTGTGGATCATATCATGGAACAAAGCTGTAGCTTCCCTCTGGTACGTAGCCCCAGCATTCTTTAGTCCAAATGGCATGACCGTGTAGCAGTATGTGCCCCAAGGGGTCGTGAAGGCTGTCTTGGCTTGATCTTCTTCTGCCATTTTGATTTGGTTGTAACCGGCAAAACCGTCGACGAAGGATTTAACTTCATGGTTGGCCGTGGAATCTACCAAAATGTCTATGTTTGGCGTGGGAAATCATCTTTGGACTGGCATTGTTCAAGTCTCTGAAGTCTACGCAAAGACCGGATCTTTCCGTTGGCCTTGGTCACCGTTACTATGTTGGAAAGCCATGTAGGATATTCAATGACCCCGATGAACCCCTTACTGAGCATCTTTTCTATCTCCTCTTTCACTTGTAGGGACCATTCGGGCTTAATTCTTCTTAGCTTCGCTGCGGCTTGACTTAAGGTCGAGCGGTATTCGGTGCTCAACTATGGAAGGATCGAGGCCTGGCATATCTTTATAGGACCATGCGAACACATCCACGAATTATTTTAGCAGCTCAATTAGGGCATCCCTTTCAGTCCCTTCGAAGAAACTACCAATCTGCGTCTCTTTAGGCTCTTCCGCAGTTCCCAAATTCACACTCGTCAAAATCTCTTCGGCAGCTTGGGCTCGATTTTCCTCTTTCCGGATAACCTGCTTAAAGATTTCTTTGATATATTGTTCATTTAATGTGTCTGCTTCTTCATCTAGTGAATCGTTATTAACTGTTTTTAAATTATTATTTAATTCATCATTAGTTAAAGTGGCAATCAAGGGATACTCAGAAAGGTTCGTCATTTCATTGAGAATAAAAGGGAATACAGTATTGGCTACAATTTCGTGGTCTTCAGGCGTGAGGCCATCGGACGACTCGAAAGACTCAAACTCAACAATGAGAGACTCGGAGGACTTTACAAAGGTTGACACAAAGGGACGGGGGACCAATCCAAGCTTGGTGATCATTTCTTCTTTGGTCGCGGACGGGCCTGAGAGAGTTTCCCAATTCTTTAGCGGCATTGCTGTCAGTGACCTCATGACTCGGGGATTATCTTGTTTCTGTCCTCCTTCCTCAGTCATTGCTATCATCTCTTTGTCTGAACTAGAATCAATTATGTTCGGCGCCTGAAAACTGAGCATATGAATGTAGGGATCTTCCTCAATTCTGGGAAATTCTATCTCGTCACAATCTGACCGCTCAATCCAGATGTAAGGACGTATTGAGTCTCGGTGTGTTGCTGGAAAAATCTCATGTCCCATGCTCGAGCGGAAAGGCTTAGCGGGCAGTTCTTCGAGGAGGACGTCCCATACGATGTTCATACATTCGAGTCGAGTCTGTCGGTACTTGTCGACTTTTATCATGAAAATCTCTTCACTTGGCGAGGCTAGAGAACGGGTCTGAAGAATGCTGACAAATCTCTGATTGGAGACTGGAGGTTTGTGCGCTCGTACCATGGCGGTGTTCAGTGTTTCTTTCCATTCTTCCTCCAAATGTTGGAAATGGCAATTGATCTTGATGAATCGAACCGCCTGTGGTCTCGCCCGCTTGAGTTCGTTGACATAGTTGGCATCACCGGATTCTGGGGGATTCTGATGAGACTTGCCCCGATAGTCCCTTGGTCGATTCGGAGGAGGTAGCCCCGGTGTCTGGCTAAGAGCATGCTTGGTGACGGTCTCGGCTTCGTTTCCTATGAGGAAACTGTCGCCCCTAATGACTTCAAGGTCCCCTTGCCAGTTAATGAACTTGACACATTGATGAAGAGTGGAGGCTATGGCTTTCATGTGGTGTAACCAAGGGCGCCCCAGCAGAGCTGTGAATTCGGATGGGATGTCCATTACATGGAATTTTACCGGCACCATTTAGGTTTCGTACCAGAACTCCAGAACCACCGTCCCCAAGATGGGACGAGACGTGCCATCGTATGCCTTGATTGACCGGGTAGATGGGATCATGTGCCTTTCATTGATGCGTAGGGCCCGCATCATGCTGAGGGGGAGGACATTAACGGCTGATCCATTATCCACCAAAACCCCAGGGAGTGATACGGTGTTGAGACGAATAGTGATGTACAAGGCTTCATTGTGCTTGGATACATCTCTTGGCAAATCTTCGTCGCAGAAGGTGATCATGCTACCATATAGGCGGGGATCATAGATTTGGTTCTTGTCTGGAGACAGAGAGTTATCAAGCCAGTCACTTCGTGCCTTTTTCTTGCGAGGTAGAACCTTTGCTGAAGCCCCTGGGTTATACTGAGGTCGTTTGTGGCGGTTGCCATCTCCAGTCAACATATTGATTGAGTGGGAGCGCCAAACTGGCGTTGGTCTTTCTTTGTCGGTATGCACTCGGGAGCTGGACAAACTGAATCTTGGCTGATCCCGCGGGGGGATAGATTTCTGATTGGCAGTAAAATTACCCAGATCTACAGTATTCTGGTGTCCGAAGGTCTCAACTCTATTGTTGGCAAGGCTTTTCGGCTTTTCTACCCCTGTTTGCTTTGGGGAAACTGGCTGGAGTAGAGTACATAGTAATCAAATCCCCCAGATGGCTCCCCGAGCGTACCCACACTGGTATCACCGGCCTCGAACCTCTCTTTCAATTTCTGCTGGGAGGAAATTTTCTTCTTTTTAGGAGGACGGTCCTCGTGTATCCAGTCCTGATAGTCCCTTTCAAGGCGATCGGGGCAGTCACAGATATCCCACCAAATGTGTTCTACGGCTGGTGGTGGATTTGGGATCTCAGGTTGAGCGGTGCTGGAATGACTTTGAGTTGAACTGGTCCGGGGAGATCTGCTGTTGGGCTCATCTGGAAGCGAATGGTTGGACTCTGCCGGGTAATGAGAGGTATTAAGAGCCAGGGGAACAGGCATATGTTTGTCCTTCAGGGGAGCCCCAGTCAGTTGGGAGATTGTTAGTGTCCCGAAATGGCGTGTGGCCTCTTCAATCCAGGCTTGCTGTTTGTTCTGGCGTTCCTCAAGAGCTTTGATGGCTGACCATATTTCCTCCACTGTTTCCCGATCTTCATTACCCACGCTGATATCTGCGGGATCGGTATCACTCTGAGAGGGGATAACAGACGGTATGCCGAACTCTTTCGTCCCTGACTGCTTTTGGAATGGTGGCCCTTTGGATTGCTGTTTGGGGGCTAATTGCCCTGTAAGTCGACGGGCAGAAGTCCCGGCGGTGGAGACATAGGAATCTTGTGGTGGCATCTTGATATACCCAGGATGGTTAAGAATGGGAGGAGAACCTTCTTCCTTCTTTTCGGTAAAAGTGCCATCGGAATTGAGACTGATAGTCAAACCATGAGTTGCGACAACCCCCAGAAGATCGTCAATTTGAGCCTCATGTCGAAGTCTCATCTGTTCTACCAACTGGATCCAATGCTGGTCTGTCTGAGGGATTTTGGAGGACGGAGTGACGTTGTCCCCATCATTACCGGATGATGCAGACATTCTGAAACCCGGAGTCGGAACAAACGGTGAAGCTGATGACGCGCTTGACTCTTCCCAACTGATCAAACGGTGACCCGGTATCCGGAACCAACCTTTGTGAGGAGCTGCGGGGGAAAAGGCACGAAGGTTCAGAGATTTAGGGATTTAAGGAGGGTAGGTGTTTGGGCTTTGGGCTCATGCAACATGCAGTTATTTGTTCTTGTTTACTTAAAACATGTTTTATTAACCTAATAGGTTGGAAAAGATTGCTCTTCTTTTTCGCAAACTACTCTGGATCCTGGATCAGTGGGCCCCATCACTACGTCTATAAGCCCCTCGTATTCCACCTGTATTTCGACCTCCCAGGGTGGACAGCCCCGGGAGCAAGCGGGTCCCACCGACCGAAAGAAAAATAATCCTAAAAGTCTGGCGGGTAATCGAGTCTTAACGAGCATTCGATGTAAATTACGGACAAAGCTGACGTCAAAAGTCAAGATCATGTCCGGGGGCTCGACGAAAAGTCGGCATGATTTGGACTGATAAATGTCCACGATTGATCTTGACTTGTTGTCAATTAGGCCGTAATTAGGCATGGAATAATCATTAATCCTTGATGACTCAGTGTCATGCTGGGAGTCAGTGTATAATTTGTGTCAGTCAGAGTCAAAGTCAAGGCGCCAGTCAATATCTGCTCAAAGTCCGTGACGGAAAACCGGTAGAACTTCGACTGATTAGGGTCCCCGAAAGATATTGACTTGGTATGCCGACTAAGGCTTGAAAGGAAAGGTCTATACACAGACAGGGCATGACACAGACCAAACTAAAAACCAACCGGGTCTCGGACAAAAGTGTGTCACGGACAAGTGCATGGTCGACACGAGGCTCCATGGGATGTTTGGGTAGTCCCGTGCTTGCACCGAGAGGCGTAAAAAGACCAAACGGGCCGCGACAGGGATTTCTCCGAGTTAGGGACGTAGTGTGCAGTGTAAGATCACGTGCGCGTAGTGTGCAAGCAGTCTATCTTCTTTTTCTGAGTAAAATAGAAATTTTTCATGTGTCTTAAAAAGAATGATGCATGATTTTTTTTTTGAAAATTTTCTTTTTTTTTTTTTTGAAAATCTCTTTTTTTTTTTGAATTTTTTTTTTGAACCTTTTTTTTTAAAGTAAATGCACACATAAGCACATAATTCAAAATTCAAGGCAACGGGTCCGATAGTCAAAACTTTGACTTTTCCGAGGCGGCCAAAACAACATGAAAATGTGAAAAATTGACACACACCACAAATGATTTTAAATGCCGGGACGGAAGCTTGACCCTCAAAAGCTTTTTTTTTTAAAACAATGATACCGGTACGTGGGATTGTTAGACCACAATTTATCCCCGACTCGTGTTAGGAGGCGATAACGGGAAGTTTAATGGTTTCCACCAATATACCAAATATCAATTTTTTTAAAAAAAAAGCTCTCATCCCCAGCAGAGTCGCCACTGTGACGATGTTGAAATTTTCCAACTCGCGGAAAAAATTCGATTTTTCGTTTCTTTGAAAACCAAATAAAAACCGGAAAAACGGAGTCGCCACGCCATTTTTGTTTTAAGGGCCAAAACTTTGAAAAATGCCCGAAATAAGAGATTTGGGTTCGTAGGTCACGTTACACGCCGGGAAGAACGTTAGTGTTCACCCGGAATGCCTCGTAAAACGAGTCTTCCAAACATTTAAAATCATTTGTGTGTGTGTGTGTGTATTACTTTGGCCAAAATAAATTGAAATTGAGAAAACTAAAAATTGGGAATTCTTCATTAGACTTTGGAAAGATCCCATGATTTTTTGTGTGATTTTTGGGTTGAGTTTTGGGGCTCAAAAGATTTTTGAAAGTTGAAAACCATTTCTGCCAGAATGAAAAAGGCAGTGGACACTTGACTTTGAAATGGATTTAAGGGCTTTAAAACTTCATAATCTGAGGAAACTCAGAGAATGAAAGTTGTTCCAGACACCTTAAATAAGATTTATGTGAAATAATTTTCCATTTTGGAGGTGATTTGAGGGACCAAAACCTTCTGTAAATCTCAGATGTGGAATCTGGATTTCCAGAGACTGATGAACTGACCTTTAAAAAAAAATTTGAAAAAGGGAGTTTTACTCACGCAAAAAATAAAGTAAAAATATGTATGGAAAGCTATAGATGTTGGATACAAAAAGTGTTTTGTAGTCAATACCAAATTCCAAATTTATCTATGTCCAAAAAATTAGACCATGGACAGAGGTCTTAGAAAATTGCTACTGGACAGCAACTTTCTTAGGAAGAAAAACATGATTTTAAAGGGGGTTTGGCATCCATGCTTGTCCCCATTTCCCTAGGTTTTGATTAGTGATCACTTGACATTTTAGTGGTGAATCAACTATATCAAACCATCCTTGGGGTACATTAGGACTAAGCACTTCATTTGCTTGGGAAGGGGAATTTTATCCTTTGAAAATGAGATTTGATGTATGAAAATGTTTTTTAGGGTTTTGAAAATGCATTTGCAAGTAAGTAAGAACACTTTGAAGAGAATGTTGATCCTTGTAGAAGATCAACCATGGAGATGAACTTCCATGGTGATCTTCTTGGATCTAGGGCAAGAAGATGAACAAACTACATTTTGGAGTTTGAAAATGCATGCATGGATGAATTTTAGGGTAAGGAGAGGGAGGTTATACCTATCTTCCTTGTGTTTTGTGTTTGAATGGATTCAAAGGCTTGAATGTGTTTAGGGTTTGAAAGTGTTTAGGGTTGATGATTTGAGTTGGTTAAAGAGAAAACAAGTAGATAACAATGAAGTCCTCTATGTTTTCTCTCTAATCCTCCTCCTAAAAGGGTGATTTGAGCTTGAGTTAGTGTATGTATGAGAGTATGTATGAGAGTGATTTGAAAGTATTTTGAGTGAGTGGGGTTTGGGAAAGATTGAAGAGAAAATGGTGGCAATTCAAGTGAATTCCCACTGTTTTCTCCCTATTTTTCGTCAAGGTGCAGTTGCAAATTGTGTTTTTTTTCCCTATTTTCTGAGACTGGAGGGCTCAATTTATAGCCCTCTGAAAACTTCATAACCATCCGCGCGGATGGTTCCTGCAGCGTGCACTGTTCATTAAATGCAGCTGCAGGCTTTGGACACAAAGAATATTTTTTTTGAAAATTCAAACTGGCTGTGTTTTTCAACTTACCAATTCGGGATTTTCTTAATTCTTTTGCTTTTTGAAATTCTTTTGTAGGCTTAACCTTAAATAACAATGCCCACTTTACCCTTGCTTGGTTAGAGAAGTTAGGAATTGTTAGAAATGTTATAACTCTCGTTAATTTTCTAACGAGAATACTAACAACTCAAATTGGAGTACTTACAGGTATACTGGGCTATATGACACAGACTAGACCAAAAACCAACCAAAAAGTCACGGTTTTTTGAAACGTGTGACACGGACTGTGCATTAGTCGACACTGGCTGCCATGGGGAGGTTGGAATGATTTCGTGCGCGCCCGGGAGCATCGTAAGGCTGTCCGTGACTGCAGCTGATAAACCATCCCGGGTTTAAAGGACGTGCGTGCAAAGTGTACAGGATATATCAGGTGCGCGTAGTGTGCGGTCTCCTAAAAATGTCCCTTTTTGAGTTAAAACAGAGATTTTCAGAAATATGTTTTAAAGGAATGATTTTTGGGACGGGGGAGAATGCAACAGTTAAGCACGTAAATTTTCTGGGAGCCCCAATCAGTCATGGAGCTGAGTAGCCCCAAGCTGCTAGGACTGCCAGATTAACCATGATTTTTCCTGGTGGAATTACCACTGAGGCCGTCCGGTCAGAACCCAAGGAGGATTGAGCCGTACGACTGCATGGATCAATTTTCCAGGTTCCACTCCTTTGCTATTTTCTGGGTTGTTTCCCGTTCAAAGTATGCACAGATTCCAAGATGCAAATGATGCAATGCAAGGTAAAGAAAGCAAGCACGATAAATGGAATCCGCGATGGGAGTCTAACCCGCTCAAAGGGAAAAGCTTTCTTTTATTTTTTTTCAAAAAAAAATTTTCGAAAAGGGATACTGGTACGTGGGATTGTTAAACCACCGGTTATCCCAAGCCCCGGGTTAGGGAGATAAGGTTAAGTGGTTTCCACCTATATACCAAGTATCGATTTTTTTTTTTTTTTTGAAAATAAAGCTTTTCTCCTTTGGGATATTCCCCAGCGGAGTCGCCAAACTGTGAATGTGTGCCCAAATTTTGAAATTCATGCGAATTTGAAGCCATCCGGTTTAATTTGAAAAACGGAGTCGCCACGCCATTTTAATTACCTCAAAACTTTGAAAAAAAGGTTTTTATGGGTTCGGAGGTTAAGTTACCCCTTGGGAAGAACGGATCGTCGTTCACCCAAGGTGCCTTGCCGGAGCAAGTCTCCCAAGATTCCATTAACCGTGCTTGCTTGCGTGCTTTCTTGTGTGCATGTGTTTGAAAAATAAGGGAGGGAATGTCCCAAGTTGTCTTCCGGACGTACAAACCATTTATTGGTTGTCACTCGGGATTTCTTGGATTTTATGTATTCGGGATTTTGATCCCGTCCTCATCTTGGACTTGTGATCATCGCTTTTTGTGACCTCGGGACTTGCGTGATCGAGAGAGGGACTCCCTTTTATAGTCCAAAATGAGGTTCTTTAGGAAGGAATGTCCTTAGCCCATCAATCCTACACTTTAAGACGGTCGAGCTCATATAGATGCTTCATACTCATCTTAAGTGGTAATCGGAGATATAGGGTTCAAGGTTATCCCTTTCTAAAGAGATTATGAAACCTTTAATGGAAGGAACGATGTAAAGATAGGATCTTTTACACCGGTCCATTCCAAGGTTGCTAATGGGGACATGGGGGAAATGCATGATAAAAATGACATTTTTAGTGAAAAGATGACATTTTAGGGTTGCAAATGATGCTTTTTGGTTTAAAGAAGTGATCTTTATGGTTTAAAGAAATGATTTTGTGCAAAGGAGGCATTTTTATGGGAAAAATAGCATTTTAGGTGCAAATGATGCATAAAGATGTTATTTTGCAAACAAAGGATGCATTTCTATGTATGAAAATGATTTTTGGGTGCAAAGGATGCATTTTTAGGGGAAAAAGAGATTTTGAATGCAAAGGATGCAATTTTTATGCAAAGGATGCTTTTTTTGATGAAAAGGGATGTTCTTTTGATGCAAATGATGTTGCTTTGTATTCAAAAATCTTGGTTTAAGTGCAGATTGATATAAGATTATGACTTGGAAAAGGTAAAAATCAGATTACAGCTTGAAAAGATGAAGTCTCTGCATAATGGCCAAAGTTGTCGCGTGACATAGGCTGCCTATGTCGCGTGACATACTTAGCCACTTACAGAGACCTTAGCAACTGGGACTTGCAGAGGCAACAAGGCTTTAATATAGCCAAGTTACTTCACTGATAGACCCCAAAGACATGTATATGATCATTTCAAGGGAGTATGGAAAGTGAAATTACCCGGGATTTCGCGCGGACGCGAAACACGGTTGTCTTTCGCGGGGGGTTGGTGTCTGAGACCTCGCTTCATGGGAAGGAACAAAATGATGAGTCGCCACGCGGTTTTTGTATTTTGAGCCCAAACGTTGAGAAACGGCTATTGAAAATGGTGTCGTTTTTATTGGTAGCAAAAACTTAGGAAAAAGCTTTGAAAACGGGGATCATTTTTATTGGCAGCAAAAACGAGTAAAAAGCTTTTTTTAGTACCAGAGATTGTTAGGTTCGGAGGTCACGTTACGTTTCGGGTAGAGTATGACGAGATCGCCCGAAACGCCTCGCATGACGAGTCTTTCTACCTTTCTCGAAATCGTGTGTGTGTGTGTGTGTTTTGAAATGGGGGCTTGAATGACAAGCTTAATCTTGGTTTGAATGTCAAACGTTGATTAGGTGACTTTGTTTGAAAAGACGAGCGTTTGAATGACAAACGTCGGTTTTGAGTTGAAATGAGCGTTTGCGTGGCAAACATCGACTTTGAGTTTGAAATGAGCGTTTGCGTGGCAAACGTCGACTTTGAGTTTGAAATGAGCGTTTGCGTGGCAAACGTCGACTTTGAGTTTGAAATGAGCGTTTGCGTGGCAAACGTCGATTTTGAGTTTGAAAAGGAGTTCGAAAAGGAGTTCGAAGGTCGAACTCCGGTTTTTGAACCGGGCGAGTCATTGTTAACGATTTTTACGAGAAAAACGTATTAAATGATTTTATGTGTCAAATGGCGGCTTCTAAGTTTGAAGATGAGCGTTTGGATGCCAAACGTCACTTCGCGCGTTTTGAAAGAGAGTTCGACGGACGAACTCCGGTTTTGAACCGGGCATTACATTGTTAACGATTTTTACGGGAAAAATACGTATTAAATGATGTGCGATCAACGAATCGGGTTGCGACTCGGACTTTTGAAAAGTAAATACTATCACAATCCAAACGGATCGGACTTGTAAATGACAGTATTTAAAGCGGTGTCAACGGAATCAAACGATCCGGATTCGTAAATGACGATCAACGAGGCCAAACGGCTCGGAATTGTAAAGGACGATCAACGAGGCCAAACGGCTCGGAATTGTAAATGACGATCAACGAGGCCAAACGGCTCGGAATTGTAAATGACGATCAACGAGGCCAAACGGCTCGGAATTGTAAATGACATGAAAGTAAACGGAACGGGGTCGGAACGCCGTTTTAACCCGTGATTACTTCTCTTACGGAAAGAGAAGAGGATCGAGGGGCTAAAACGTATCGGACCCCGTTAGACAGAGGCGTCTACATTTTGATAACGACGTTCGAAACAGTTATAGCGACTGGCGCATAAACCGAGACGGAACGGAAGATTCAGAGAGAGGGAGTTATACCTATGGCTAGGGTCGACTCCTTTGGCTCGGGAGGTGTGTACGGGACACGGAAAGTGATTCGAAAGGTTGTTTCGAAGTTGTAGGGTGCGTATTTGATCGAAATACGAAGGTTTCACGCGAATCGAGACAAAACGGGAGCTCGGGAGGGGTGAAAACCAGTTTGGACCGTGGGGTATGTGAATTTTTGGTGTAAATTCCTCCTCTCTTGCCTTTGACAGCAACTTCTATTTATAGGGTGAAAATTGCAGTAGGAGTCCGGCCGGACTTGGACTGAATTTCAGGGGGTTTTGGGGATTTTGGAAATCTGGGGGACTTGCTGGCAATTTCAGGAAAAGTGCACAGTGAGTCCGGCCGGACTTGGCTTGCAAACCAGGGGCATTTTGGTCTTTTCCCTTTGAAATTGATTGAAGGGTGATGTGTGGGCAGTGGCATGGCTGCCACGTGCCCTCTGAGTCACCAGCTGAGGTGGGATTTTGTCCCTCGGTCCCGGTTTTGTCCGTTTTTTAAAATAACAGTCCGGGAAATGTCCGAAACGCCCCCGGAAAGTGCCGAAAAATGCGTTTTTCAGGGAAAGCCATACTTTTACGTGAGATGTCACGTGCTAAGTACGGTTCGACGTCGGGATGCACGGGGCAGTCCCGGGACGTCTCGTTGGCACAGCAACGGGGAGTTTAACGAGTTCCGGTTAACCTGGAGCGGGCCAGTTAACGGATTTCGGTTAACTTTCTGACGGATTTGGACGATCCGGATTTGGGTACTTACAGTTAGCCCCTCAGCGACGTCTCCTCCGAAGGAGGTGGGGTCGTTGAAAAAGATAAGGATCCAAATCGGGATGCCTTACTTTGAAGGAGACCTGGGCGGTCAGCTGGCTGGACCCTTAGCGAAAAGGATTCCTACGTATCCCGAGCGGGAATCAAGCCGATCGTAGTTCGAAAAGGGGCAAGGGTCGCGCATGGGGACCTTGACCTGAGCGAGACTGTTAGGAGGCGTCTAAACCTGGATGAGACCATTCGCGAGGTACCTGTACCTGAATGGAGACTGTTGGGAGGCGTCTGAACCTGGGACATTCTGAAACCTTCGAGGGTGCGTGGCGCCTCAAACCGGAGTTGCGATGTTGATGAGGGCTTTCGTGCCTTGGGTGCTGGGCTTATTGCTGTTGCCAGTTTTATCCTGCTGGGGATGAGCGTTCGGGCTTACCTGGATGGCCGAAGAGGGATTGTTGCAAGCCGTTCGTGCCTTGGGGTTCGGGCTTATTGCTGTTGCCGAAAAGATGACCATTTGCAAGGCGTTCGTACCTTGGGGTTCGGGCTTATTGCTGTTGCCGGAGATGATTGTTTGCAAGGCGTTCGTACCTTGGGGTTCGGGCTTATTGCTGTTGCCGGAAAGATGACCATTTGTAAGGCGTTCGTACCTTGGGGTTCGGGCTTATTGCTCTTGCCGGAAAGAAGACCATTTGCAAGGCGTTCGTACCTTGGGGTTTGGGCTTATTGCTGTTGCCGGAGAGATGACCATTTGCAAGGCGTTCGTACCTTGGGGTTCGGGCTTATTGCTGTTGCCGCTGAGATGACCATTTGCAAGGCGTTCGTACCTTGGGGTTCGGGCTTATTGCTGTTGCCGCTGAGATGACCATTTGCAAGGCGTTCGTACCTTGGGGTTCGGGCTTATTGCTGTTGCCGGAAAGATGACCATTTGCAAGGCGTTCGTACCTTGGGGTTCGGGCTTATTGCTGTTGCCGGAAAGATGACCATTTGCAAGGCGTTCGTACCTTGGGGTTCGGGCTTATTGCTGTTGCCGGAAAGATGATGACCACGAAGGTCTTGATAAGAGGGTGGAGGTCGGACCGCGAAGGTCGGGATTGAATGTTTGAGATGGGACCATGAAAGGTCGAGCTGGGAATTGAAATCGGATCGTGAAAAGTCGCGATTGAGGATTGAAATCGGACCGTGAAAGGTCGCGATTGAGAATTGAAATCGGACCGTGAAAGGTCGCGATTGAGAATTGAAATCGGACCGTGAAAGGTCGCGATTGAGGATTGAAATCGGACCGTGAAAGGTCACGATTGAGAGTTTAATGGTGAGGACCATTTAAATTTTAACGTCGGGAGACGGAATCGTAACTGAAATGTCCGGAGACATGGTTGAACGTTTGAATGTCAAACGTCAACTGGACTGAATTTAACGTCAGGAGATGAACGTTAGTGAGGACTAACTGAGAATTTAACATCTGGAGACGAGCGTTAGTGAGGACTAACTGAGAATTTAACGTCTGGAGACGAACGTTAGTGAGGACTAACTGAGAATTTAATGTATGGAGACGGGCGTTAGTGAGGACTAACTGAGAATTTAACGTCTGGAGACGAACGTTAGTGAGGACTAACTGAGAATTTAACGTCTGGAGACGAACGTTAGTGAGAACTAACTTCGATTTATCCTCGGGGGATGGGGTGTTAGAAATGTCTAACTGGGGGAAATTTTACACTTTTGGGGGCCAAAAGTGGTAAAATTGGAATTGCCAAAAGCTGAGGGGCAAAAGGGGCAAAATTTATTCTGGTGCAGTAAGAGTCCGGTCGGACTTTTACTGTTTTTCCAGAATCTTTTAAATGCCGAGGCTGGGGAAGAAAATGGCCATTTTCTTCCATTGTTGCCGGCGAGAGAGGAGAGAAAAGAGAGAGAAATCCAACCCAAATTGCAAGGTTTGCTCGAATTTGTGAGGGAAAATTGCTATGGAGGGTGAAGGAGGACCAATGGCTCGCCACGGAAGGACCGACGACGAAAGAACTCGATTGGTTCGGACCATTCGAACCACCACTCTTCCATTGAATCCGGCGGAGTTTTATCCGGCGAGGGACCGCCACAACTCCAAGGGAGGGATCGAAAGACACGTAAGTTCCCTACAAATTCCATTAATTTCAAGAATGTGCATTCTTTAAATGTTAGAAATTTGTTAGGAATTTACTTAGGGATTTTGGTGCCCGATTTGGGGCTTTTGACTTTGCTATGAATCGTTGTCGAAATTGACTAGGACGTAGTTCAATTGACATCATGGGTAGATGACATAAAAATTTTGGTTGCAAAATTCCATGTCTAAATGCATTTTCCAAAATTAAAGTAGCTTTAATTCGGGACGGAGCGAAATTTTCGAAAAATTCGAAAGAATTTGAAAGTTCCGGATTCGACGGAGATTTCGAAAGATTTTGAAAGTTCCGGATTCGACGGAGTTTTCGAAAGATTTTGAAAGTTCCGGATTCGACGGAGTTTTCGAAATGATTTAAATATACGTAGTAAATGAATGAGAACCGTATCTGCATTGCATCCTTTTGACATGCGTTGTTGCATTTTGTTGACGTTGCTTCTGTCTTGTTTGTCTGCAGGGGACAGGGACGGTTGATACCCATAACCAGAAGAGTCGGGGTGCCTTTGAGGCGGTGCAGGCATTGTGGGGCCTTATCCCGGACGTAGCTCGAGAGGGAGAGAGGAGTCCACGACAGCTGGTGATTGACTCCGGGCTGGCTGGGTTTATCAGTGATGTGGCGGCGACAGCCGATACGCCGAGGGGCAGGGCCATGTATGTCGCGCTGAGCGAGTACTGGTGGGATACGACCCACACTTTCCATTTCAGATGGGGGGAGGCGACGGTGACTCCCACGGATTTTGCCGCTATCACTGGGTTGCCGACTTATGGCAACGCGCTGGTGTGGGTTGATGGTTACACCCCGGAGCGGTTATGCAGGCTGCTGGGTTTCGATATTACCGATGCTAGGGGCTTAGGCATTCGGTACAGGCCGATGGAGCATCACTTGAGGGCGGGTGTCGCCGATTATCTGGCTGGGTCTTTGAGGATGACCGCGGAGCGTCTGGCTCGAGGGTTCCTTTGGTTTGCGCTGTCAGTGACTTTGTTCCCGACTTCCGACACGTCTTGTCACTTCCCTCTGCTCGGGTCGCTGGTAGACTTGGATGCCGTGAGGGGGTTTGCGTGGGGGAGGCTGGACTGGCCGAGCTCTACCACTCTTTGGACAGGTTCTCGCGGGGAGAGGAGCACACATTTAGCCGCTTCACGCCCGTCTTGGATGTAAGTTTACGTGCTTTTCTCTTCCTTGCCTCTTTTATGTACTCGTATGTATCCGCTTTGTAGCCGACATAACTTTCCATTCTCTTGGCGGTGTCCGGGTGCTACGAGGTATTCACCCGCAGGCTTGGGACATCAAGGAGCCGTACCGTCCCTCGTTCCCCGCCATGCCGGTTTGGCGTAAGAAGGCGAAGAGGGCGGTCTCTTCGAGGGTTGGCACTCGAGTGTCGTACGAGGAGATATCTCTGGCGCCGAACCCGGAGTTCTCCGAAAGAATCCACCTGACCCGGTGGAGCAGGTTTGATCATGTCGCGGTGCATTGCCAGCGAGACTACACGGCGGTGGAAGCTCCCGGTGGGACTTCACCGTGACGCCATGTATTTGGGGAGAGGGTGACCCGTCAAAGATAGGCGGGGTCTCTTCCATTGGTGCCGGTGGATCCTCCTTTGTACATGCAAGATCCCCTGAGATGCCGATTGGACGAGCTGGAGGGGTACCTTCGTGGTGTGTACTTCATCGAGTACATCATAGCGGGGCCGCTTATGATGTTTTCTTGAGGATGAGGCCGAGGAGCCCGCAGTGCAGCATAGGGAGGGCGAGGTCCCCGGAGGTCCTCGACATTTTCCCCGTCCCGCGAGCTAGGCTAGCGTACGAGGGCCGGACGTTTCGCGCAGCGACTTGTGATCCCGCTCCCGGCGGAGCCGAGACCACGATACAGGCGGACCCCAATGCTTCGGTGAGCATCTTTTGATTTTCGCATTTGATAGTAGCATTACGCACATGATGCATCCGTACTTTCTGTTCGCTTTCGATGATTTTCCTGGTTCGCAGTATCCGGCCGTACGTACAATGAGGCCATGAGGCTGGTGGACGGGTGGTCCGCCTACGCCAGGAGGCTCGTAGAGTTCATGCGGTGCAGTTCCCGGAGGAGCGTGGACGTCCGCGATCGGGAGCCGTCTAGGCCGAGGGGTTCGCCCGCTCCCACACCGGGGGAGGACTTCACACAGGGGTTTGGCCGGTTCGCGGGCGGAACGGCTGGATTTGGAGCTCCTTCTTCTGCGCACTCGGGCGCGAGAGGGGAGTCCTCGAGTTCGCGCACTCCGAGGAGGCCCTTTGCCTATTCCCGGCTGGAGGAGTTTGGCGAGTTCCTATTTGCGGCAGATCCGGCAGCGGCGGAGCAAGACGTCGAGTGTACGGATGACGAGCAGACTCAGAGTAGTCCCCTTTTTACTGCTTTCTTTCTTTACTATTTTGTTTAGACAAAATGCATGTATTTGTCAGGAACAAATTTTGATTTGAAATGTATTTGCAAAAAGGCGCCCGTGGGGCGGAACCTGTACTTCGCATATTTATTTTGTGATCACCTTCAGTTATTTTCGGCAAATAAGCAAATAGTTTAATCAAAAATAAATAAAAAGGAGAAATGCATTAAAAATTGAACGGGTCAAAAATTAAGCATGTATGCACTAATTTTTAATTATTTGCACTGTTGCACGAGCCCAGGGCGGAAGGGATATTGTCATTGGTTAAATGAAATCAGGGGCAGGCACGCAGATTTCATAAGAGTGAACAGGGCATGGTTTGGAAATGTTTCCAACTTTAAGGCAGCTGGCTGCAGAGTTGACCAAGTCAACTGCAGAGGGAGTCCGGCCGGACTAGAATTGAATTTCCAGATTCTTTAAATCGCAGTTTCAGCTTTGCAATTGGTGAGAAAACTGCGCATTGCTTTGTTCATCTGGCTGAATTCCTTTCCCTTTCTTAAGGTTTTCTTCACCTTCTGACATGGCTCCCTTTCCCAAGTTATCGTCTCGGATGCAAGAGCGATATTTGGACAACTTTCAGTCGTGGGTACGGAACCACACGAGGCAGAACAAAAGGTTTTTCGAAGGCTGTTACGGGATTAAATCTGTTTGGGCTTTGAAGGAGCTCATGCCAGATTGGGATCTTTTGAGAGCCGCGTCTCGGTTCTGGGACGTAAGGAGGAATGTGTACAGCTTTTCGTACAACGAAATCACTCCTACGTTTGAAGATTTCCGGGCCATTCTGGGAGGACCTGAGACGGAACAGCTAGTTCTTCCGTATGCTGGTGGCATGGCCACCGTTGAGAAGCTAGTGTCCTTGTTGGGTATCTCGGCTGGAGAAGCATACGGGATGCTGATACAGGATACCGATTACGTTGACATTTCGGGACTGCCCGAAAGATTTGCCGGAGCTGAGGGGAGCGTCTTTGCGTGGGACGCGTTTGCTCTGTGCGTGATTGCTACTCTGTTCACATTCACGTCTCTGGGTGTGTGCCATCACAGTGTACTGGACCTGGTGAGGCAGTGCCGGAGTGGAGGAGACATCGTGCCATTGGTCTTGGGCGAGACGTTCCTGGGCATAGGATGGATGGCGACCGGTAGCCGATACATGTGGGGAGGGAGTCCCGCTATGCTGACCATGTGGTTGAGGGAGAGGCTGCAGATGATGCCTGAGGTGCCAATGTCTTGTGACGCTTGGTCTTTCTCGCGACGTCCTCTGGTGATAGGGGTAATCAGGCTGAGCTGGAGCTCTGGATGGCCAGACTTTGCACGCATCACTTGCGATGGTGGGTTCCCCATTGGAAGTTACAGACTTGTAGGACCGCTCAGGAGGGTCTGTTGATCGTCAGAGTGTCGGGGCTGTCTCAGACGTCTTTCTATATTCCATCATTGGTTCTGCGGCAGTATGGGCTGGAGCAGGTGCCACTGACTGATCTGAGTTATGCTGCTACCTTTGAGGTGGGATCTCTGCGGATGGAGGATCCTTCGACGCTATTGCTGGTCACCCGGTGGTGGCAATACACGTCCTTTCCTGCCAGGGTTCTCTTTCACCGGAGAGAGGGCACTGTTCTGTCGACGCAGTATCTGGACTGGTACGAAGAGTGTATAGGGGAGACACAGATGGCTATCTTGTGGAGACGGAGTGAGCTGTTGGGTGTTGATCACCTGGACAGCTCGACATTGAGGAGGACAGAAGAGAGGGCTAACCCTGGGAATCGTACTGGCGATGCTATGGCTGATTATGTGGCAAGTGCTGATTGGGAGGCCAATCAAAGCACTGCGATGATGGCTCGAAGCGAGGCGGCTCGAGACAGAGCTAGAGAAAGGACTGTATTGACAGCCACAGGATTGACGGAGGCGTCGGGAAGAGTCCCTGAGCCAGGTAGAAGGCCTACCGGAATATTTCCTGCGAAGGTGAAGAACACTCGCCGGGGAAAAGGGAAGGGGAAGAAGGATGAAGGACCTAGTACGGGAAACTAGGTTGACCTTGCTGTCCAGAGTATCCATCCATTGTCATTGCATGCAGACACATTAATTGATTAATGTTTTATTGTAGTTTTGCTAGCGTGTAGCGAGTCAAGAGTTGACCGTGCTTGAACTCATCAAAGAATGTTTTAACCGTTATGAATTTGTAGGTTAAATGAAAAGAGTTTTTCGAAACACAAGCAATTGATGCTTATTGTATTTTTTTTGTTTTTTAGACCGAACCAATGATGGCTGCCTACGTTCCCCTTTTACAATTGGACTAAGGGGCTCAGGTCACCGTAGTTCGACACTTTAGGTGAATTTGAGAAAAACAAAGACAAAAGAAGTGCGACCCTGTCTTTTACCTGGATCATTAGCGGGAATGTATCCAGTTGGGTATTACTCTTTTAGCACTTTAATTTACTGAGGGGGACGGTGTATGGGGAAGGTGAGTTGACTCGTGATCTTCCTCAAATGAAGTATCTGCGGAGCTTGCTTCCGTTCACGGGGTTAACGAAAGGGTTTCCGTCCAAGTCTGCTAGCTTCATGGCTCCTCCGGAGAAGATTCTTTGTACCACGAACGGTCCTATCCAGGTAGGCTCCCACTTTCCGAGGGGATTGGTCTGCGTAGGAGGCTTTTCCTTTAGCACCAAGTCGCCTTCTCTGATGTCTCGGATCTTGACTTTCTTGTCGAATGCTCGTGCCATTCTGCTCTGGTAGGCTCGAGTGTGTTCCATGGCTTTCAATCTGCGCTCGTCGAGTAGAGCAAGTTCGTCGTGACGGCTCTGTAGCCATTCGACTTCATTGATCCCGTTTTCCAAGAGGACTCGGAGGGATGGAATTTCTAATTCCACGGGTAACATTGCTTCCATTCCGTAGGTAAGTGCGAACGGAGTCTCCCCTGTGGCGGTTCTGACTGATGTTCGGTATCCCCAGAGGGCTAGATGTAGCTTTTCGGGCCAGTCCCGACCTCTGGTGGTCATCTTCCTGATTATCATGGCGAGAGTCTTGTTGGCTGCCTCTACTGCACCATTGGTTTGTGGTCTGTAAGGAGAAGACCTGTGACGTGTGACTCTGAATTCGGTCAGTAGTTGGTCACAATCTCCTTCGAAGTGAGTCCCATTGTCGGAGATGATCTCGTTGGGCACTCCGTATCGGCACATGATGTTCTCTCGGATGAACTCGGCCACCTTCTTAGAATTCAGTACCTTGTACGATCTGGCTTCTACCCATTTGGTGAAGTAGTCGACTGCGACTAAAATGAACTCGTGACCATTGCTCCCTGGAGGAGTGATCTTGCCGATGACGTCGATTCCCCATGTGGCGAAAGGCCATGGCGTAGTCATGCAATAGAGTTCGTGAGGAGGGATGTGATTGAGGTTGGAAAACCGTTGACATTTGTCGCAGCTTCGGACGAACTGGATGCAGTCTGTTTCCATTGATATCCAATAGTATCCCATACGGAGAATGATCTGTGTCAATGCTCGGGCGTTCATGTGCGGACCGCAGTTCCGTTGTGAACTTCGTTCATTAGCTCGCTGGCTTTTTCTTTGTTTACACACCGAAGGAGTGGCCCTTGGTGGCGCTTCTTGTATAACATACCCCCCAGAATGACGAAATGGGATGCCAGGCGTTTTAATGCCATCATGTTTTTGGCTTTGATCCCTTCTTTGTATTTTCCATCTTCATTTGTGAAGGAAGCTTCTCCGCTTTGGAGGTAATCGGTAAATTTGATTATACCAGGGTTCGTCGATCGTTTCTTTTTCTTTTTCGATCTCACAAAGAATAGGTGGGTGTTTCCCGTCCGCCATTCTCGAGGGATTTTACCGCTTTCCCTTCGGGAATTTCGACAAGAGAGGCGAGGGTTGCTGTGGCGTCTGCGAAGCGGTTCCTGTCTCTTGGTAAATAGTGAAAAGAGATGTCCTTGAACTGAGCAATGAGCTCCTCCATGTACGCGTGGTACTTCTGAAGGCCGGAATCTACCGTCTTCCATTTGTTGGATACTTGATTGATGATCAATGCTGAGTCTCCATATACATCCAGCTCTGAGATGTTGCGCTCGAGGGCGGCTTCCAAACCTGCTGCACAGGCTTCGTATTCTGCTGCATTGTTGGTTGCTTCAAAAATTCAGCTTGATGGCTATGGGAGTATGCTCGTCCTTGGGATCGACAAGGAGCATTCCAATGCCATTCCCCTTCTTGTTGGCTGCCCCATCGAAGAAGAGTTGCCAGCGGTTCGCGCTGTCAAGTGAAAAGATTCCGTCGTCCGGAAATTGCGGATCAGGACCCTTAGGTTCACTGCTCGGGAAGTCGGCAAGTTGATCTGCCATTACTCTGCCCTTTGTCGATTTTCTGACCATGTACTTGATGTCGAACTCAGCCAGAAGAATGACCACTTGGCTAGCCGCATTGGCAGGGATGGCTTGTCAAAGAGATATCGGACGGGGTCCACTTTGGAGACCAGGAGCACCGAATGCGACCGCATGTAGTGTTTCAGCTTCCCGACTACCCATACCAAGGCGGTACAGGTTTTCTCGATGCCGAGTAGCCGAGTTCACTTCCTTGAAGCTTTCGGCTTACGAAGTAGATTGCATGCTCAACCTTGGAATCTTTCTGTTCTTGTGCCAGCGTGGCTCAGATAGGCGTGTCTGTTCTTTGTCGATACAGGAGTAGTGGCTTGTCTTCATGTGGCGGGCATGCACTTGGGGGATTAACCAAGTAGGTCTTGATCTTCTCGAAAGCCGTTTGGCACTCTGAGTCCCATTTGATGTCGGCATTCTTTTTCATCAGTTTGAACATGGGCTCGCAGAGAGATGTCAACTGTTGATGAAGCGACCGATGTATCGAAGTCTTCCCATAAAGCTCTTCACTTCTGTCAGGGTTTGAGGCGGCTTCATGTCGATGATGGCCTTGATTTTCCTGGGATCGGCTTCGATACCTCTCTCTGTAACTACGTATCCCAAGACCTTGCCGCGCTTGACGCCGAAGGTGCACTTTGCCGGGTTCAACCTCATGGAGTGTTTTCTCGAGTCTCGTTGAAGAACTTCCTCGATCCGTCATGTCTTTGCATGTCCGATCCCTTGGAGTGGATGATCATGTCGTCGACATATACTTCGATTTCTTTGTGAATCATGTCATGGAAGAGGGCTCATTGCCGCCGGTAAGTAGCCCCAGCTGTTCTTTAAACCGAATGGCATGACCGTGTAACAGTATGTCCCCCATGGAGTGGTGAAGGCAGCCTTGGCCTCGATCCTCCTCGGACATCTTGATCTCGGTTGTATCCAAAGAAACCCGTCCACGAAGGACTTTACTTCGAAATTTGCCGTGGTGTCGACCGGCATGTCGATGACAAGTAGGCAATGGGAAATCATCCTTAGGGCTGGCCTTGTTGAGATCCCGGAAATCCACGCAGATCGACCTTTCCGTTGGCCTTGGTGACCGTCACGATGTTGGAGAGCCAACTCGGTACTCAATCACTCGATGATACCAACTCAGAGCATTTTCTCAATTTCTTCTTTAACTTGCAAGGACCACTCTGGCTTGATCTTGCGCAGCTTCTGTTTGACAGGCTTGGATTCGGGATCCAGGGGAATTATGTGCTCCACGATCGAGGGATCGAGTCCTGGCATGTCCTGGTATGACCAGCGAACACGTCAACATACTCCATGGAGGAGGCTTATCAAGGCTTCTTTTTCTGCATCGGCGAAGAAACTGCCCACTTGCGTCTCTTTAGGCTCTTGCACTGACCCCAGTTCACTTTGGTCATAACCTCTTCGGCAGCTTGGGCCCGGTTGTCCTCTTGGTCAACTACACGCTCGAGAACTTCTCTAATGTATTGTTCGTTTAATGTGTCTGCTTCTTTATCAATTGAATTATTAACATCTTTTAAGTTGTTTGTTAACTTATCAGTTGTTAAAGTGGCAATGAGAGGATACTCCGAAAGGTCGACTTTTCATTACACAAGAACGGGAATACATGATTGGCTACAACATTATAGTCCTCCGGCGTAAGGCCGTTGGATGACTCGCAGGACTGGACTCGACAAGGACCGACTCAGAGGGTTTGAGACCGGGTTTAGGGAGATGTGGGTGCGGGCCCATTGTCTTCCAATTACACTGCCCGGCTTGCCCTTGGTCCGGTGAAAGTTACCCAATTCTTCAGTGGCATTGCTGGATGCTTGAGGAGGGTGCGGGGATCGAGAGGCTTGGCTCCTGCTGTCCCTATCATGGCGATCATGCTGTTGTCGGAGCCCCAGTCGATCAAGCTGGGCAACTCCATGACTTCTTCAAACAGACTCTGTAGAGCTGGTCCACTGAGAGCGTTTTCTATGAATTCTGGTTCCTTCTGCTTTGGATTTACTGTCTCGAATGTGGCCTTGGCGGCTGATCCAAACAACTTGTTTCCCATGGAGAGTACCTTGAGTTGCTCCTCCATGTCTGGGATTCCCTTGAATGTGTACTCATGCTGGACCGTGGTGGCAGTTGGTCCAGGTAGAGCTGTGATGTCGAGGAACGCTCCCCTTATCGGATTAGCTTTGAGTCCTCTGAAATGCTTGAGGTCCCGTGCTAGCTGTTCCATTCTTTCTGTAGTCTTGGTGTTGACTATTCTTGTTTCTTTCTCATCTTCATCAGTTCCACTGTCGGTCCCATCATCGCTTCTTCGCCGCTCGGTCCCTCGCCCGTCGGTTCCCTTGCCGGTCCCCTTAGTTCTGCGCACCGGTTCCCCTTGTCGGTCCCCTCGGTTCGATGTCGGTTCCCTTGGTGAAGTAATGAGCGAGGTCAAAGCTGTAAGGTCGGAGATTGGGTGTGCCGTCGGAGGTTCCCCTTTTACGGCCGCTACGCTTGGTGCGGGCGAGCCCTTTATCTTCCTTGATGTCGGCCAGGTGTTGGCACGTAGCCAAGCCCCTGGACCGTGGTGTGGTCCTTGACTTCAATAACTTGGTGCTGGCCTTGCAGCCTTTTGCCGAGCCCCAGTCCTGGGATGAAGTTCATGAGTTTCATCATCCTCATGGCGGGAGGAATCTGATCGTGAGACAGTGGAAGGTCCACGTTGCATATTTGGATCTTGGAGGTCTCCAGAGTGAATCCAGTTAATGGCATGTCATCATTATGCTTGATTTCCAATACTGGAATGTCGTTGGTGCTGGTCCCCTCGGTGGTGACACTGTCGCCGTAGACTGTGGTTAGCTCGTTGCCTTGCATGAACTTGAGGCACTGGTGAAGGGTGGATGCCACGCCATTGATTTGATGCAGCCAGGGACGCCCAGGATGGCTGTGAAAGTGATTGGAATGTCCAACACTTGGAATTCGGTGGGGATCACCCGCTTGCCGAACCAGATGTTAAGAGTAGCAACCCCGAGAACTGTACAGGAAGTAGAGTCATAGGCCTTGACAGTGTGGACTGAAGGCTTCAGATCTGTGGGCTTGATGTCAAGCAGGTCCATCATCTTGGCGGACAAGACATTCATTCCGGAACCTCCGTCTACCAACACACGGGGAAGGCGACGCTCGTCCAGCTGGACTCTTGATGTAGAACGGCTCGTTGTGATCAGCCCCAAATTTTGGAAGGTCCAAATCTGTGAAGGTGATAATGTTGCCATAGTGGATGTTACCAATCATCTGAATGACTTCGTCTGGGGTTGCATCCACGGGGACCATGGTACGGGCCAAGCTTTCCTCTAGCTTGAGCTTGTGAGGATATGAGGAGGTGAGCAGAGACCAAAGGGAAATGTTCGCCTGATTCTGCCTGAGCTGAGTGAGGATCGGGTCCTCTTTCACGAACTTGTGTCTTCGGGCTGGCCGGGCTGCGGTTACTGGCTCCGTCGGCTTTTTGGTGGCATTAGGTGGTAATGCATGGCTTTGACCCGATCGGGTTAGAACGCCGACATCGGGTTTGGTCCCTTCTGAGCAGCCGCTTCCCGAGTTGAGCCATAGTTAGAGGAGGATTCCTCATAGCATAGGGGCCATATGTCTTCCCTCAACTCATTGATTGTGGATGAATTCCCGGGAGCTTCGGCACTTGACGGATTCTGTCCCAGGATACGCTTAGGTGCCTCTGCGGGGAGGTAGCCTACAGGTTGACGTAGGCTGTTCGAATGTCGGTGCACAATGATGATTGCACTGAACTGAACTGTGCGTTGCTAACCCTCCGGGGGAGGTTGGAGAGTTCCCGGCTCAAACGAACGGTCTCCTTGATCCCTTCACGGTATATCGCGTTCCTTTCCTTCTTGCCGAGCATACTCGGAAGCGTGCAGGTTGGGTGCAGCGATACTCGTGGTTGGCTAGTTTTCCTCCGCTGCAGGCCCCGAGATCAACCTTCTTCTTGCGAGCGAGCTGCGTCGAGAGTTAATGCCTGCGTTTCTTCCCATGTGAGAATAGCCTGTGCTTCTTTGAACTGCGTGCGGCGGTCTAGGTAAACCTCCATCGGGGAGAGTTTTCTTCTCGCTTTATCTCGAGTGGCGGGTATGTCGGAAGGTGAGTACACGGCTTCCCGAACATCGGCCCATGTGACCGGGTTGCTTTGTCCCAGTTGATCGTTTCTGTAAATGAAGTCTGTAGACTGTGGAATTTCCCTGAGTAGTTGCTCGAGATGAATTTCCATCCTCCTCCTGTTTTTAAATAGACCTTCCTCCCTGAGTTGGCCTTTCAATTTGAGTGCGGTAATAATCCGTTCCCATCCTCCCAGGACCCTTGGGAGTCCGGTTTTGTTGACTTCATGCCCGACTTGGAAAAGAATGGTTTCATAGTCTTCATCGTCGCTTTCACAGAGAACTTGCTTTCCTCGGGAAGGTAAGCGCTGGGATTCGTTCTGCTGTGTCGTTCCATCTCCTAGGTCATCGGGACCCTTGACCACCCTTGCCTGGCAAAGGGGGTTGGATGAGAACAGACGGTAGTCCGGGAAGTTTCCATGGGCAAAACTCCTGAGGTCGAACTGGTCTAGAGTGGCCTCTAGCTTTAAATGCAGAAAAGGCACTTTGTGACACTTTAAGGGCTTGGTCCCTGTAGGTCTTTCGAGCTTGGTCTTCGTCCCAAAGACGACTTTCTTGAGCGGCTAGTTCCATGAGAGCTTTCCTTGCGAGACCTAGGCAGTCTCCGTAGGTGCGCATCGTCTGGCTAGTGTCCAGAACCGTGATTACATTCAAATCACCGAATGGCGGGAACACTTGGATTACATTGACGAAGGAAGTCGGACTGGGACATTCCATGCGTCCTTCCTTAATCTCGATCACCAAGAATTTTGCCCATATCTGCTTGATTGACCCCACGGGGGTATTGAATTCTGCAATGTTGACGGTCTCGTGATCTCGCTCGATCGCCAAGTCTATCAAAGCTAGCAGCCGATTGGCGGGATGTCTCGAATCCGGGGCCGTGACGACCGGGAGTAGAATCGAACCGAAGCATGTTGATGCTGAGGTGGTCATTTCTGTGTCGGAAGCCGACTACGCCTTACGGGGAAGACTTTCGAGATGTTTTCGGGGTAGGCTGCCCAGGAAGCGTTCCCGAGGGTTATCTGACTTGTAGCAGGGTGAGGAGCTTTGTCTCCTTCGCCGTTGCCCTTGGCCTTGACGGCGCTTGAGGGTATAAGCTTGACTGACGGCACGGGCCGGTTGCCGCCGGGCCGGTACTCGGAAGTAGTGATGAGCTCTGGGCTCGCTTGGCCAGGGCCTTGTTTACCATGAGCAGGCAGTCGTCGAGGGTGACTTTGGCGTTGCAGAATCTGATAACAAGGATGGGATCCTTGGCTTCATCAGGATACCTGGAATAGATGATATTGACGAAGTCGTCGTCATTCACTTGATCAGAGGGATTCCTCGTTGCGTGAATCACGTGCTTCCAATTATCAGATAGCTGTCTCAGACCGACGTTGAGCTTGACAATTTCCATGGTATTGGAACCTTGGTCGTAAGTGACCTGATCGGAAGGGAGTTCCGTCCTCAAAACTGAGCATGTGAATGCGGAGGTGCGCTTGCGGGTCCGCGTCCTCGACTCCGGAGAGTCCAGATTCATCGTCATCCGATCGCTCAATCCGAGTGTAGGGGACGTATTGCGTCGGGTTGCGTTCTTTGGAGCGGCTAGGAAAATCTCGTACCCGTACTTGGCGGAAAGGCTTAGAGGGGAATCCCTCGTAGAGGACCTTCCATACGACGGTCATACAGTCGAGATGAGTATGACGATACTTGGCGACTTTTATTACAAAGATCTCGCACTGCGGGGCCGAGAACGAATGAGTTTGAAGGATGCTGATGAATCTCGGATTGGAGACCGGGGGTTTATGTGCCCGCATCATGGCGATGTTCAGCGTTTCCTTCCAATCTGCCTCCAAATGTTGGAAACGACAGTTGAACTTGATGTATCGGACTGCTTCAGGGTCTGCCTGCTCGAGTACGTTTACATAGTTAGCATCTCCGGGACTCGAGGATTCTGATGAGATTTGCCCCGGTAGTCCCTTGGTTGATTCGAAGGAGGTAACCCCGGTGCCTGAGTGCGGACACGCTTGGCTACTGTCTCAGCTTCGTTTCCTATGAGGAAACTGTCCCCTCGGATGACTTCGAGATCTCCCTACCGATTAATGAACTTGACGCACTGATGGAGAGTGGAAGCTATGGCTTTCATGTGGTGTAGCCAAGGGCGTCCCAAAAGAGCTGTGAATTCGGATGGAATGTCCATCACGTGGAATTTTGCTGGCACCATTTGGGTTTCGAACCAGAGTTCGCAGTCACTGTCCCCGAGGATGGGGCAGAGACGAGTTGTCGTAGGCCTTGATAGTCAGAGTAGACGGTATCGGAAATGGCTTTCATGGATGCGGAGAGCTCGCATCATGCTTGAGAGGGAGGACATTAACGGGCTGACCCGTTATCTATCAATACTCAGGGGAGTGATATGGTGTTGAGTTTGAGAGTGATGTACTGAGCTTCGTTGTGCCCAGGCGTCTCTCGGTAAGTCTTCATCACGCAACGTGATCATGCCGCCATACGGGCGGGAGTCGTAGATCTCGTCTCTATCCGTAGAAGGAGAGTCATCCAGCCATCCGTTTCATGTCTTCCTCTTGCGAGGTAAAGCCTTTCTGGAACCTCAGGAGTGCGTTGAGGCCGCTGTGGCGGTTGCCGCCCTTGGTTAGCACATTGATCGAGTGCGATTGCCAAGGCGACCTTGATCTTCCTTTACCGGTCCGGGCTCGGAAAGGCCGGACAAGTTGAATCTTGGGCGATCCCGCGGAGGGTTAGGCTTCGGCGCGGTAAGACTACCAAGATCGAGGTATTCCGGTGTTCCAAGGTCTGGAATTCTGGTTTTAGTTTGGGCTTTTCGGCTTTCCCACCCCCGTATGCTCTAGAGGCATGGCACGGAGGCAAAGAGGGTGGCTGGAGTACAAGACGTAGTAGTCGAATCTCCGGAGGGTTCTCCAAGTGTACCTACACTTTGGTATCTCCGGCTTCGTATCTTTCTCTCGATTCTTTGTTGAGAGGATTTCTTCTTCGTTTTCTCGGAGGATTGCTCGGACGGTTTCTCGAGACTCGTACTCCCGGGCGAGGCGGAGCGATCCACAAACATCGTAGGCGATGTGGACATTAGAGGAGGATCCTGCAGAAAGAGGCGGAGCGGGTTACGTAGCACGCTTCTTGGGCACCCACTCCAATGGAATTCACGCTGTTATTGTTCGGAAAGGGATTCCCGGCTGTATTGGGCCACGGGGCGCTCTAACTTGCCTTCTTCTATCAAGTTACGGATTTCGTATCGTAACCCCAAACGGTTGTCGGTGGTATGGCCGTGATGCGATGGAAGGCGCGATATTTGCTCTTGTCCGCATTGGCTACGGGAACTTTGGGTTTGTAATTGGCCACGGGCTTAAGGAGACCCTCCTTGATTAACCCTTCCAACATCTTGCTCGGTGGCATGTCCAACTTGTCGAAGTGTACGACAGGCGCTTCTGAGTAGAATTGTTGCTTTGCGGGGACCGGGTTTTACATTACCTGGCGATTTGTCCCCGATGGACGTAGTTGACAGACGTATCTTTCCCTTTGCCGGGGCCGGTGCGGGATTGAATGCAGCTGTTGAGCGGTATACTATGGGCTGTGCGGTAGCCAACTTTTCCTTGAGATCCTTCTCGAAGCTGTGAGCCGGCATTGACCATGGCCGGAGATGCAGGAAGAAATTGTGGACCGATGAGAGTTCGATGGACGGTCTCAAGCAAGACTTGAAGATCCGCATATGTTCGTCTTTGGAGAGTGGCTCCATGATTTCGGAGAGTTTCCGGCTCCATCTCTTGTAGAATTCCCCAACACTTTCATCCGCTTTACGCTCGGTGGTGATTAAGTCCTCGCGACTTGTTTCCCACTCTAAGTTGGATCTGTGCCGTTCCGGGGAAGATGTTGCGATCTGTTCCCAGTGTGGCGATCCGCGACTTGACCCTCGAAACCATCGTAACGCCGAACTTTTGAGCGTATGCTTTGGAAGTGGTCGGCCATTTCTTTGGAGGGTTGCTCCTTTGCTCTCATGCCGAGAACGTAAGTGTCGACGTGCGTTTGAGGACATTCGGTTCCATCGAATCGGTCCATCTCCCAAGCATTCTCGAACTTGGCGAGGAGAGCGTGACCATTCCGGATACGTGGATTTGGCGTTTCTGCTTTGAGCTGCTCATAGTGGCTTTCGGGTCTTTCATCCGCTCGACCATCCGAGGCTAAGGTTGGGTCCGGTGGTGGGTGTGAGGCTCGGATCCTGGGTGCTACCACGTGAGCGGTAGTGATTGGAGGTGGAAGGCTTGGTATATGAGAATATACGGGAGCCTTTTCGAATTGTATCGGAGTTTGTCCCCGATGTTTAGGGATTCGTGTATAGGCAACGGGACGAACCCGGGAGGGTATTGAGGGATATTGGCATCTGAGATGGTCGGCCGGTGCGCCGGTGATATTGAGTGATGGGTGTAGCTTGGTGACCAAAATTGACGGTGTTGCCACTGAGAGGTGGCAACATGGAGCCTAGGTCGGTACATTTCCTTGGGCTGGAAGGCATCCCGAAGTAAGTTGGCGGGGGAGGAACTGATTGAAGGTTTGGTGAACTGGTTTTGGGGAATCGTCATCCTCGACTCAGACAAAAGTACGTCGGACCGGGGATAGGCTGCTATACCACGCTCATTCGTAAGGCCGTACCACGAAATTCTGCCGATCTTCTTTGCCTCTTGTGAACCTCACAAGCCCTTGGGATGGCTTCTTCCAATGTCATATCATTACCGGTGGCGGGGGTCCTTCCCCGTCACGATTTCTCGGTGAGCTAGACATGTCGGAAATTACGCCGAGGGAACCGAGGGAACCGAAGAACCGTCGACGCCGCCGTTATTGTGATCTGGCAAGGCGCCGACCCGAAAATCTGAACCACTTTACGCTCATTTGCAGGGGAACGAAAGGAAGGGTTTAGGCTTCGGAAAAGGGTATTTGGCTCAAGGTTTTCGGGCTTGTGCAATGTGCGATTACCGATTAAAGTTTACTTAAAGCGCGTTTTCTCGAGTCCTAATTGGTTGGAAAAGAGCGTGTCTTCTTTTTCGCAACTAATCCTAGAGCTCTAATCAGTGGATCTCGTCACTGCGCTTATAAGCCCCTCGTTTCCATTGTAGATCATCTTTCTCAGGACGGACTATCCCGAGCGAGGTCTGATAAGGCAAGCGAGTTCCACCGACAAAGGAAAAAGTGAACTTAAGGCTAGCTGATCACGCAAACTTTCGACGTGTGGGGCGTACGGGCCACGGTCGAGGTCAACGTCCTTAAGTTAAGGCGGGAGTCGTGCCAAAATTTGGGCATGACCTCTCCTGACTCGCTTGTGCGAGAGACCTTTAGCTTTTAGCGTTGGCCAAGTTGTGGCTGGCACGGTACATACGGCGAGGTTTGGTGACATGGTGTCACATTGAACCTTCGGGTATATTTTTCGCGAGCTCCGCGTCAAAGTCAAGGCTGAAAAGCTCAAGACTTCGGGTCGGGAACGACATTCGGTCTAAAACTCTCGAGCTTGACTCGGAGCGGGGCCCGGCGTGAAAAAACATAC
This sequence comes from Adenophora triphylla var. japonica, assembly GCA_022495995.1. Classification (NCBI taxonomy): domain Eukaryota; kingdom Viridiplantae; phylum Streptophyta; class Magnoliopsida; order Asterales; family Campanulaceae; genus Adenophora; species Adenophora triphylla. The sequence goes on from JAFEMH010000079.1 coordinate 934,213, forward strand.
ACTTAGGCTTTATGACACGAGCTAAGCCAAAAACCAACCGGGGTCTTGGACAAAGTGTGACACAAAGAGTGCATGGCTTACACGGGCTAGGATGGGATGTTTGGGACGACCCCGTGCGCCCCCGAAAGGTGTACGCGGACCAATCGGAGTGCAACCTGATAAGGCCATCCGGGTTAGGGGTTGTAGTGTGCGGTGTACCGCAGCAAGTGCACGTGAAGTGCGGTGTTCCGAGGCAGCAAGTGCGCGTAGTGTGCGGTCACTAAAATTCTTTTTTTTCTGAGTAAAACAGAGATTTTTCAGAATGTGTCTTAAAGAATTTATGATGCACAGTTCAAAAGACAGCATGAAAATCAAACATGAATGGGGATGCACAAACATGGTACGATTTTGGAAAGTTGACAATGTAATGCCTTTGAAACAAAAACCGTTCGAGGTTTAAAGTAACACACACACGAAAACGAGGAAGGGTAAACGAAAGTTTGACCCACGGAAGGCTTTTTTGAAAACATCGGCAGTTTTGAAAAAAGTATCTTTTCCCCAGCGGAGTCACCAACTGAAATTACCCGGGATTTCGCGCGGACGCGAAACGCGGTTGTCTTTCGCGGGGGGTTGGTGTCTGAGACCTCGCTTCATGGGAAGGAACAAAATGAGGAGTCGCCACGCGGTTTTTGTATTATGAGCCCAAACGTTGAGAAATGGCTATTGAAAATGGTGTCGTTTTTATTGGTAGCAAAAACTTAGGAAAAAGCTTTGAAAACGGGGATCATTTTTATTGGCAGCAAAAATGAGTAAAAAGCTTTTTTTAGTACCAGAGATTGTTAGGTTCGGAGGTCACGTTACGTTTCGGGTAGAGTATGACGAGATCGCCCGAAACGCCTCGCATGACGAGTCTTTCTACCTTTCTCGAAATCGTGTGTGTGTGTGTGTGTGTTTTGAAATGGGGGCTTGAATGACAAGCCATAACCGTTTTCCTTCTAGAAACATGCAAGGTGGCAAGCTTCTAGAAGTCTTCATGGCCTATTATGTCGCACGACATAAGTAGCCACATCCAGATTCTTCTAGAAACATGCAAGGTGGCAAGCTTCTAGAAGTCTTCATGGCCTATTATGTCGCACGACATAAGTAGCCACTTCCAGATTCTTCTAGAAACATGCAAGGTGGTAGTCTTCTAGAAGGGAATTCCTCATAAAAACGTGTTTCTTTGGCTCCAAGCAGTCCCTTCTCCCCTTAGGTGGTTTGGAACAGTTCCAGAATTGTTCCGGAACTCTAGGAAAATCCGGGGGATTGCCGGAAAAATTACCGGAATTGCCGGGAAAATTAACCGGAAGGCATGAGCCAGATTTGGGTACTTACAGTATGTTGTACAAGAAGCGCCACCAAGGGCCACTCCTTCGGTGTGTAAACAAAGAAAAAGCCAGCGAGCTAATGAATGAAGTTCACAACGGAACCTGCGGTCCGCACATGAACGCCCGAGCATTGACACAGACCATCCTCCGTATGGGATACTATTGGATATCAATGGAAACAGACTGCATCCAGTTCGTCCGAAGCTGCGACAAATGTCAACGATTCTCCAACCTCAATCACATTCCTCCTCGTGAACTCTATTGCACGACTACGCCATGGCCTTTCGCCACATGGGGAATCGACGTCATCGGCAAGATCACTCCTCCGGGAAGCAATGGTCACGAGTTCATCTTAGTCGCAGTCGACTACTTCACCAAATGGGTAGAAGCCAGATCGTACAAGGTACTGAATTCTAAGAAGGTGGCCGAGTTCATCCGAGAGAACATCATGTGCCGATACGGAGTGCCCAACGAGATCATATCCGACAATGGGACTCACTTTGAAGGAGATTGTGACCAACTACTGACCGAATTCAGAGTCACATGTCACAAGTCTTCTCCTTACAGACCACAAACCAATGGTGCAGTAGAGGTAGCCAACAAGACACTCGCCATGATAATCAGAAAGATGACCACCAGAGGTCGGGACTGGTCCGAAAAGCTACATTTAGCCCTCTGGGGATACCGAACATCAGTCAGAACTGCCACAGGGGAGACTCCGTTTGCGCTTACCTACGGAATGGAAGCAATATTGCCCATGGAATTGGAAATTCCATCCCTCCGAGTCCTCTTGGAAACGGGATCAATGAAGTCGAATGGCTACAGAGCCGTCACGACGAACTTGCTCTACTCGACGAGCGCAGATTGAAAGCCATGGAACATACTCGAGCCTACCAAAGCAGAATGGCACGAGCATTCGACAAGAAAGTCAAGATACGAGACATCAGAGAAGGCGACTTGGTGCTAAAGGAAAAGCCTCCTACGCAGACCAATCCCCTCGGAAAGTGGGAGCCTACCTGGATAGGACCATTCGTGGTACAAAGAATCTTCTCCGGAGGAGCCATGAAGCTAGCAGATTTGGACGGAAACCCTTTCGTTAACCCCGTGAACGGAAGCAAGCTCCGCAGATACTTCGTTTGAGGAAGAGCACGAGTCAACTCACCTTCCCCATACACCGCCCCCTCAGTAAATTAAAAGTGCTAAAAGAGTAATACCCAACTGGATACATTCCCACTAATGATCCAGGTAAAAGACAGGGTCGCACTTCTTTTGTCTTTGTTTTTCTCAAATTCACCAAAAAGTGTCGAACTACGGTGACCTGAGCCCCTTAGTCCAATTGTAAAAGGGGAACGTAGGCAGCCATCATTGGTTCAGTCTAAAAAACAAAAAAAATACAATAAGCATCAATTGCTTGTGTTTCGAAAAACTCTTTTCATTTAACCTACAAATTCATAACGGTTAAAACAATCTTTGATGAGTTCAAGCACGGTCAACTCTTGACTCGCTACACGCTAGCAAAACTACAATAAAAAATTACTCAATTAATGTGTCTGCAATGACAATGGGTGGATACTCTGGACAGCAAGGTCAACCTAGTTTCCCGTACTAGGTCCTTCATCCTTCTTCCCCTTCCCTTTCCCCCGGCGAGTGTTCTTCACCTTCGCAGGAAATATTCCGATAGGCCTTCTACCTGGCTCAGGGACTCTTCCCGACGCCTCCGTGAAGCCTGTGGCTGTCAACGCAGCCCTTTCTCTAGCTCTGTCTCGAGCCGCCTCGCCTCACTTCGAGCCATCATCACAGTGCTTTGATTGGCCTCCCGATCAGCACTTGTCTCATAATCAGCCATGGCATCGCCAGTACGATTCCCAGGGTTAGCCCTTGCTTCGGCCCTCCTCAAGGTCGAGGCATCCAGGGTGATCGGCACCCAACGGCTCACTCCGTCTCCACAAGATAGCCATCTGTGTCTCCCCTATACACTCTTCGTACTAGTTCGAGATCTTGCGTCGACGTAACGGCGCCCTCTCTCCCGGTGAAAGAGAACCACAGAAGGAAAGGACGTGTATTGCCACCACCGGTGATCGGCAATAGCGTCGAAGGATCTTCCATCCGCAGAGATCCCACCTCAAAGGTAGCGGCATAACTCGGATCGATCGGTGGCACTGCTCCATCCCGTCTTGTCGCGAGAACCAATGATGGAATATAGAAAGACGTACGAGACGGCCCGGCACTCGACAACCAACGGACCCTCTGAGTGGTCCTACAAGTCTGTAACTTCCAATGGGAACCCACCATCGAAGTGATGCGTGCAAAGTCTGGCCATCCGAGTTCCGGCTCGGCTGATCGCCCCTATCACCGGAAGGACGTCGAGAGAAAGACCAAGCGTCACAAGACATTGACACCTCGGGCATCATCTGCGGCCTCTCCCTTAACCACATGGTAAGCATAGCGGGACTCCCTCCCCACATGTATCGGCTACCGGTCGCCATCCGACCTATGCCCGAGAACGTCTCGCCCAAGACCGGCGGCACGATGTCTCCCCACTCCGGCCTTTGCCTCACTGAGGTCCGGGACACCTTTGTGATGGCACACACCCGAGAGACGTGAATGTGAACAGTAGCAATCGCGCACGAGCAAACGCGTCCCACGAAAAGACGCTCCCCTCGGCTCCGGCAAATCTTTCGGGCAGTCCGAAATGTCAACATAATCGGTATCTGTATCGGCATCCCGTATGCTTCTCAGTAGAGATACCAAACAAAGACACTAGCTTCTCAACGGTGGCCATGCCACCGGCTATACGGAAGAACTAGCCATTCCGTCTCGGGTCCTCCCGGAATGGCCCGAAAATCTTCAAACGTAGGAGTGACTTCGTTGTACGAAAAGTTGTACACATTCCTCCGTATGTCCCGAATCAGAGACGCGGCTCTCAAAAGATCCCAATCGCGCATGAGCTCCTTCAAATCCCAAACAGATTTAATCCCGTAATGACCTTCGAAAAACCCTTTGTTACGCCTCGTGTGGTTCCGTACCCACGGCGAAAGTTGTCCAAATATCGCTCTTGCATCCGAGACGATAAATTGGGAAAGGAGCCATGAAAAATGAAGGGAACCTTGGAAGTTTGAAAGAATTCGGCGAGAATGATCAAAAACTATGCGCGAGTTTCTTAACCAATTGCAAAGCCGAAACGCAATTTAATGAATCTGGAAATTCATTCCAAGTCCGGCCGGACTCCTCTGCAGATTGACTTGGTCAACTCTGCGGCCATTTGCCCCTAAATTGGAAACATTTCCAAACAACTCCCTCGTTCATCCTTAATGAAACCTCGCGTGCCGCCCGTGGTTTCATTCAACAAATATCAATATCCCTTCCGCCCCGGGCTCGTGCAACAGTGCAAATAATTAATAATTAGTGCATATAGGCTTAAATTTTGACCCGTTCAATTTTTAAAGCATTTCTCATTTTATTTATTTTTTATTAACCTACTTCCTTATTTGCCAAAAATAACGAAGGTGATCACGAGAATAAATATGCGAAGTACGGGTTCCGCCCACTGCGCCTTTTTGCAAATACGGTTCAAATCATATTTGTTCCTGACAAATACATGCATTTTGTCTAAATAAAGGAAGAAAGAAAGCGGTAAAAATTGGACTACTCACGAGTCTGCTCGTCATCCGAGCACTCGACGTCTTGCTCATGCCTGCCGCTGATCCGTCGCAAACAAGAACTCGCCAAATTCCTCCCGGTAGGGAATAGGCAAAAGGCCTCCTCGGAGTATGCGAACTCGAGGACTCCCCCTCTCGCGCCCGATCATGCGCGGAAGAAGGAGCTCCAAATCCAGCCGTTCCGCCCGCGAACCGGCCAAACCCCTGTGTAAAGTCCTTCCCACCCGCCCGTGGGAGCGGGCGAACCTCTCGGCCTAGACGGCCCCAGATCACGGACGTCCACGCTCCTCCGGAGGCGCACCGCATGAACTCCACGAGTCTCCTAGCGTAGGCGGACCACCCGTCCACCGGCCTCGTGGCGTCATTGTACGTACGGCCGGACACCTGCGAACCGGGAAAGTCATCGGAAGACAAGCGAAAGGAGTACGGATGCAACATTTGCGAGGAATACTACTCTCAAATGCGAGAAAATCAAAAAAAAAAAGGTGCTCACCGAAGCATTGGGGTCAGCCACGTATCGTGGTCTCGGCTCGGTAGGGAGCGGAATCACAAGTCGCTGCGCGAACCATCCGGCCCCTCGTACGCCATCCTAGCTCGTGGGATCGGAAAATCTCGAGGACCTCCGGGGACCTCGCCCTCTCTATCTTTGCCGCACCCGCGGGCTCCTCGGCCTCATCCTCAAGAAAACATCATAGGCGGCCCCCGCTATGATGTACTCGGTGTAGTACACGCCCGTATGTACCCCTCCGGCTCATCCATCGGCATCTCCCGGGGATCTTTGCATATGCATCGGAGGATCCACCGGCACCAAGGAAGGGACCCCGGCCTATGCGACGAGTCACCCTCTCCCCCGGATACATGGCGTCGCGGTGAAGTCCCACCGGGAGCTTCCGCCGCCGTGTAGTCTCGCTAGCAATCTGAACGGCTACGGCATCGAACCTACTCCACCAGTCAGCCGAATCCTCTCGAGAGAACTCCGGCTCGGTGCTGGACACCTCCTCGTATGACACTCGAGTGCCCAACTCTCGAAGAGACCGCCCTCTTCGCTTTCTTACGCCTTGAAACCCGGCGTGGCGGGGAACGGGAGGTCGGTACGGCTCCTTGATGTCCCAATCCTGCTTGAGGTGAACACCTCATAGCACCGGACACGCCAAGAGAATGGAAAGTTATGTCGGCTACAAAGCAGATACATACGAGTACATAAAAGAGGCAAGGAAGAGAAAAAGTACGTAAACTTACATCCAAGACAGGCGTGAAGCAGCTAAAGGAGTGCTCCTCTCCCCGCGAGAACCTGTCCAGGGAATGATAGAGCTCGGCCAGTCCAGCCTCCCCCCAAGCGAACCCCCTCATGGCACCCAAGTCTATTAGCGACCCGAGCAAAGGGAAGTGACAGGACGTGTCAGAAGTCGGGAATAAAGTCGCTGACAGCGCAAACCAAAGGAACCCTCGAGCCAGGTGCTCCGCGGTCATCCTCAAGGACCCAGCCAGATAAGCGGCGACACCTGCCTCCAGATGCCTCTCCATCGGCCTGTACCGAATGCCTAAGCCCCTGGCATCGGTAATATCAAAACCCAGCAGCCCGGATAAGCGCTCCGGTATAACCGTCAACCCACACCGGCGTGTTGCCATAAGTCGGCAACCCGGTGATAGCGGCAAAATCCGTGGGAGTCACCGTCGCCTCCCCATCGAAATGGAAAGTGTGGGTCGTATCCCACCAATACTCGCTCGAGCAACATACATGGACCTGGCCCTCGGCGTATCGGTACATCGCAGCCACGGCGCGATGAACCCGGCCCAATCCGGAGTCAAGCACCAGCGCCGCGGACTCCTCTCTCCCTCTCGAGCCACGTTTGGGATAATATCCCACAATGCTCGCACCGCCTCAAAGGCACCCCGACTCTTACGGTTGTGGGTATTAACCGTCCACTGTCCCTGTGGACAAACGGCCACGAAGCAACGTCAACGGAATGCACCAACGCATGTCAAAAGGATGCAATGCAGATACGGTTCTCATTCATTTCCTACGTATATTCCCATCATTTCGAAAACTCCGTCGAATCCAGAACTTTCAAAATCATTTCGAAAACTCCGTCGAATCCGGAACTTTCAAAATCTTTCGAAAACTCCGTCGAATCCGGAACTTACAAAATCTTTCGAAAACTCCGAATCCGGAACTTTCAAAATCTTTCGAAAACTCCGTCGAATCCGGAACTTTCAAAATCTTTCGAAAACTCCGTCGAATCCGGAACTTTCAAAACATTTCGAAAACTCCGTCGAATCCGGAACTTTCAAATCTCTTTCGAACATTTCGAAAATTTACTCCGTCCCGAATTAAAGCTACTTTAATTTTGGAAAATGCATCTAGACATGGAATTTTGCAACCAAAATTTTTATGTCATCCACCCATAGTGTCAATTGAACTACATCCTAGTCAATTTCGACAACAATTCATGGCAAAGTCAAAAGCCCCAATTCGAGCACCAAAATCCCTAAGTTCATTCCTAAATAAATTTCTAACATTTAAAGAATGCACATTCTTAAAATTAATGGAATTTGTAGGAAGCTTACTTGTCTTTTGATCCCATCCTTGGAGTTGTGTCTATCCCTCGCCGGATAAAACTCCGCCGGATTCAATGGATGCACAATGGTTCGAATGGTCCGAACCAATCGAGTTCTTTCGTCATCGGTCCTTCCGTGGCGAGCCATTGGTCCCAAATCACCTTCCATAGCAAATTTCCTTCGCAAATTCGAGCAAACCTTGCAATTTGGGTTGGATTTTTTCTCTCTTTTCTCTCCTCCCTCGTCGGAATTTATGGAAGAAAATGACCTTCCCTTTCTCGGCCTCGGCGCTGAAAAGGACCTGGTCAAATTCAGTAAAAGTCCGGCCGGACTCTTACTGCACCAGAAAATTTTTTGCCACTTTGGCCCCTCAACTTTATGCAGTTCCAATTTTACCTCTTTTGGCCCCCAAGAGTGTAAAATTTCACCCAGTTAGACATTTCTAACACCCCATCCCCCGAGGTTAAATTCTCAGTTAGTTTTCACTAACGCTCGTCTCCAGACGTTAAAATTCCTAATGGTTTTCACCATCACTCATATCCTTAATCGTGACCTTTCACGGTCCAATTTCAATCCTCAATCGCGACCTTTCACGGTCCGATCTCAATCCTCAATCGCGACCTTTCACGGTTCGATTTCAATCCTTAATCGCGACCTTTCACGGTGCGATTTCAATCCTCAATCGCGACCTTTCACGGTCCGATCTCAATCCTCAATCGCGACCTTTCACGCTCCGATTTCAAGTCTCAAATCGCGACCTTTCACGGTCCGATTTCAATCCTTAATCGCGACCTTTCACGGTCCGATTTCAAGTCTCAAATCGCGACCTTTCACGGTCCGATTTCAATCCTTAATCGCGACCTTTCACGGTCCGATTTCAATCCTCAATCGCGACCTTTCACGGTCCGATTTCAATTCTCAATCGCGACCTTTCACGGTCCGATTTCAATCCTCAACCGCGACCTTTCACGGTCCGATTCCAATCCTTAATCGCGACCTTTCACGGTCCGATCTTAATCCCCATCTCGGCCTTTCACGGTCCCATCTCAAACAGTCAATCCCGACCTTCGCGGTCCGACCTCCACTCTCCTATCGAGACCTTCGCTGTTCGTCTCTTCTGCAAGCGACAATAATCCCGAGCTTTAGGCACGAACGCCTCGGCAATCCCTCTTCGGCAACGGCCAATAAGCTTTTCTTTCCGAACACCAAGGCACGAACGCCTTGCAACAATCCCTCTTCGGCCATCCTCGTAAGCCAGAACACCTTTTCACTTCAACAGAGTGAACATTCATCTCCCCGGCCGCCGGTCGTAAGCCCAGGCCGTTCCACCTCTTCGGCCATCAAGGTAAGCCCGGCAGCTCATCCTCAAATAGATAAACTCCGGCAAACAAAGCAATAAGCCCGGCACCCGAGGCACGAACGCCTTCGTCGCGGGATAAATGTATCCTCGCGGCTCTCCGGTTTGAGGCGCCACACGCCCTCGTCGGCATCGCAACTCCGGTTTGGCGCCACACGCCCTCGTCGGCATCGCGGCTCCGGTTTGAGGCGCCGCACGCCCTCGAAGGTTTCGAAGTCCCGAGGTTCGAGACGCCTCCTAACGGTCTCCATTCGAGTACGGGTACCTCGCGAATGGTCTCATTCGGAGTTCGGACGCCTCCCTAACGGTCTCCATTCGAGTGCAGTACCTCGCAAATGGTCTCATTCGGGTTCGAGACGCCTCCTAACAGTCTCCATTCAGGTACAGGTACCTCGCGAATGGTCTCATTCAGGTTCAGACGCCTCCTAACAGTCTCCATTCAGGCACAAGTACCTCGCGAATGGTCTCATTTAGGTTTAGACGCCTCCTAACATGTCTCGCTCAGGTCAAGGTCCCCACGCGCGGCCCTTGCACCCTTTCGAACTACGATCGGCTTGATTCCTGCTCGGGATACGTGGGAATCCTTTTTGCTAAGGGTCCAGCCCAGTGACCGCCCGGAGTCTCTTTCAAAGTAAGGCATCCCGATTTGGATCCTTATCTTTTTCAACGACCCCGCCTCCTTCGGAGGAGAGACGTCGGCGAGGGCTAAGCTGTAAGTACCCAAATCCGGATCGTCCAAATCCGTCGAGAAAAGTTAACCGAAATCCGTTAGCGCCGCTCCAAGTTAACAGGAACTCGTTAAACTCCCAGATTCTTTGTGCCAACGCAGACGTCCGGGGCTTGCCGTGCATCTCGACGTCGAACCGTACTTAACACGTGTCATCTCACATAAAAGTATGGCTTTCCCTGAAAAACGCATTTTTCGACACTTTCCGGGGGCGTTTCGGACATTTTCCGGACTGTTATTTTAAAAAACGGACAAAACCGGGACCGGGGAACGAATTCCCATAAGGTTTGGTGACTCGAGAGGGCACGTGGCGGCCATGCCACCTCCCTCTAGTCACCCTTCAATCACAAATCAAGGCCAAATGACCAAAATACCCCTGATTTGCAAGCTAAGTCCGGCCGGACTCCTGTGCACATTTTACGAAATTGCCGGCCAAGTCCTTCAAATTCTCGAAATACCACAAAACCCCCTGGATTCGGGCAAAGTCCGTCCAGGACTCCTACGCATTTTTCACCTATAAATAGAAATGGTCATCGAAAGCGAAGGAGAGACTTTTTACCCAAAAAAATCACCACCCTCTCGCGCCCAATGGTTTCCACCCCTTAGAGCTTAGTTCCGTCTCGATTCGCGTGAAACCTTCGTATTTCGATCAAATACGCACCTTACTACTTCGAAACAACCTTTCGAATCACTTTTCGTGTCCCGTACACACCTCCCGAGCCAAAGGAGTCGACCCTAGCCATAGGTATAACTCCCTCTCTCTAAATCTCTCGTTCCGTCTCGGTTTACGCGCCAGTCGCTACAACCGTTTCGAACATTGTTATCGAAATGTAGACGCCTCCGTCTAACGGGGTCCTTTACGTTTTAGCCCCTCGATCCTCTTCTCTTTCCGTAAGAGAAGTAATCACGGGTTAAAACGGCGTTCCGACCCCGTTCCGTTTACTTTTATTGTCATTTACCAATTCCGGATCGATCGATCCGTTGATCGTCATTTAATATCTGTTATTTACAAATCCGAGCCGTTTGGCCTCGTTGATCGTCATTTACAAATCCGAGCCGTTTGGCCTCGTTGATCGTCATTTACGAATCCGGATCGTTTGATTCCGTTGATACCGCACTTTAAATACTGTCATTTACAAGTCCGACCCGTTTGGATCGTGATAGTATTTACTTTTCAAAGTCCGAGTCGCAACCCGATTCGTTGATCGCATATCATTTAATACGCATTTTTCCCGTAAAAATCGTTAACAATGTAATGTCCGGTTCAAAACCGGAGTTCGTCCGTCGAACTCTCTTTCAAAACGCTCGACATGACGTTTGGCCTCCAAACGCTCATCTTCAAACTAAAAGCCGCCATTTGACACTTAAAATCATTTAATACGTTTTTTCCCGTAAAAATCGTTAACAATGACATTCCCGGTTCAAAAAACCGGAGTTCGACCTTCGAACTTCTTTTCAAACTCAAAATCGACGTTTGCCACGCAAACGCTCATTTCAAACTCAAAACCGACGTTTGTCATTCAAACGCTCGTCTTTTCAAAAAAGTCACCTAATCAACGTTTGACATTCAAACCAAGATTAAGCTTGTCATTCAAGCCCCCATTTCAAAAGACACACACACACACACACGATTTCGAGAAAGGTAGAAAGACTCGTCATGCGAGGCGTTTCGGGCGATCTCGTAATACTCTACCCGAAATGTAACTTGACCTCCGAACCTAACAATCTCTGGTACTAAAAGCTTTTTACTCGTTTTTGCTGCCAATAAAAATGATCCCCCTTTTCAAAGCCTTTTCCTAAGTTTTTGCTACCAATAAAAACGACACCATTTTCAATAGCCGTTTCTCAACGTTTGGGCTCAAAATACAAAAACCGCGTGGCGACTCCTCATTTTTTCCTTCCCATGAAGCGAGGTCTCAGACACCAACCCCCCGCGAAAGACAACCGTTTCTTTCATCAATCTCATCGACGACAGTCAAACGTAAGTCCGATTTCTCCGAGAAAGATAACGAAATCCCGTCTCTTTCATCAAAATCATCAACGGCAGTCAAACGTAAGTCCGATTTCTCCGAGAAAGATAACGGAATCCCATTTCTTTCATCAATATCATCAACGGCAGTAAAACGTAAGTCCGATTTCTCCGAGAAAGATAACGGAATCCCGTTTCTTTCATCAATTTCATCGACGACAGTAAAACGTAAGTCCGATTTCTCCGAGAAAGATAACGGAATCCCGTTTCTTTCATCAATCTCATCGACGGCAGTCAAACGTAAGTCCGATTTCTCCGAGAAAGATAACGGAATCCCGTCTCTTCATCAAAATCATCAACGGCAGTCAAACATAAGTCCGATTTCTCCGAGAAAGATAACGGAATCCCGTTTCTTTCATCAATATCATCAACGGCAGTAAAACGTAAGTCCGATTTCTTCGAGATAGATAACGGAATCCCGTTTCTTTCATCAATTTCATCAACGGCAGTAAAACGTAAGTCCGATTCCTCCGAGAAAGATAACGGAATCCCGTTTCTTTCATCAAAATCATCAACGGCAGTCAAACGTAAGTCCGATTTCTCCGAGAAAGATAACGGAATCCCGTTTCTTTCATCAATCTCATCGACGGCAGTCAAACGTAAGTCCGATTTCTCTGAGAAAGATAACGGAATCCCGTCTCTTTCATCAAAATCATCAACGGCAGTCAAACGTAAGTCCGATTTCTCCGAGAAAGATAACGGAATCCCGTTTCTTTCATCAATATCATCAACGGCAGTAAAACGTAAGTCCGATTTCTCCGAGAAAGATAACGGAATCCCGTTTCTTTCATCAATATCATCAACGGCAGTCAAACGTAAGTCCGATTTCTCCGAGAAAGATAACGGAATCCCGTTTCTTTCATCAAAATCATCAACGGCAGTAAAACGTAAGTCCAATTTCTCCGAGAAAGATAACGGAATCCCGTTTCTTTCATCAATCTCATCGACGGCAGTCAAACATAAGTCTGATTTCTTCGAGAAAGATAACAAAATCCCGTCTCTTTCATCAAAATCATCAACGGCAGTCAAACATATGTCCGATTTCTCCGAGAAAGATAACGGAATCCCGTTTCTTTCATCAATATCATCAACGGCAGTAAAACGTAAGTCCGATTTCTCCGAGAAAGATAACAGAATCCCATTTCTTTCATCAATATCATCAACGGCAGTCAAACGTAAGTCCGATTTTCTCCGAGAAAGAAAACGGAATCCCGTTTCTTTCATCAACGGCAGTAAAACGTAAGTCCGATTTCTCCGAGAAAGACAACGGAATCCCGTTTCTTTCATCAATATCATCAACGGCAGTAAAACGTAAGTCCGATTTCTCTGAGAAATATAACGGAATCCCGTTTCTTTCATCAATATCATCAACGGCCGTAAAACGTAAGCCCGATTTTTCTCTCAACAAAAGCCGGCAAAATCCCGAGCAGCTTTCGAACTACGATTGGCTTGATTCCTCTTAAGGATACGTAGGTAGCCTACCATAGGTCCAGCCACCCGACCAAAACGGTCACCCTCTCCTTCGGCAGCAGACAAAGTCCACCGAAGGACCATCCATCCCAAACCATTAAGGGAAAACATTTCAAATCAAGGTCCGAGGCACCTAAAAAGCCATCATCATCAAGGTTTGAGGCACCTAAAAAGCCATCATCATCAAGGTTTGAGGCACCTAAAACGCCATCATCATCAAGGTCCGAGGTACCTAAAACGCTATCATCAAGGTCCGAGGCACCTAAAACGCCATCATCTTTAAGGTCTGAGGCACCTAAAGCGCCATCATTACCAGGTTGACGCCTCAAAATAGTCATTCCAGGGTCAACATCCAAAGACCCGAACTACGACTGGCTTGATTCCTCTTAAGGATACGTAGGTAGCCTATCGCTAGGTTTAGCCACTCGATCACTTGATCATCCTGTCAAATATGGAGCCTTACTCTTATCGACGACCCCGCTTCCTTCGAAAGCGCCGTCGCCGAGGGGCTACTGTAAGTGCTCCAATTTGAGTCGTTAGTATTTTCGTTAGAAAATTAACGAAAGCCCTAACATTCCTAACATTTCTAACAATTCTTAACCTTTCTAACAAAGTAAGGGTAGATTAGGGATTGCCATTTAAGGTTAAACCAAGAAAAGAATCTCAAAAAGAAAAGAAATTGTAAAAAACCCAAATTGGCAAGCTGAAAAACAGCAACCAGTTTGAATATTTTGAAAATATTCCTTATGTCCAAAGCCTGCAGCTGCAATTAATGAACAGTGCACGCTGCCACAATGATCCGCGCGGATGAAAAGGGAATTTTCAGAGGCCTATAAATTAAGCCCTTCAGTCTCAGAAAAAAGAGGAGGAACAACAACTCACAGCAAGCACCTTGGCGAAAATCTTGTAGAAAACAGTGGGAATTCCCTTGAATTGCCACCTTTTTCTCAATCATTTTCCCAAATCTCACTCACTAATCACTCTCAAATTAAAAGCTTCAAACACAAAACACAAAAGAAGATAGGTATAACCTCCTTCTCCCTACCCTAAATCTCTCATCCATGCATGCATCTCATACTTTGAAGATGTAACTTGCTCATTTCTTGCCCTAGATCCAAGAGGATCACCATGGAAGTTCATCTCCATGGATGATCCTCTACAAGGATCAATATTTCTCTCAAAATTATTTTTACTTCTTACAAACATCAAAACCGTAAAAACCATTTTCACAACAAAAATCTTGATTTCAAAGCTAAATCTCCCCTTCCCAAGCAAATGAAATGCTTAAGTCCTAATGTACCCTAAGGATGTCTTGATCTAGTAGATCACCACTAAAATGTCTAGTGACTACTAATCAAAGCCTAAGGAAATGGGGACAAGAATGGATGCAAAACCCCCTTTAAAATCACACTTTTCTTCAAGAACATCTTGCTGTCCAGTAGCATTGTTCTAAGACCTCAGTCCATTGTCTAATTTTTTGGACACAGAAGAACTTGGAATTGGGTGTTGACTACAAAATACTTTTTGTAGCCAACACCCTTAGCATTCCAGAAATATTTTTACTTTATTTTTTACGTAAGTAAAACTCCATTTTTCAAATTATCTTCCAAAGGTCAGTTCATCAGTCTCTGGAAATCCAGATTTCACATCTGAGATTTCCAGAAGGTTTTGGTCCATCAAATCATCTCCAAATGGAAAAATCCTTTGCAGAAACCTTATTTAAGGTGTTTTGAACAACTTTCATTCTCTGACTTTCCCCATATTTTGAAGCTTTAAAACCCTTAAATCCATTTTAAAATCAAGTGTCCACTGCCTTTTTCATTCTGGCAGAATTGATTTCCAACTTCAAGGAGTCTTTTGAGTACCAAAACTCAGCCCTAAAATCACACCAAAAATCATGGGATTTGTTCAAAGTATTACAAAGAGTTCCCAATTTTTACTTTTCAGTTTGAAATTATTTTGGCCAAAGAAACACACACACACACACACAAATGGTTTTTAAGCTTGGAAGACTCGTTTTACGAGGCACTTCGGGTGAACACTAACGTTCTTCCCGGAGCGTAACGTGACCTCCGAACCCAAATCTCTAATCTCGGGCATTTTTCAAAGTTTTGGCCCTTAAAACAAAAATGGCGTGGCGACTCCGTGTTTTTCGATTGATTTTCAAAGAAAAGAAAAATACCAATCTTTCGAAAAATGGCAACATCGTTACAGAAGTACCCTGTGATTTTGAGGAAGAATATATTCTGTTAAGGATTGAAAGTGGTATAAAGGAAAGAAATGCAGAGTCAAGCAATGTAAGTACTGTCAATTTAAAATTCTTACACCGGTACTTTGAAATTCTTATACTGGCACTATTGATTACTTATACTGGCACAATGAATAACATGTACTGGCATTTAAAATACACACATTGGCACAAATTTTTGGCTGCTCTGGCACTATTGATTATTTGCAGTGGCACTTAAAATACCCACACTGGTTCAATCATTTGGCTGCACTGGCACTATTCATTACTTGCACTTGGATAATTAATATTATGTACTGGCACTTAAAATACACACACTGGCACAATTATTTCGCTACACTGGCACTATTGATTACTTGGACTGGCACAATTGCAATCTGAAACTGGCACAATTGAACTCATTCTTACTATTTTTCATTGATGTAGGCTGCTAAGAAGTCATGGGATATATTGAGGAAGGACCTTGATAATGATGTCCATGCACATATTGAAAGACATAAATGTATCAAGAAGGATAAGGGAAACAATGCAGCAGATGAGACGGGGAAAGAGAAAGAGAATGAGGGGAAGGGGGAGGGGGAGGAAGTAGAAGAAGATATTTTTAACGATGAATATTTTTCTGAGATTGATAATATTGTTTCAGACATTTTGAAGACAACAAAAGTTGATATGGTAAAAAAAGAAAAGGTTCAATTCCATCATTTGACCTTTTATCTCAGGTATCTGGTGAGGAAAAAAGAGAATATACAGAGCAGAAAGAACAACAATTAAATGAGATTTTGCGAGGGATAGATGATGATGGTGAACGGATTGATAGAGATGTTGAAAATATTATTACGAATATAAATGAGAGTTGCTTTAGGAGTTGTTATGAGATGTTGAACGTAGGGTGCACACTGGATTGTGGAGCAGCTAACGAGAAAGTTGTATACTGTTCTCGATTTATGATTAGCAACGCTGATGTTTTGCGACCGATGTTGAAGCTGAGAAAGGAGGTTGTTGACCTGTGCATGTCTACACACTTTTCAATAAATCTTAAGGAGTAAGCTATAAATTTATCAATACCCAAATACTGGCACCTTTTATGAATGTATACACTTGTACGTAAAAAGCATTTACTAATTTATTTTTCTTTTATAGCAATTGCCATCCTATGTATACAATGTTCCATATCTTAACGCTTGAAGATATTTTGAGCTTGGATGAAGACATGAAAATAACTTCAAATATGGTCGAGTGTTGGGCTATACTTCTTAATAATATGGAGCGAAAGTCTGGTAGAATGAAGAAGTTTATGTTTTGGCTTAGTCATTGTGTAAGTTCTTTATCTATGATGCTAGTACATTCAAAAATTATATTATCTATGATTGTTTGTTAATTAAATTATATTTGTGTGCATTTTTAAATTTGATGTTATTAATGTGTTATACAGGCTGCTTGGATTCAACGTACAACGCAGAGTTCTGACGATGTTATATCAAAAGTTGGGCAAGAAATCACTGATTGTTTTATACATTGGATTGATCTTAATTTTAATGATGTTGAGGGAACTGATTTGAGTGAAGTTAAATTGGTATGCATTGTCATTTTATACATACATGTACTGGCACTTATTAATCAATACACTGGTATAAAAGATCACTTGCACTGGCAGTAGGAAACAATTGATGCTGGCACTGTGAAAATATAATACTGCACTTTCAAGCAATTGATGCTGGTACTTTCAAACTCTGATGCTGGCACTTATTTTCTCGCAGCTCTTCTTGCCCTGGCATAGAGGTGACAACAATAGTGGCCATTACACACTTTTTGTTGTCAATACTGAGAGTCAATCAATTTAGTATCTTGACAACTTGCCAATGAATGATTGGAAGAGAAAGAACATGCCAAAACTTGCTCATAGCATGGTAATATTATTTATTGAATTTTTTTTTTTTACCAAAACTTCCATATTAATTTTGCTGTTTTTTTTATTTGCAGCAAGCACCCTTCAGACACTTCTTAAATCACATAAATCATCCAAGTGCTGCAAATATATCGAAGTTTCGGTTTGAGCATATGCAAGTTGAATGGATTTTGAAAGAAAATTGTGGTAATAATGACTGTGCAGTATACATAATGGCTGAAATGAGACAATTTAATGGCGCAATTTACTCATGCCCTGAGTTGTGTGATAATTCATCAAGAGTGCGTATGAGGGTCGAGATTCTAGCAAGCTTACTTCTCTGTGATATTAATTTTGAAAGGCAACATTTACTGCTTCAGTTAGAGTTGTTTTCAAGCGATAAAAGAGAAGCCTTGAAGAAGAAAGAAGAAGAAGAGCAGATAAAAAAAGAAGAAGAAAAGGAAAGAAGAAGAAAAGAAAAGGTAAGAAGAAGAAGAAAAGAAAAGGAAAGAAGAAGAAGAAATAAAAAAGAAAGAGGTAGAAAAGAAGAAAAAATTAGATGACGATAAGAAGGCTGGGAAGAAGTATGCAACTAGGAAAGCAACAAACCAATGAGTTGGTTTCAATACTTCTTCAATTAGAATTGTTTAAATTTGAATTAGTGTTTTTTATAAATGAATTAGTGTTATTTTTAACATTTTTATTGATGCAATGTTGGTACTATTGAAAAACAATATTGGCACTTTTGAAACACTGATGCTGCCACTTTTATAAATTGATGATGGCACATTCACACAATGATGCTAACACTTTGTTACATTGATATTGGAATTTCTATACACTGATTCTGGCACTTTAAAATATTGTACTACAAAACCAGGGTACACAACCAGGCCTGGCACATTCAATAAAAAACACTGGCACTTCAAAACATGTGTACTGGCAATATATTTAATAAACAAAACCAAGCATTCACAAGCATACACAGAACTAGGCCTTCATTGGTTCATCAAATAATAAACACTGGCACATTTAAATAATGATACTGGCACTTTGATACTGGTATTTTTATATACTGAAGCTGGCACTGTAAATATTAAACTACAAAACCAGTGTACACAACCAGGCCTGGCACATTCAATAACAAACACTGGCACTACAAAACATGTGTACTTGCAATATATTTAATAAACAGAACCAGGCCTTCACTGGTACTTCAAATATTAAACACTGGCACATTCAATAACAAACACTGGCATATTCAATATCAAAAACTGGCACTACTTAAAAAATTATTATACAATCAATTATAACAGTCTGTAAACAATAAAGTTTGGTTACAAAAATATCAAATCAAGTGTTCATTCGGGGTCTTCGAACCATACTCATTAGTAATTGGTTTTCTCCGTTCAAACTTTGTTTTAGGTTTTCTTTTTCTACCTTTTGTATCTGCACGTACAGGATCCATCACTGTAGGTGCACTGAATGTTGTGCTTGTTGAAGCACTATTACTTTCACTTGTTGTTGGTCCAACACCTTGTACTTTTTGGGAGAGTATTTCTTGTACTAGCAATGTATCTCTATTAAACCCATCTTCTATAATTCTTCTTGCATCACTGTTTTTATGGCATGTCATCATTAAATCGTAGTACTTTCTCGCCATTTGTTGTTTCCAAGGAATTGAATTGCGTTGCTCAGTTGGAGTAGTAGATATACCTTGGTAAGTTTTATTCCATACATTTGATTTGGCTGTCTTTGTCCACCTTTTTTGAATGTACTCTTCCGGTATCCGATCAATATTTGTCAAGTTGAGAACCTTAATGCAATGAAAGCACAACCAACCGACCTCACTAAAATGATTGCATGTACAGTTGACAGTTATCTTTTCATTATTTCGCGAGAAAAGTACCCTTTCAAACTTTTCTGGATGGTTCTCATGAGCAACATCAAACAACTTGTTGTTTTCATCTAAGCGAAAGCCAATATTAAACTTTGCAGCAAAAGCTGCCTTGACCTCATTCTCAAAAAATCTGAATATTTCCTTCGTGTAAACCTCCCTTGCATGTCTTCTTAAAGCACCATGTATTTCTGTGCGAGGCTTTGAGTTTATTGAATCAAATTCCTTTCGTTGCTCCATACTTCTCCAACGTTTTACCGTCTCATTGAATATATCAAAAAATTGTGTTAGGGACGTGCTTCTATTTGCTTTGAAACATATGGCATGATTTGTACTCTCACTTCTCTGTGAAGATAATATGCCAGCTGAGAAGAAATCTTTACTCAATGTTGTACACCATTTCTCTCTTAAGCTATATAAACGATTGAACCATCTATTCTCAAGAAGGTTATATTTTTCTAGCATTGAATGCCAACAATTTTTAAACTTAGATTCATCACTACATCCCCTCAAGCAATTGTTGAATTCCTTTTTAAATTCTCCATCTGTCTTTAGTTGTCCAAAGTGTGTTATAGCATTTGTTGAATGTTCCACAAGCATAACCTATGTCTTGTTCTTCCCTCAAAAACCTGTCAATAATTTATAATATAGTCAAACACTATAAAAGAATAACACTGATAATTATAAATACAAGTGCATATAAATCTAACACTGGTACATTATAACACATGAACTAGCACTTACTAACACAAGTACTGGCACTGTCTAAAACATGTACTGGCACTTACTAACCCATGCAATGGCACATATAAAAAGTTGTTACAAATCATTAAATTTATTCAAATATATTGATTTATTTGGGTAATTAATTTGGTCAGTGTAAAAGGCTGTTACACAACAGTCCAAAAATTAACAGTCAAGCTGGCACATTATAACACAACAGTCCAAAAATTAACAATGTAAAAAGCTGTTACACAACAGTCCAAAAATTAACAGTCAAGCTGGCTCCTATAAATAAAAGCACTGGCATAATTACATGCAAACACTGTCAATCATAATTACATACAAGCACTGTTACCAGCTTGGTCAAACTTGTCAACACTGGCACTCATAAATAAAAGCACTGGCATAATTACATACAAACACTGGCACTCGTAATCTCAAACACTGTTATCAGCTTGGTCAAACATGTTAAGGACAACAGTCTGAAAATATTCAGTCTAGGAAATAGGGGTATCATTTATGTTAAAGCATTTACAATTCACCTACTATTAAATTAACAGTAACATAGTAAAAAACAATCAATGAAACATTGAAAATAAAATATAAGTTACCTCTTCAATCGCTTTCGACATTGTAAAGTCTTGATCGGTGAAAATTATTTTTGGTTCTTTTCCTCCCATTGATTTTACAAATTCTTTGAGAAGCCAAGCAAATGTTTCTGTCTTTTCATTTGTTAAAAAAGCACAACCAAACATCACAGTGTTCCAATGGTTGTTCACCCCAACTATTGGTGCACAAATCAAATTGTATTTATTTGTGTCATAAGTTGTATCAAACACAACAACATCCCCATACAATTCATAATCCTCCCTTATCATACCATCTCTCCAAAACAAAGTACTGAGTCTACTTTCTTCCCCAAACTGCATTTTGAAGTAGATCCTTCATCCAATTTGGCTCAGTCTATCAACTACAGTTTGTGCATCGCCCATTTCTATTTTTTCCATTTTCAATCTCTGTACAAAGTTAATATGATCTCTTCTTATATGCCCAACATATTCTTCCCCACCAGATGTTTTTGCCAAAACATTATATTCATCAGTTGGCTTGATGCCAGCTTCTTCAAATTGCTCTATTATTTTTCCTGTAGCTTCTGATATTGACCTCTCCTACGCTTGAAGTGGTTCTATTTTGGTCTTGTCATCTCATGGTTGTGTTCAGTTTTGTGCCGTGCAACCACATACAAGTTTTCCTTATTTAACAATTTTACTCTCATAAGAGTCTGACAACCTGTCCTTTTATAAGGGGCTTTCTTTTTCCTCAATTTCCTCTTTGGGTTTTCAATTCTTTCCAATGGAGATGGAATCTCTACTTCACCGACTTCTATTGGAGCTGGAACATCAATTTCATTTCCTCTATGTGTGTATCCTTGGCATGAACACATAAAATATTTATCTATTGGCCTGGATGTTTTCTTAGAGACACGCAAGGTTGTCATTTTAACACTGAATCCCAATGCATTGGAATGATCCTTGTACAATTGATACAGTTCTTCCCATGTCTTTGCTTTTATAATCAGCAGTGATGAAGTAATATTAATATGGCTTGCTACAAATAAAAATAAAAAATTAGATTGGCAATAACATTGAAAAAACAGATGCTGGCATATTATATTGGAAATACTGGTACTTCAAATAAGTAATACTGGCACTCCAAATAACACTCACTGGCACTTCAAACAACAAAGTAAAACTGACAATCCAAACAACACTCACTGGCAACATTATAAAAAACACTGGCACATTCAAAAATTAAAACTGACACTTCAAACCACACTAACCGGCACTTCAATAACAACAAAGTGGCTGAAGCTACAAATAAGTAACACTGGCACTCGAAATAACACAAGCTGGTACTTCAATAAGTAATACTGGCACTCTAAAGAACACAAACTGGCACTTCAGTCAACAAAGTATCACTGACACTCCAAACAACACTCACTGGACAATATTATAAAAAGCACTGGCACATTCAAAAATTAAAACTGGCACTTCAAACCACACTAACTGGCACTTCAATAACTATATAGTGGCTGAAGCTACAAATAAGTAACACTGGCGCTCCAAATAACACAAACTGATGCTTAAAATAAGTAATACTGGCACTCCTAATAACACAAACTGGCACTTCAAACAACATTCACTGGAATACTAATGGTGGTCTGTCATATACTCAGCAGCATTAAAATTAAGATCAATTCAATGTATAAAACATTATTTTTAGTGGATTTACACATTGAATTGAGCTTAATTTCACTTCAAACAACATTCACTGGCACTTCAAATAAGTAATACTGGCACTCCAAATAACACTCACTGGCACTTCAAACAACAAAGTAAAACTGACAATCCAAAAAACACTCACTGGGCAACATTATAAAAAACACTGGCATATTCAAAAATTAAAACTGGCACTTCAAACCACACTAACTGGCACTTCAATAACAACAAAGTGGCTGAAGCTACAAATAAGTAACAATGGCACTCCAAATAATACAGACTGGTACTTCAAATAAGTAATATTGGCACTCTAAAGAACACAAACTGGCACTTCAATCAACAAAGTATCACTGACACTCCAAACAACATTCATTGGACAATATTATAAAAAATACTAGCACATTCAAAAATTAAATCTGGCACTTCAAACCACACTAACTGGCACTTCAATAACTAGACAGTGACTGAAGCTACAAATAAGTAACACTGGCACTCCAAATAACACAAACTGGTACTTAAAATAAGTAATACTGGCACTCCTAATAACAGAAACTGGCACTTCAAACAACATTCACTGGAATACTAATGGTGTCTGTCATATTCTCGTGTAGAGCCAGGTGGGAATACATAGATACTTCTTCATAAGCAGAGGTAGTCCCAAGATCATATGCATGTTGTAGGAGAAGGTCCCAAGTGATTCGTTTTGGCCAAATTTGTTTAGGACAAAATGGACATCCTAGCTTTTGTGAACCATCCCGTATAGAAAAATGTTCCGTCTCTGCTATTGCTTTCTTGTGTAGAGCAATTTTTTCATTGAATGTCAAGTCATGGTACATTCTGCTCTTACGAGAACTGCTAGGGCTTGTCATTGTGTTTGTGAATGTGAGGAATGTGAATTCAAGGGTTGAAGGAGTTGGATTGTTTTTGTGTGTAGTAAGTTATCTCATTCCTTATTTATAGTGATATTATATTTATTGAGAAAGTATATTCCGGGGAATATACCTCCCTCAAGAGTAATAAATGTGTAAAGTTGATAAGTTTGTAGTGTACATAAGTGGTTTCCAAGCCATTAGGTAAGTGCATTGAAATGGGTTGGAATTTGAACGGTGAAATAGTGATAAGTTTGTCTTTAATGGTAAGTATGAATGCTTTTTTGAAAAGCATTCAAACTTACCATTGAATTCCAAGAGTAATAAATGTGTACAGTTGGTAAGTGCAATGAATTCATTGACCAATTTTTTTGACCGATTTGAAGTACTCAGCCTATATAAATCTGTCCAATTTTGTTGGTTTATATATATCAAGTTCAAGAAAAATTCTACCTTTAATAATTTATATTGTCTTTTTATTATTATTATTTACATGATGAACAAAGACAAGGGAAATTCTAGTGAGTCAACTTTGGGTGATTCAAATGATGACAAAAGTTGGAAAATATACATGGTGTACTACCAAAAATTTCTCTATGGTCATCTTGTTGTTTTGCAGCCTTCTTCTAGAAATGGAACTCCCTCATTTCGTTGTCTATTGGAGCCATGTAAGGGACGCAATTGTAGGGATAGTCAATCATGCTCATGAGTTTGGCAACGTTCACAATATTGATGAAGCTGCTAGGATTCACCACAAGGCATTGGAAATGTATTTGGAGTGTATTTTGAATGAATATGATCCAAAAAATAAATTGAATGACGACGTTGGCGATGATGGTGCAAGTGGTAGTGGTAGTGTTTAGTGGTAGTAAATTCTGTTTTTAAAATTGTTATGTTTGATGTATTGTAATATAGGTGATGTAATGAATAATTTGAATGTACTTCAAATAAGTAATACTGGCACTCCAAATAACACTCACTGGCACTTCAAACAACAAAGTAAAACTGACAATCCAAACAACACTCACTGGACAACATTATAAAAAACACTGGCACATTCAAAAATTAAAACTGGCATTTCAAACCACACTAACTGGCACTTCAATAACAACAAAGTGGCTGAAGCTACAAATAAGTAACACTGACGCTCCAAATAACATAAATTGGTACTTCAAATAAGTAATACTGGCACTCCTAATAAAACAAACTGACACTTCAAACAATAAAGTAAAACTGACAATCCAAACAACACTCACTGGATAACATTATAAAAAATACTGGCACATTCAAAAATTAAAACTGGCACTTCAAATCACACTAACTAGCACTTCAATAACAACAAAGTGGCTAAAGCTACAAATAAGTAACACTGGCGCTCCAAATAACATAAACTGGTACTTCAAATAAGTAATACTGGCACTCCTAAAAAAATAAACTGGCACTTCAAATAACAAAGTAACACTGACACTCCAAATAACACTCACTAGACAATATTATAAAAAACACTGGCATATTCAAAAATTAAAACTGGCACTTCAAACCCACTAACTAGCACTTCAATAACAACAAAGTGGCTGAAGCTACAAATAAGTTACACTGGCACTCCAAATAACACAAACTGGTACTTCAAATAAGTAATACTGGCACTCTAAATAATACAAACTGACACTTTAATCAACAAAGTAACACTGACACTCTAAACAACACTCACTGGACAATATTATAAAAAACACTGGCACATTAAAAAATTAAAACTGGCACTTCAAACCACACTAACTGGTACTTCAATAACAAGACATTGGCTGAAGCTACAAATAAGTAGCATTGGCACTCCAAATAATATAAATTGGTACTTAAAATAAGTAATACTGGCACTCCTAATAATACAAACTGGCACTTCAAACAACATTCACTGGAACATACATATTATAAAAAACACTGGCACATTCAAACATTAATCCTGGCAAATATAATAACAAAAACGGGCAAAATCACTGGTACATATTATAAAAACATTGGTATTGGAAAGACAATCAAAACCAATGTACTAGCATTATATAAAAAAAAACTGGCATTTTAAAATTGGCTTACCTGTATCGTGATTATCATCAACTTCGTGCAGAATTCGATCAATTACAGTAGCATTATCTCCAGTTTCATCTTCGTACGGAATTCGATCAATTACAGTAGCATTATCTCCAGTTTCATCTTCAAAATCACGTAAACCCATCTTAACCTAATAAAAAATCACCAGTATTGAATAAAACAATTAGGAATGATTGTAAATATATGGATTGATAGTCTATAATTGACAGTGAATCATATACTCCCTCCGTCCCAGCCCATGCTTCCTATTTTTGGCATTGCACGCAAATTAAGAAAATGAGTGGGAAGAAAAAAAGTTGTGAGTGTAATTTGAAAATAGGAGAGAGAATGAGTAGAGGAAATAGTAAATTTGAAAAGTGTTGTGAGTGTAATAGTGAATTAGGAGAGAGAATAAGCGGAGGAAATAGTAAAGATTCTTTGCCAAAAAAGGAAGTGGAAGCTTCTAACGGGACACCCAAAATGGCAAAATGGAAAGCTTCGGCTGGGACGGAGGGAGTATTACCTAAATCGTCTGAAACGGAATGATTTTTGATTGAATTTTGATTTAGCTCGATGAATTTCTCTGTTGCGGCGTCGTAACTCTGTGTTTTACTGTGTGTGTTCGTTTGAATTTGAGTTGATAAAAGACGGTTCAATTTTGTTAGTGAACCGATCTCCGGTTCAATACGCGTATCATAAGTTTAAACAGGGTCAAAAAACTAGTTTTTTCATAATGTTATGAAAAAATTAGTTTTTCATAAGAGCAACTCGTGTTTAATTAAGAAAATTATCTTAATCTAAATTAACTATAGTACTTCCTCCGTTCCAAAATATTTACAGTTCTAAGAGGGATATTTTGTATCAATATACTAGTGTTTTGAAGTTTTTCATAAAATTTTGACACATGTTGTCTAAACTATCCTTATTTATGATAAGGTAGTTGTCATTGTAAAAATATTTAATTGCCTAGTTATTTGAAATATTTTAAGGGTAATTTAGTCTAGTAGATACTCCCTCCGTCCCACCCGAATTTGGACAAATTTCCTTTTTGGGCGTCCCATCCGAATTTGGACAACCCAAAAAGGAAAGTTTATAATAATAAAAAAATGGATATACCCCACTCACTCATTAACTCCACTCATTCTCCACCATACAATTTATTCAACCAACCACTATTAACTCCACTCATTCTCTCTCTTCATTTTCTACCACACATTTTTATTATCTTATTGTTATTTCTTAATCTCCGTGTAAAATAACTTTGTCCAAATTCGAGTGGGACGGAGGGAGTATGTATTAAATACATTTATTAATTTATGTGAAAAACTATAGAACTATAAGTATTTTGAGAAGTATAGAGTAAGTAATATATAAATAAATATAGGAGTATATTTGTTTTTTTTTTTAATAATTGAAATCTTAATATGGAAAGTTAAAAAATAAAATAAAACATTAGTTAAGTCCAACACTATTATTAGGGTTTTAAGTTGGGAGAACAAAACCCCTCTCCTTTAATTTTGATACATTATTCTCTCCTCAAAATTCTTCTTCTCTACTAAGCTTCAACTGCCACCTTCCATGGCGACTCTGTTCAATCGGCCGGCATTTTCTCCGGCGACCACCCAATCATTCACCGCCACCACCCCGGTTCGTGCCCTCTTCCTCCACTTCAAACCCTCATCATCCCCAAAATCCCATTTCTCCATTGCCTGCTCTCTTCCCTCCACTCGCCACCGTCCTGACTACATTCCAAATCAAATCTCCGACCCTAACTATGTCCGCGTATTCGACACCACCCTCCGCGACGGCGAACAGTCTCCCGGCGCCACCATGACCACCAAGGAGAAACTCGACATTGCTCGCCAGCTATCCAAGCTTGGCGTTGACATCATTGAGGCTGGATTCCCTGCTTCATCTGAAGCTGACCTTGAGGCTGTTAAATTGATTGCTCAGGAGGTTGGGAATTCGCCTGTCGGAGAGGAGGGACATGTTCCTGTTATCTGTGGACTGGCTAGGTGTAATAAGAAGGACATTGATTCTGCTTGGGAGGCTGTTCAGTATGCTAAGAAACCTAGGATACATACTTTCATTGCCACCAGTGAGATTCATATGAAGTATAAGTTGAAGAAGTCGAAAGAGGAGGTGATCGAGAGGGCCAGGAGTATGGTTGCCTATGCCCGGGGTTTGGGCTGCAATGACGTCGAATTTAGCCCTGAAGATGCAGGAAGGTATTCCATTGTTTCAACTTTTCGGGATTTCTAATTTCACTTTAATACTTGAAGAAGTTGATTGATATGGATTTTTCTGTCTCATGTCTGATGTGGGTTGTGAGAAAGCTGCCGATTTTTGGTAAATGCCTTTACTGCTTGTTTGAATCCCAACTCTTGGATACTAAACAAGCACTTTGTCTGTTTGAGTTTGGAAAAGGTGACTTTTTTATGGAGTTATTTGAGCCATGTTCAGAAAGTTTTGGGATAAAATGAGTATCCTCTGTACAAGAAATTGATTTTGATTTTCCTGTAAATCTAGAATCAGACTGGTCGTACAAGAACAATGACCCCTCTTAAATACCCTATGTAATTTTAATATTCTGGTGCTATAAACTTCTTGCTTAAAGCTTCAATTGACCATTGATAGACTCCAGTTGCAACTCAAGATGCAGCTCTAATGCTACTCTTTGTTGTCTACTCTATTAGTGTGTAATTTTTGTTCTCACCAAACTCTTAAAGCTGCTTCATGCAAACATAACATCTCTTTTGTTTTTTGTTTTTTGTTTGGACCAGATCTGAAAGGGAATTTCTATATCAGATTCTAGAGGAAGTCATTAAAGCTGGAGCAACAACTCTTAACATCCCTGATACTGTTGGGTATACTATGCCTAATGAATTTGGGCAACTGATTGCTGACATAAAGTCCAACACCCCTGGAATTGAAAATGTCATCATTTCAACCCACTGCCAGAATGATCTTGGGCTTTCGACTGCTAACACATTGGCGGTAGGATTTGTATTTTGCATATAGTTTGGTGGATGCCAAGTTTGTGTTTTACTGACATGTAAGTTTATCTGGATTTAGGGGGCATGTTCAGGAGCAAGACAAGTTGAAGTAACAATCAATGGCATTGGTGAGAGAGCTGGTAATGCTTCTTTGGAAGAGGTGAGTTTTGTTCACAGCATGACAATTGTGTGTGCTTTCATCCTTGAAAGTGGGAAAATAATAATCTTGAGATAAGCTTAGGATAAATATTCTAAAAGTTTCTTGCCAATAAACTATTTGTTCTTTCGAATTATTTTAATCAAATTAAAAATATATAATATCTTAAAATCTGATTCTGCTGGTTTCTGTCGCTTTGCATCAAGATTATTGATGAGTATCTCTATTTGTCTGGTGGATCCTTTATCATGTGTAAGGTTGCATCTTCGCATTGAAGTTCAATCCAATTTAATCTTAGGGGGCATGGGAGAAACAAGTAGTTCGTTCCAAGAAGGATAACACTAAATACTCGACTAGAGTTCAGATGAAGCTGGACTGACTTTGTTTAGTTTCTGTTATTCTATCTTTGATCCATTCAGTATTGTGGTTGCACAAACAATGTGGCACTCCCCAAATATTTGCTTTAGTATATATACTGGGGCTTTGGCAGATTTTCATTTTGCTTTTGACTGAAACATTATAGTGAAAGCAAGCCCTGAAGGTGGAGCTGAGAAATATTGTATCTTTTCAGTTCAAGGAAACATACCTCATTTCTACCAATGCCTATCATACTAAATCTATACTTCCTCCGTCCCAGAAATACTGTCCCATTTGAAAATTCAACATTTTTATTAGTATTGCTTTACTTGCTTGTATATTGTTTATAATTATCGCTATTTTTTATGATTGGAATAGATGGAAAAGGAAAAGCAGGACAATTTTTTTGAGGACGGAGGGAGTATTAGATAGAATGATCATGATGGATACAGCCAATGCAAGTGCATACTATGACGTGCAATTGAACAAAGTGACTTTAGTAACTTCTCTAGAAAATGAACACTCAATTTGTGACACATTTTGTTGAAAATAGACATTTATTTTAGGACAGTGGGAGTACTACATTTGTAAAGTACGCATGGTGTGGATGCATATTTTAATATTATTATGTTTTAAACGGATACTATTGCATGTGTCAAAGCACTTCACAGGTCTTTTAGATTGCTCTAGTATGTTTTCCCTCGGACATTGCTTTCAGCAATGCATTAACTTTATTATTTAATGATTATGTGCTGCATCAATATCTATTGAATTGTAGGTTGTAATGGCATTAAAATGCCGAGGAGAGCAAATATTAGGCGGTCTTTACACAGGGATCAATACCAAACACATAGTCATGGCTAGCAAGATGGTAACATTCAGAATATTCGTTTGAATTCTGTAACATCAATTTTCTCGTAATCCAGTTTGTACCCATTTTTCATATAGGTGGAAGAGTACAGTGGACTGCTGGTGCAGCCACACAAAGCAATAGTTGGAGCTAATGCTTTTGCTCATGAAAGTGGAATCCATCAGGTTAGTGTCATATTTGGGAGTGAAACAAGGCTATGTTGCAACTCTGCGACATAGATTTCCAGTTTACATCTCATTGCATATTTGTCGCATAGGTTGGTTTACTGTCTACTAAAATGGGTTTTCTGTATTCTTATAACTACTTTAACAAATTCTTATCATGTCCGGGCCACCTTGGTTGATTGAGTGATTTCTTGTCTATTGAGATTGAATGTGGATCTCACAAAGATGAAATATCTTCTATTCTCTGATTTCTCTCATTGACTGGGTAGCAGTATGGGGAGTTGGGTACAACAGCGTCTAAGTGTCATCTATCTATAATTGACCAGAAGAGATATCAAGGACATAAATGTAGTCTCTTTAGCTATTTAAGAGGGAGGCCGAAGGCTGCAGGGTAAACAGAAAACTTTGTTTATGCTATTTTCAACCTGGTTTTCCTAGAATGGATTTAACTTCCAGTCGGCCAGCATAATATTGCTGCTTTTCTTTTTAAAAGGATGACTTTGGAGAAAAAGGAAAGAGCTTAAACTGGTACCAAAGTATTACAACACCTCTTATAGTCCATTTATCCGTTGAAAACGTGAAATATGTCTACAGCATGACTAATATTGAATCCCTGGAGTCTATTTATCTGTTGCAAGCGTGAAATATAGCTCCAGTATGACAAAGATTAAATCACTATCTCTTGTTGGACGGCTTTGTTTTTGTTTGAGGATGTTGGGGGAGAGGGTATGCTCTTAGTCTTCCTCTGACAAGTTCTGTGTTTGTTGCAGTTATATGTTGTCTCTATAAATACACTCATCCTCTCTTCAGATAGAGCTATCTTGCAGAAAATTTTTCAATTTGTATTTTCTCCAGGCTGAAAATCTACAGTTGAACTTAATAAAAGATGGCGCTTTCTTCTTTTTTTCATCTAGGATGGGATGCTGAAACATAGAGATACATATGAGATCATATCCCCGGAAGATATTGGACTCCACCGATCTAATGAATCTGGTATCGTCCTCGGAAAACTCAGGTATGCATACCCATCAAATAGCTATTCTTCTGTTGGTATGTAGGTTTATATGCTGTTATTGTAGACTTCTCTATCTGGTCAGCATGAATTTCATTACCTGACTGACTCGTTCCCTTGAAGCAAGAGCGACTGTGCTACTCTTATCTTATTTATATTTCTTTGGATTCAGTTTTTTCAACTCAATCTAAATTATTTGAGCAGCTAAATCTTTACGATCTCTCTCTCTATATATATATATACTCCCTCCGTCCCACTATACTTGACACCCAAGTGGTGGGTTCAAAAACCAAGGAAAAAGAATAAAATAAAAAAAATGTGTGGTGGAAAATGAAGAGAGAGAATGAGTGGGGTAAATAGTAGTGTTGGTTGAATAAATGTGTGGTAGAAAATGAAGAGAGAGAATGAGTGGTGGGGTAGAGTGAATATAAAAATATAAAAACTTGGTTATTTTTGGAAGGTGTCAAGTATAGTGGGACGGCCCAAAATGGAAAGAAGTGTCAAGTATAGTGGGACGGAGGGAGTATATATATATATACACACACACACACATATATATATATCTTGTGATTGTCTTGTTTTATGTTGGTACTTTCACTTGTGTAGAAGATGTACCTGATGGTTGATAGTGAAAGTAACTTTTGTGTAACCTCTAGGAAAAGTGTATTTGGCTGCTATGGGACATACATTCTTGAAATGGAATGTCGTTATCAACTTAAAAGCAGTGTTAATATGTAAGGGTTATGTATCTCTTATTGAGACTTCAGAGGAATGATAGTCACTTGAGATGACTATCATGGGAGGTGGGAGTCTGAAGAAATGAAATGATATGTGGAGATTCCTACTGGAATAAATGTAGTGGATGTCCATGAGTCGGGGAACTAGGCTTGTGTAGGCTAGTAGGTATTTTGGTTTGGCGACTGGAACTACATTCTGCCATGGGGGTCTTCTCTACTTTAAGTCAAGGGATAGTACAAACTATTGTCTCATCATCATTCTATCCTTTTGGGGAATATTCTATGTGGTTATCCAACTTTATGTCAACTCGACATATTATCTCAAACTGATCTATAGCTTGCAAAAAGCAAAGCCAATTGGAAGAAGACCAAGTCTTCAAATTTATGTTGCATGGGCGGTGTCAAGTCTATGAGCTACAGTTCAATGCTCATTCTGCATACTATCTCCGTAAATAGTTGTCCTGATAGAACTGCTTTTATGCTGTGGAACTGGTGCAATTTGAGCTTTAGCAATCTTCTTAATATTGTATGTGGTCACTTGATTGTCTTAGGCATCCATCCATCCATTCATTCGTCTCTCTCTCCTTCTCCCTCTTTCAATACACACTCCCCTAGCTCTCTTTCTGATTATTAACACTTTTTCACGTTTTTTCGACAGTGGCCGTCATGCTTTGAAATCTAAACTTCTGGAGGTAGAGTGCATTTTTCATGTTACTTATGTAGTTTCGACTTGAGCTTCATTGCCATTCATTTGCATTCTTTTTTAATGACTTTTCAGCTTGGTTATGACATTGATGGAAAGGAACTTGATGATGTCTTTTGGCGATTTAAAGCTGTAGCTGAAATGAAGAAGGTGCATAAGAATGACACTTCTATATCTATTGCTTGATGATCAATGTTAGCTTTTTAAAGCAGCAAAGAGTCCTTTTATTGTGTTCTGACTTCTAAGTTCCGTGACCTGTGGTGATTTTTCACAGTAAGGATATAATCTTTGATTTCATAGATTTGAGTAAGCTATCCTTACGGAGGAGAGAAGATACTCCTTTCATCCTGCTTGACATTGCACTAATATCACTAAAAGTTAAAGATAATACTCCTATCTATTTAATGAGCGGCAAAACTGTAAAAACTACGTATTTACTGAGGGTATAGTATGAAGAGAACAAATTTATCCGTTCATATATGGATAGTGAACATGTATATTGGTTTCCAGTTAAGAAAACTAGACTGAGTCGTGAATTTTGAAAAGAAGACTTTTAATCAGCCATTTAAAAGGTTCAGCTGGTAATCAGAAGGCCAAAGTTAAAACCCCATTGCACTGTTGTAGTAGATATATAACAGCAACACAAAAGGGAATAAGGAAAATAAATTAAGTCCCATACATTAATAAAATATATCACACATATTTGTGTGTGTTTGTGAGGAAAGAAGAAAGGTGAGGAGAGGGGGATGGGCCTTGAGCTTGCCGTGAGTTGGTAGTTTAATTGAAGGTTGACGGCTTGACTTAGAGACACTTGTCAAGGCCGAATCTCATGAACTCCAAGCTCTTTAACTGCTCACCATTCTTTTTTACTTCTTAACTTGTTACCGGATTAGCTTATTGGATTAGTTTTAATATGTTCTGCGTAATGGATAGTTAATGGATCAAATTTGCCTGATCTGGATTGTAAATCTGCTTTGCTTGAATATGATGGACCATTATCCACGAATCAATGAATCAAAAAGTGATTTAAATCAAATTATATGGACTGAATCATATGATCAAATTAAATTATGGTATGATCTATTACCATGTCTTCCCACACATTGCCCACTAAGCACCTGGGTCAACTAGGCCCTCTACAAGCCGATCCAAAAATCCATGGATTTATGAGGGACATCTGCTTCTCGCATTGAGTCAATGTGGGATTGGAGTATTATACCTTCACCTTGACCTATTGGTTGATATATTGTCTATATTAATTAATTGATAGCAAAATTGTATACTAGTACAATTGTACATATCAAGATTGCAACTTTCCCCTATGGGTGTTGCATACATATACCATATTGTACCTAGCAGATTTTCAGTCAACGGGCTTATTTGCTTGTATTTGTCCCAGGTTATCACCGATGAGGATCTAATAGCTCTGATGTCAGATGAAGTTTTCCAGCCACAAGTTCTTTGGAGCGTTAAAGATGTGCAGGTATGAATGGTCCACAATATCCTGTTCAATCGACTTGTGAAGAAAGTTTTCAGCTTAACAGGAAGTACCTTGACATTTTGCAGGTTACATGTGGGAGTCTTGGTCTTTCAACAGCAACTGTTAGATTGTTAGATGCTGATGGGAAGGAATGCATTGCTTGCTCAGTTGGTACAGGGCCAGTTGATTCAGCTTATAAGGCAGTTGATCAAATTGTACAGGTTTGAAATGGAGAATCTGTTAATTTCTTATATAGGCCAAACTACATTTATCCCCCCAAAGTATCCACCCAATCCCACTTTGCACCCCAGTTTGAAAAGTGGGTCTGTTTGGTACTTAAGTATCTCTTTTCGTAAATTCATTCTGGAGGGACTGTCCCACTTTGCACCCTCGTCAGATAGTCGTTAAAAAAACTAACAGATTTGATCATGTGCGTAAGTTGCATGTTTCAGTTGCCTATTTCTGTGTGGTTTCTTCTAATGGTGGTTGCATGACAGTTGTTTGCTTGGAACATGTACTTCCTCCGTCCCAAAATGAATGCCCAAAAATTTTCAAATTTGTTCTTAATCAAGAGCAAGTTGGAAAAAATTTTGGTCATTCATTTTGGGACGGAGGGAGTAACATTTTTCTGTTTTGTGAGATTAAACTCTCTGCTCATTTTGGGTACCTGCGGATTTATATTTCATGGCCCATTAAACCTTTGCCCGTATGTGTTCTCTTGCATAGAAGTACTTCTTGACCCTTGACCTCTCTAATCATATCTTCTCAAAATTGGACTTTAAGGTGCTTGTCTGATCCTACAACTGGTGCAGAGGACCTAATGACATTAACCATATATTGGATACTAGTTTCAATGAATTTCGTTGTGATGGTTGTATCCTGCTCGAATATGGTTAGCGTTAACCGTTTGTTTGATTTGAAGTTCTCAATCTGTAACCTGTGACTGGTACTCAGCTTGTAAGATTGCACTTCTGAGCAAAAGAATTGAATTTCAAATTTTGTTACTTGTACGAATAGCTGAATTTCTTTTGTCATGATAAAAGAAATTAGCAAAATTGGAATGAAATGCAAATTGGTGTTTGAATTTATGAAGCGCCACAACTGTGTTTTTCATCCAATACCAAAATCCAAGAAAAGACATTAAAATTTTAAATTTCTGTTGGAATATTTATTTTAAAGTTAGCTAATAAGAGTATTGCGTAATACATGAACATTACTAAGTTTATGTGTTTCCTCCTTGCAGGTACCTGTAAAACTGATGGAGTACTCCATGAATGCTGTTACAGAAGGCATTGATGCTATTGCCACCACTCGCGTTGTGATTGGTGCTGAGAAAGATCACACATCAACCCATGCTCTCACTGGAAAATCTTTTCAACGCACATTTAGGTATGATGATGCCACCAACTTGATTTTACTGCCTTAATTTTTTCTATTCCTTTACGCTTTCCATCCCTCTTCTTTTTTCTTGGTAATTGCCATTAGATTTCTTCTTCTTTACTTACTATTTACGTACTCCCTCCGTCCCGGAATAAATGTCGCAGTTGAAATGTCAACATTTTAAAACTTCTGTTTATGTTTCCTAAATCATCCCCCTCTTTCCATATTCTGTCTGCAGATGTAATATTGAAACCTCTAAAACAAAAGCGTCAAACAGTAGTTGTCAGTTAGCATCAAACACTTAAATACCCACTTGCGTCTTTTCATATTACTCCATCAAGAGTCCAGCAGCTACTTTTGTGAAACTTGCTGAATTGCAATTTAATAATATTCTCAGTGTATCTTTAGGCAGACTCTTTAACGAAGGGAAGTTTAGGGAGATTGCTAATTTTTATATCCTATTTTTGGAAATGTGCATTTATTTTGGGACAGACCGAAATGGAAAGTGCAATATTTATTCCGGAACGGAGGGAGTGTTTTTTTACTCGTCAGATGTTATATGAGTGAATAATTGTCAATGAGTTTATAGTAATATTACTATCTCATTTGTTGCCAGCGGTACTGGAGCTTCAATGGATATTGTGATCTCCAGTGTTAGAGCCTACGTTGGTGCACTAAACAAGATGCTAGGCTTGAAGAAGCTGTCAAGTTGAAATCAGTAGAAATTCAAAATGAACACATGGAATATTTTATCTAAATTCAGGAGCATTTCATTCCTCCCCTCCCCTCCCCCCACCCCCCCCCCCGGTTCATCCCCATTTTCCTTTTGACTCTTAGGTAGATTCTGTACTATTTATCTGCCTTTGGGGATGGAAAAAGTATGCTTTTAGTTTGAGATGGTGAAACAAGTCAGAAAATGGATTATTCAATTTTGTTCTAGTTTGAGAGGGTTAGATTTTGATTTTTGATATTTTGAATTAATTTTCCAATAAAATATGTTTGCTTATTGGCAGTTTTGATGTATTAAATTGTAAAGGTAGGATAGGAAGTATTCATTTTGCCAAGTGATTGGGCATTTAGTGGATGAAGTGTTTGACCTTGTGATTGGGCAGTGGGCTATGAATGATGGTCAAGTACTCCATTATTATGTCTTGGTTAGTCATAATAAAATTGTAGTAACTCACTGACCCATGGAGGTGGCTTCTTTATAAAATCCTCCCGAAAAGTTTGTCCGATTTGACTTTTTTTTTTATTGAACTTTGACCAAAGATGAAAAATTAAGCACGTACGTGAAATTTTAAAAATTGTTGTTGATATTATTATTATTGGTGAAACAATATATTTTTTTAGAAAGTCATGAACATAATTAAATTGTCATATATTTGGAATAAAAGTTGAAGTAGGGACAAACTTTCGGGAGGGAAGGATTCGGGAGGGAAGGAAGGAGTAGCAACTTTGTGGAGTGATGGCAAGGGCATTAGAGTTTGCAGGGCAAAATGGTCATATACTGATATGCTTGCAGTTGCAGCAACAATTTCAAGAAAATAATAAATACAATTCCAAGCTTCATGAAACAAATTTATGTTTGCCACAAGGACAAAGCTGTACAAACTGGTCACTTCAGGTGTCATTCCTAAATAGCACAACAACAATTACTAAAATGTAGGCTTGTTTTCTTGCTGATCGTCAACAGTTTCCACCGGTGGTATTACCTGCAAGACAAATTTCAAATTTATAGAATGTACATGATCCCTAGTATATTACATGTACGTACACCTTCATCAGAAGCCTTGGATGAGCGTTCTCTTCTTATGATGCTGTGCACATAGGATAAGTAAATTAACATACTCCCCCGCCCCATAATAAGGGCAAATTGCATTTTAGTTACCTGAGTTTGTCAAGATGT
Source organism: Adenophora triphylla var. japonica (assembly GCA_022495995.1). Classification (NCBI taxonomy): domain Eukaryota; kingdom Viridiplantae; phylum Streptophyta; class Magnoliopsida; order Asterales; family Campanulaceae; genus Adenophora; species Adenophora triphylla. The sequence continues at coordinate 971,109 of JAFEMH010000079.1, forward strand.
TTCAATTGGTTATTGAATTTGCATTTGTAACAAGTTGGTTATTGAGTTTGTCATTTTGTTGCAATTAGGTATATTTTTGGATGGTCAGTTAAAAAACTAACGAACCATTAAACATGAGTTGAATAAATAAGAATATGAGTTGAATCAATAAATAAGAATATGAGTTGAATTATATATATATATATATATATATATATATATATATATATATATATATATAATTATTAAAAAAAGTTTACTTAAAATTTTAGAATATAAAAATAAAAAATTATTTTTTAAATGAGAGTAATATTTATATTTTGGACAAATTGCAATATGGTAACCTCTAATTGACTCATTTTTGTCAAGCTCTAGCGAAATGACAAAAATACCCCTTTAAATATCACGTGCAAGGCTCATGTTTAATGGTTCGTTAGTTTTTTAACTGACCATCCAAAAATATACCTAATTGCAACAAAATGACAAACTCAATAACCAACTTGTTACAAATACAAATTCGATAACCAATTGAAACATCTCGACAAACTCAGGTAACTAAAATGCAATTTGCCCCCATAATAAATGTTGCATTTGATTTCACAACATTTTTATCTCCCTCCGTCCCATAACAAATGTCGCTTTGATTTCTCTCACGTTTTTAAGAAATGTCTTTACTTGTTTGTAATTGCTTGCACATTTGCACTAAATCTATTTCTTTTCTCAAAAACGATACATTTATATTGGGTGGGACCAAAAAGAAAAGTGCGACATTTATTGCTCAAAGTTACTTTGTAGTAACGGCGAAAAAAAGTGGGAAGATCATTTTGGGACGAAGGGATTACTCTCTTCATCCTAGAAAGAGAGTCCCATTTGACAAGTCAAAACTTTTTGTTGAGGATGTTTTAGTGGCTTATACCTTCTTGAAATTGCACAACAATTATCGCCAATTTTGGAGATGGGACTATAGTTTCCAACGGAGGGAGTAGATTAGTGCCGGTTGGTGTGATCCATGTAAAATGACAAGTATGAAAAGATGTTTTGTGTCTTGTCCTCAGTTCTTTCATGAAGATAAGATTTTGTTGTTTAACCGTTGGGACCAAAAATTAAGCTTAAATTGATGGAGGTTTAAAAGGTTTAATAATAAGGTGAAAGGTAGCAGATAATCTTTCCAGTGGAGAAGTGAAGGGAATTACCAGACCCAAAGCTTCAGCCAAACTTCTACGACTCTCTTCAAAGCAAACCTCCGTCACCATTTCCAGCAAATATTCCCTTTGTTCTAATTTGAGTTGATTTGCAAGTCCCCGAGCCACCATCTCCATCTCAGGCTGCAAAGAGATTCATCAAAATATTAATCTAGTTAACTTTTCTATCTTCTACATTTTAAGAGTGAAGTGGTATCCACCATTAAACTGCATACAAAGTGACCAGAAGCCCCCTCTGAGACATTCATAAAGACTGAAAAGGGGGCTACATGTGAATTTCAGCCACTGACAACTTTCAACAGCAACGTACATCAAAAAAAAAAAAAAAAAAAAAACCTGTTACTCTCAACCAAATGCAGATCTCAAAGAGGAGTACCATTTTGGTGAGTTCATAGAATCCCTCAACCTCACCCCCACATTAGTTTTCGAGAATCCTCTACATATAATATTTCACACCCAAAAATTATACTGTAAGTGTTCGTTTGGTAGCCGGATACAGATTAGCAGTATTATTAATACCTGTATTATTATTACCCTCACTAAAAATGTTTCGGATTAATAATCACATTACTGATAAGAACACTTTGTTTGGTAGCATCCGGGTTTGCACACTGCTATATTTGTTTTCCCAATAATACCCCTATTGTTTAGATATCTCATATCTTTCTTTTCAACATTTGCACGAGGCTCTGACTTCAAATACCAACAATAGTTTGAAAAAAAGAATTTGGAATGGAACTTTAGTGGATTCAAATTCCAACATAAGTTTGAAAAGACCAATTTGAAATGGTATACCCATTGCAATAGCGAGATTGAGTCTGCCGATTAATTGCTATATCACCAATTCTCCATGATATACTCCAGAATTTCAAATCAAACTTTTAATTGCACAAAAGAGAAAAGAAGAATATGATTATTCGGACATGCAAACGGAAGAAATCACCCGAGGAATTATTTTGTTGCTGCCAAATCCCCAAATCTCAATCTAACTCTTTAATTGAAAAAGATAACAAAAAAGAAGAAGACTACTGGAATTGGCAGGATTAATCACCCCAGGTAGTTGATTTCCATCTCGAGCAGCCTGGTGGGGAGGGGGGGGGGGACGGGGGTGAGAAGGAGGAGAACGGCACATAAATATTCTGATTCTCACAACTAGGTTTTTATTTGGTTGTTCTTTGATGATCTCTACCAAGGGTTTTAATACTGAGGGGCTTATTAAGCCCCTCATTATTAATCCAAGGTATTAAAAATCCTGTTTACATAAATATGACGTTGCTTGGTAGGATCAGGATTAATATTTTATTATTATTTGTTTTCCAAATCTACCCTAACTTACTTCATACTCCCTCCGTCCCAAAATGAATGTTTAATTTCTAAAAATAAATTATATTAAAACGAAGAGTAACAAATTATCCTTTTAAGAAATCAATTTGCTATATGCCATTAGGACTTTCACAGTTCGGCTCCTCCTCTCGTAAAGATCCCATCCACCACGTTTCATTCACAAGGAGATGCACAGTAAAGGTGAGAAAAATTTCACCAATTATCCTAAGAACCCCAAATTCAAATCTCCCAACCACATAATTTACTATCCTCTCAACACGTAACGATGAAGAAAAAAACAAAAACCAAATTTACCTTTCCAACTAAAATTAGTACAGTAACCTATTAAGAAAATTGCATGAACTCACCCAGAATCAAGATGCCTGTGATTCCTAGGAGAACAGAGAAAGGAGGGTAATTGATTTGGCTTTAATGTAAGGAAAAAGCTTAGAAAGATGAAGACCTCTGAAAATCAAGGGAATCACCAACAGAGAAGACGAGGCTGTGAAGACGCTGGGTAATTCTGCGTCTAATTAATCTTTTTTTATCAGGGGTATATTTGCACTAAATATTTATCTGCTACGTGGGATTGGTTATACCACCCCTAAGCCGGGATTATTAGTGAGGGGATAAACACCTAATCCCCCTGATGCGGATTATTAGTGCCCATGTCTAAATAATTATCCGCATTACTAGGGTAAGGATGGCTTCTGTCAGCTCCGGTTATGAAATTGGATTGCATCACTTAATAATAATCCCCTTGATTTTATTTAGGGACCTACCAAACGGCCCCTAAATAATAAAAATTAAAATCAAGCAAACATAGTTATGACATTGGATTGCATCACTAGGGTAAGGATGGCTTCTGTCAGCTCTTGTTTTTTTATTTTACCAGGTTCTAGTCTGTTATTTGTTGTTTTGTTGGTCTTACATTCTAGCCAAATACTCGTCACCAGAGAACAATTTTGACAGACAAGATATGGTGGCGGCCACTAGAGTAAAATTTACGTTCCTTTACGGACAGAACTTTAAAGTAATAGCAAAGAAAATAGTAGCCTCTAATTTTCCTTTTCGAAAAAAAAAAAGAGGATGATTAATAAGACCAACTAGGAGAAAGTCTTTGCATGTTACGGTGACAAAGCAAATAACTTACAGAGCCTTCCTCAGGAGGAAATATACGGTGAATGAAACACAACTCCATCAACTCCACTACAGCTTCAGAATGGTTATCTTGCATTTCCAAAGCCTGAAATGAAATGGAAAAACATACAAAGCATATTACAAGAATGCAATATGCGTATCATTATTTGGATTTGTAACTAGAAGCTAAACAAGTATGCTTATTCATTTTACTACCCACAAGGTTTAAATGTTATCACACTAGGTGGTCTGCAGTCTCAGTCTCAGTTTTTTTTTTTTTTTCAATTTAGGATTTTTGTAATCTTAAATAGCTATGTATTAACTTAAAAGATGGACAATGAACGGGTCAAGGAAGGTGATATGCATGTGCACTTTTCAAAGGAATTTTGCTAGTATGGATGCGACGTAAGTGTTTAACCCTTCACTTATCCATGGCAGGACAACAGAATCCAGAATGACGAGATTAGAAGAAAGAGCAATACAGGATCTCGATCAATTTCGATTTTTTATCCATCTTTTCCAATGCTAGCGTTTGCACCTCATTCTCTACCCCCCCCCCCACATGCATATGGACTAACAAGATCACATGCCCAATTCCAATTCTAGACGTGAAACTAATTGTGCTCAGGGAACGGTGAACATTGTGGAGTAGGAGTGTGGTTAGGGGTGCCGTGGTGGTGAATCTTGGAGAGCTTTGTAGAGAGAGAGAGAGAGAGAGAGAGAGTCCATTGAATTGATTAATCAAGTAAGGATTCTAAGGCGTGTGCTTTACGTGCAATTATCATACAAGTGACAAAAGCCAAAAACCTATGTTGAACTGTTCATCGACAACTTGACAACTACAGTCCAAAAACTTAACAGAAACCTCTTTAGACCCGCAATTGAACAGAAGACTGAACCCTAAGCCTTTATGTGCAAAAGTTGAGACCGCAGACTCCCAAGTGTGGCTGTAAATTTGGGTGCTAAAAAACAAATATTCCTAAAATGCCTTAAGAAATGTAAAATAACCATAACTAGGACAACGACCTGTCCACTAATAATTTAAGATTCACGGTTCAAACTAAGAACCATTCAAGTAAAATCTGATATACCCTAGACTCAAGCTATCAGAACTTACTGGGATTCGTGAATCGAACAGGAAACTATAATTAGCCTTCACTAATCAAACAAGTTCACATATCTTAATCATCAACAACAGTGAACTCGAATAAATTATGACGATTTTCATGCACTTGAGTTTAGTTTCCATTCACCCTTTAATTGACTGCATCAGGGGGTGGAGCTGTGATGCTAGGTCTCATCCTCTTCCTTTTCTTTTCTCGCTTAATTTTGTGCAACATCAATCAAACACAGCATCTGCAATCCTTCTCCAAATAAATCAAATTCACAACTCTTCAAACCTGAATGATTGTTAAACTCTAAAGCCCAAAATAAGTAACCTTTGACCAATCAATTTTACTGGAGAATGTGGCAGCACCAGACACCCACTGAAATATTTTCCTTTGGAAGCTTAAACAATTCTGAAATCCCAACCCTGTGCTGTGTTAATCAAATCCCCAAACGGGTATTATCTATCTTTGTTTAAGCCATTAAAACCTATTATCAACTATTGTGCCAAATAATTCATTCCTCAACCTTTGAAGGCTGAGAGTACCCACCCTTGTCCTATATTATGGGTTTTCAAGCATATGAATTCTGCAACAATTATGATATCAAAGAGTACCATACTATCCCAATACTATTAGTGATATCAAAGCAATCAATCATATAATTTAAGAAGTCTTAGGTTTTCTCAATATGGCATTCAATATCCAGATTCCAAAGGAAGGATGTGTCTCAAGAAATGCTTTAATTGGTTCAGTTTGAATGAGATTTCTTTAATATGTGTGACGAGCAAATAGTAAGGTTTGCTAAGATGAAGAAGCATAGTGGAAGATTTCGTGTCAAACGAAGATATACAATGATTGGAACTTTCAGTGGTGGTAGAAGATACCTGAAATCATGACAAAGAAAAGTTGCCCAACTAAACCTACTCCTACGGGACTCAGTGATGCAAACCATGATAAACCTGCATCACCCCCCCCCAATAGTTAACAGAATGATCACGTCACTGGTTTCTTCATCCAGCATGGCCAAACTCCAAACTTCTCCACATGCTGGCTAACAAATGAAAAAGTTGGTAGAGACTTATCCAAGGGAATGGCTGATTAGATTTGTTCATTCGACTATAATCAAGTTAGCAAGCTTACTCTGTGCCAACCCCAACACTAGATTCTAAAGCAGCTGCTAAAACACCAAGTGCAGATGCGATTTTTTTCGACGTTTGTCATGAACGTAGAGATTAAGAAACAACTCCTGCCTCTGAATCTTGGTGACTATTGGAGTTGACACATGCTCTGATTACATCCCCTCAAGGAAATCTTCCTGGGAAGATAATTCCTAAGGCTGACCCTGCCATACACCTTCAGTATCTCTCCCTTGTGCACCTTCCTAACACAAACGAGGAAGAAAAATGGAACCAGCCTTTGCCTTTTAGGTTTAAGAGAATGAAATTCAAACAAAAGAATCAAAAAAATTGTACCACAAGGATTATGCATGTGGTGTGGGTAACTAATGTAACAACGATACTGTCCAAAATGTGACAACCATTATTAAGACCATGATGTTAACATTGCAAAAGCTAAAAAATATGGAGCAGTTATTAGGATAAATGTTGGTAGAAAGCATAAATCAATCCGCTGTACAAGAATGGGAACACATACCCAAGCCTGTAAAAGTCGTGCCCGAGTACGTGCAGCAACTGCTGCAGCTACCATTCTAGCAGCACGAATCTTCTCAAGCCCAATGTTTTCAGCAAGCCCAGTAATGAATTCTCGGGCATCTTCACCATCAATCTGAACAAATGTAGATTGACTTGCCATGCTGCTCAAAAGTATCAAATCAAGCAGAAGCTACATGATCAAAAAATAACCACAGCTGATAATAATCAAATAAAACTACTAAGAATGTCAAAGTGAATAAGATGAAAACAAAAATACCTGATACAAATTTTTAGAACAAAGTCAATTGAAGCACGATAAAATGAATCACGCGAATTGGTGGCATCAAAGAACACCCTTGCTCCAGATTCCCTGCATACTCGGCGCAGCTATTCACCAAAATTGTCAAAAGGTCAGTGAATGGACAAAGTATAAACCATCACAAAGTGTAAATACGGCCCCACAGACAAGATCAGGAAGCTCGATGTTCAAGATGCATCATGATGAATTTAAGAAATAACTAGGGAGGGATACAAACAAGATCAGGAAGCTCGATGTTCAAGATGCATCATGATGAATTTAAGAAATAACTAGGGAGGGAAAACCATAAAGCGGGGGAATCAAAGCTTTGACAATATAGGGAGAATTAATATATATAAAGTTAAGAAATACTAACTAGAATTATATCTTCCAATGGTACGTCCTTTCCGCTCAGTTCGTAGTCCATGATTGCTGGAAATCAAGTTCATAAGCTGTAAATTGACGAAGAAAAGCATGACCAAAACAATAATAGAAGCTTGAGTAATATTTGCTTTACCTACATGAAATAGTTCTATGATGAAAAAACCACAACATAGAATCCATGAAAGTAACAGCATAGATATACACAAGATTATGATGCACCATTTTGTCATGGTGAACCTTCGTCTAAGGCCGTAAGGTCGCACCTTGCACAGGAATCTATATGATTATGGTGCTCTATTTAGCTAAAGAAGTCCCTTGATTTATCTTGTGAATGCAGTCCTATCCACTGGCGTACTAGTGCGAATATTTTGAGAATTTAGGGGTTTTAAAGCACTTTATTAAAAATTGCCCCTGTTTTTTGTAGAAAAAAATGCAATGATTTTTTTTGGCCCTTTTACTTGGCGCAAATATCCCCCCCCCCTTTCCGCCACTACTATACTCCTATCTCATCTTCATTTCGGACGGAACTTCTGAGGAGAATAGTGAGGGTCATTAGCTGCAAAGGGTAGCTCTGCAGTCTTACAGCTCATATCAATTTTGGATAGAGAAAGAGAAATATATTAGAAGAGAGAAGATATTTACAGCTTGTACGCTAAAATTTCATTTAGCAATGAGGACAAAGGGATGCCAAAGAAGGATTACTGTCCATGCTTTCCATGGCATCAACTTTCTTCTTTACAAAATATTCCATTCATACACTTAGCATTGTACCGTAAGCGAAAACCAAGGGGGGATGGGAAAATGTCTTTGTGGACATAGACTCTAAGGCTGCCAACAAACTCACAGAAGGACCAAGAAATGAGAGAATCACCCCGTCAAGGGTCTCATGGAATGAAAGATATCAATTCTTTTCAAGTGGAAAACATTTTCGCCTTCTATCTTTCACCAGATTCCACTTTGGCTCATTAGGTTAAAGAGTTTCACTTTTGCCCTAATATCTTTAACTTGATTCCACTTCTGGACTTATGTCAAAATAAATTTGACAAATCTCATCTAAAAGTTAACTTCTGTCAATTATTCTTAGCGAATCTCATCCAAAAGTTAACATGTGCACGTCACGTGACAAATTTCAATGGATATTAGAGACATTTATTTTTTTACACAGCTTGAGTTGCTTATTGCTTTATTTTACTTTAACTCAAGATGTCCATTTTATATCCGTCAATTTGACATATCTCATACAAAAGTTAACTTCCGTCAATTATTCTTAACGAATCTCATCCAAAAGTTAACATGTGAGGTGCACATGTTAACTTTTGGGAGAGATTTGTTGAAAAATAAAAATTACAAATTGTTGGGAAATTAACTTTTAAATGATATTTGTCAAAAATCTGACAAAAGTGTTGGGCCAAGTTAAAGATAATAGGGAAAAAGTGAAAATCGTAAACTTATTGGGCCAAAGTGGATTCTCGTGAAAGATAGAAGGGAAATAAGTGTTTTCCCCCAATCTATTATTAACATTCATAACCCTAATGAATCTCTCGTCTTTCCCTTTTATTAATCTATATCTTCCATATCCTTAATGAATCTCCCTTTTATTTTTATGGTGGTGTAGATGTACTATATTAGGAGTACTACTATATTTTCTATCTCCATTAACATTCCCCTTTTCTCTCTCCACCATCACTTCACACTTATTTTCCATTTTCTACTTTCTTATCTTCCCTCTATAATGTCAACACATATTTCACCTTCTATGGTTTGATAGTTGATGATAATTTGATTGACTTATGAAGATATTGTACAACACTTACATACTCTTGGTGTGATTTACATTAGTTGTTTCCTTTTCCAACTACATAAATATAGAAAAGCAGGAGTACCCTCCTACTTTTTTAGTGTCCTATGAGGGTTGACTCGGCAAGTCATGAAGCTGCAAACTTTTTAATATCCCACACGTACGAGGGCATTCTTTGCACACATATCTTAATGGCTTTCGATTCCTTGGGGATGTAATAATCAGGGTGATCTCTCTCTCTCTCTCTCTCTCTCTCTCTCTCTCTCTCTCTCTCTCTCTCTCTCTCTCTCAAAATGTTGCTAATCATTCATTTGTGAACCAATGCCCATTTTCACAATCCACTCTCAACTGCTCCGTCTACTTCTATATATTTCTTGCACGGAATGATTAGAGAGGGGTTCAAGCACTCAAAATCGATGCATTGTGAACTATCAAAGCAAGTCTACACCCAACAACTGTTAAGGTGTACTCCCTCCGTCCCACCGAGCTTAGGAAAAATTGAAATGGCACGGGAATTAAGGAATATTATTATAGTATTAGGAGAGAGAATGAGTGGAAGAAGTGTTGTGAGTGTGAAAAATTAAATAGGAGAGAGAATGAGTGGGATGAATAATTAGGAGAGAGAATGTTGTGAGTGTAAAAGTAAAGTAGGAGAGAGAATGAGTGGGGTAGAAAGAGTATAAAAATAATAAAAACTTTCCATTTTTGGAATTCTTAAGATCGGCGGGACGCCCAAAATGGAAAGTTTTCTTAAGATCGGTGGGACGGAGGGAGTAGTCTTTAGATGTTACTTTGTCGTTTATTACTGATTTAAAAGTAAAGTTACCATTTCAATTATGTTATCAATGTTACATTAATTTATGTCATGTTTGCACTTAGCGTTTGATTGATGGTCTTTAGGTAAGTTTTTAATTTCATGTACATCTTCATTACTGCTTTTGCACAACAGGTGTTTGATAAAGTGTTTCTTAGACTTACGTCAAAATAAATTTGACAAAACTCATCCAAAAGTTACTTCGTCAATTTTTCTTAAACAATCTCATCCAAAAGTTAACACGTGCCATTCACGTGACAAATTCAAAGGATATTCATAAGGGCTTCTGATTCTTTGATGGTGTAATAATCAGGGATCTCTCTCTCTCTCTCTCTCTCTCTCTCTCTCTCTCTCTCTCATGCTACAACAATGTTGCGAACCATTCATTTGTGAACCAATGCCCATTTCCACAATCCACTCTCAACTGCTCCGTCTACTTCTATATATTTCTTGCAGCGGGATAATTAGAGAGTAGTTCAAGCACTCTAAATTGACGCATTGTGCACTATCAAAGAAGGTCTACACCCAACAATTGTTAAGGTGTAGTCTTCAGATGTAACTTTGTTGTTTACTACTGATTTTCTCCATTAGATATAATTCAAAAGGAAAGTTACTGTTTCAATAGTGTTATCAATGTTGCATTAAGTTATATTATAATTGCACTAAGTGCTTGATTAATGGCCTTTTAGGGAAGTTTTACATGTCACGTACATCTTCAATACTGCTTTTGCACAATAGATCTTTGATAAAGTGTTTCTTAGCAGAGTGCTCTTGTTTCTCTTTTCTTCCTTCCGTTTTTCTATATTCTTACACATATTTCTCTTCTAAACAAAATAACCTCCACAAGGATATATTCTTGTTTCTCATATTTTGTTGCACTACCATTCCAACTGTAACAGATTTTAGAACAATCTCTCATTAAGCAATTCATTAAATGACCATTCAAATTGTACTAGATTTTGGAACAAACTCCCTACGGAGTATTAAGCAATTCACAAATAGCAACAACTACTTGAATTAAAGTTTCTTCTAAAAATTGCCTAGCATTGAAAAAATTAGGTAAACCTGGAAAACGAGGAACAATACCTAGAAGTAGTCTGTTAGCCCTTCGCTGATACTCCTGCTTGTCAACCACCACAGATGGAGGAGTATGTGAAACCGGCCACCAAATGGGAAGCTTTGGCGGCAAAGACTTCCGAGACCGATTCTTTGTCAATGTATCCGAAACACCCTCCAAAATCTCCTCATCAGACGACAATGGATTCAACGGAACCCTACTAACCTCTCTGTTCATTTCCTCCCTATTGCCAACAGCCACTAACTTCCCACCTAGACTCCTATCCCTTCTCATAATCACACCACCACCGCCCTCCCTATGCCGGAACAATTCACTAAACCCTGACGCTAACTTCAAAAGAATCCTAAACGAGACTACTATTATCAAACCCAAAAGCGCCGAATTCCCAATGAAATGAAGCGTAGACTTCTCGCACGAGATTACAACTCGCCGGTCGTTATCATAACTGATCAATGTTCTCAAGTCGTCGAACGCATCGGTACCGGAGTGGACGAACTGATTGAATTTGAACTGGGAAGTTGTTAGCAATTTTTTGAAAGAGAGAGGGGTATCGTTGGGTAAGTAGTGTTGGAGGTCAATGACTAGCTGAAATTTGTTGGAATCTGATTGTGGCGAGTTGGGATTGATGGAAATGGATTTTTCTGGGATGTGACGGTGGGGACGACGACGGAAGTGGCGGCGGAGGGCGGAGATGATTATCACTCGTGGGTGATTGTGGGAAGATCTAGGAGAGGTGAAGAAGGAATGGGTAGAAGAAGAAGAGCCGGAGAAAGAATTAAGAGATGAATTCATTTGAATTTTGCAGTTCTCAGGCTTTCAACTGAAGGGATTTATAGTCGGAGTCGGAGTCGGAGCCGGAGGCCGCAGCTACCTGGTAGTTTTGTGCACTCCGCTCTCCTCTGTCATTATGTACTCTGCCCGATCCATTTAGCGGGTCAAACAAAAAAATTAGCTAATTTATTTATGAGAATTGTTATTGATCCCACAAGCAATTGTTATTGATCCCACAAGCAAGTTTACTTAATTGTCCCGCATTATTATTTTCGAAGAAATATTATTAATTGAAATGACTCTAATCTAATATCCTTTAGTAAGATGTTGTACGCCCGCAATTATTTTTTTTAAAAAAATGTTAAAAACTAAGAAATTGAAAAAAATTAAAATTTGATCTTTTTACTATCCCTCTTCAAACAGAACACCCAACCATCGCTACTATCGTCTGCAATAATCGGCACCATCACCGTCCAACATCCACCACCACTGTCCAACATCAATACCGCCAATATTTGAGTTAACAAATCTAAAACAAATGCAAATCCAGGCATAGAGAAACTTTTCATTAGCAAATCGAAAACCAAAATCAAAACAAATAATCAAAATCGAAATTATGGGTTAAGATCTGCGTTAATATCTTTCAAAATCCAAAATTGAAAACGAAAAAAGGAGAACTAGGAAAGAGAGAGAAAGGGACGAAGACATTGCCGACGACGATGGTGGGTAAAGGGAGAGGGATGGTGTCTGCGAACTTGGTTAGAGGATGGTGGGAGAGAGCAAGATGATGATGAAGGGTTTTGTAATTCATTCTTGTAAATACAACTGTCTCTTTGGTATCGCTCGATTGAATGTTTTTCTGTAAAAGGGAAGGTGGATGATGTTGAGCAATGAATGTATTGTAATGGGTTCATCTTAATCGAATTGGGTTTTCTTGATTTGGTTAGAAATGAAGAGGATGAAGATGAGAGAGAAGGGAGCTTGTTTACAAGAGCAGCCATGTATGTTTTTAGAGAGAGAAAGATTGAAACTTTGAACACAAAAACACACACAGAAATAACACACGGTTAAATAAAGAGTCAGGGAAGAGAGAGGAGCAGGAGGTAGGCGGTAGGCGGTGGAGGAGGAGATGAGTGGGGCTGAAGGGAGGAGCATCATGGAGCGAAATGCCCGATGAAATTGAGAGAGAAATAGACAATGGGTAAATGATAAGTAAACTTAGTAATGGGTATAATAGTAATAATGGGGGTGTAGTTTTAATTTTTATAAGTAAACTTAGTAATGCGAGGGTATTAAATAAATGTGCGGGGGTGAATAACAATTCTCTTTATTTATGTGAACATATAAATTATCATGGTTTGATGAGGAATACCAAAAGTTGAATCCTCTTTACATAAATTCCATAGGTTTATGCATCACTAATACTAATTGATTGTTTATTTGCAATTTTGCATTGATTTCCTAAGTATCTCGCTTTATTAGTCTCACTTAATGGTGATCTTTTAAAAGTAACAAAATATGCACATTAAAAAGCTAACTATGTCAAAACATGAAGGGGTTAATAAAGACAAAGGTTAAAATGCAATCCCAGGTTGCACTCATTGCCCCCATCCAAGAATCTCTTGCTCATCTAACTATCATGTTGACTGAAATGACAAGTTTTTCCCCAAATTCAGGCTCCTAGTCAACTACCCAGCCCACATTCAACCTCCAACCTACTAAATCGCCAAATCTCCGTCTTCCTCCATTTGATGGCTCAAACCCCTTGGATTGGATATTCCAAGCCCAACAATTCTTCGGTTACTGCCAAGTGCATCCAGATCAGCATGATCTCATTTTATATGTGATGATCCCGGACCAGCTAGACCGGGCCCAAGCTCGGTCTGGTCCAAAGACCCAGTATGACGTGGCGTTCCCTAGATCGCCAGAGTCAAGACTGCGGACAGATAGACCCTCGAGGTCAAGACCGCGTTCCTCTCATCCTGTCCCAGTCAAGACCAGAAGGATCCGGATCGTCAGCCTGGTGACCGCGGGAGTTGTGACTGTCCCATCCGTGCCCGCGTCAAATATCTTTGACCGCGCCAAAGATGTTGACAGCGGTCTCATGTCGGACTCCCGGTTATCTCACCAGATTCCCGATCGATATCAACGCTTATTGAGCAAGTTTACATACTGGCTCTGATAGTACAGTATCCGGCTCACTCCCATCGCATTGAATGCGGCTCAGAGACAGACGCCTACTATTGCCATTAATGCACAGCGCCAACTCTCCCAAATACACGGCTCCCGTCCCTTTCAGTGACATCCCCTCTGACAGTGAATCTTCCTTCCCTGACAGAGCCAATCCGATGCGGACATGTGTATCTGGTCAAAGACTAAGATGCCCTTTAGGGCTGACCTCCTTGCCTTTCCTCTTCTTGCTACGATCAGGATTTGCCTCAACCGCATGACTCTTGCTGTGGGCAGTAACCTCCTCCTTAGAATCTTCCCCGAAGGCATCAATGATCCTCGTTGCCTTTGGGACGTGCCCGCTGCCATGCGATCTTCCTCCTCGCGGTCATCCTCCACCGTCTTCGAGCTCTGAGAGCCAAAGAGAGTGGTAGATGACCCCTTAGAGGGTTCCACCTCAGCTTCATCCTCTCCGCGTCCGTCCACCTCCATCTCCATCTCATCACCGTCATCACTACTCAGGTCCACCACGGGCACATCAGGGGCCTCGGTCTGTACCTCGGGAAAAACAATGTTCAAAGGCTCAACGTCTAGGGGATCACTCCTATCTTCTGTGGCCAGGCACTGGTACTTGTTCATTTGGTCAAGATCCATAAGGGCAACTCTCTCCCAATTAGTTATCATTCTTGGGTTGCGAATCGCTCTCCTCACCAGTTCAACGACGTTCAATGCCTGATCTCTCTCTCTGAGAAACCTGCACAAAACCCCCATCACAAAATTTCTTAATCTACTAGTATCCCCCAACACCAATATGTCACCGTTCAAAATCAATTTCTTCTTGGCCTCCCACAACCGGGGTGGGACAAAAGGCCCCCATTGGTACTTCTCACAAAAATACTGGAAGGACTCCATGACAGCCTAAGCCACCCAAAGGCCACCTTCCTATAGATACCACTTGACAGTTTACAAACAGCGAAGGTATCAGGAGTGGTTCCATCTCCTAGTTCTAATAGACGGACGGGACCAAACTGACGGGTGTCATCGTTATCCAGAAGAAAACAAGAGCAGAGATGAAGAAGAGATTAAAAAACACAAGTTACTTACGGATTGAAATGGGGAAGAAGGAAACGCAAAGTAAAGAGCGGCAGATTTTTCTCTCTCTAAGGCAATTTGAAAGCTTGAAGGTGAATACGGGTTAACCCGTATTAATTAGCCCACAAACCATTCCCCTCGAACCACGAACCGGCGCCAACGTTTGGAAATTAGAAATTTCGTCAGTTGGCATTTATGGCGCCTCTTGGATGGCTGACACGTACCCTCCGTACCTGTCACGCGCTGTCTCTTCACCTGCCAAGGGGCCCACCAGTTTAACCTGGAGGCAGAGCAATAAAGTTTCTACAAGCTTCTCCACATGCCTCTCACATGTGCCGATTTTGCACGGGAGGCAGAGCAAAATGTTGGTGTTATGCCCTAGGCCTATGATTGATAGACTTATGTGTTGACATTATTTATTATTATATGAAATGTTTATCATTTAATTATTATATGTTTTGCATGTTTGTTTATAATAATCTCCGTCCCTAATTATTATGTGAATAATTAGTATAAATGTTAATGGATAATTATATGCATGGAGATGCACATTAAATTTATAGGTACTTGTTAGAGAACAAGTGACTGGACTTGATCCGCATGAGATTTATGTCATGATCAAATGTCATAATTAAATCTCATAAGATCACTTCATTTAATCCCTAGACCTAGATTATCATGACCTTACATATGATGAAAGTCATGTTTGATTTTAGTCAAACGATATCTTAACACGATATTTATAAAGGCTAATTTTAGCATGATCGGATTCATGATGGGAATGATGATAAGTCAAGATGGAATTTGTCCCTCGAAAGAGAGATGTTTTGCTTGGATCCCTCGATGAGTGATAATGATGAAAGTGTATGGCCATACCCAATGCGATTAGATTATCATTATACTCAAGATCAAGAAAGCATTGAACAAGTACAAGTTGACAAGGACCATGACTTGTGTTCAATATAACATCGTGAGACAAAGGGAGAAATGGAAGTGTACCATTGGAAACGTGAACTCTTACGTTATATTATTTGGGTAGATATAATGGCTTGCTAGAGACCGCTTATGTCTTATGAGGGTCGATATGATCGAGCTCATTGCCAACATAATATAATCCTATTGGGTCACACACAATAAGAATGAATTTGATAAACCAAGGGAAGAATGATTGAGAAACTCTTTGTCAGTCTTGCTTGGTCGTGCGACAGAAACAGTCCATGGGACTCGTCTGGTCGTGCGACACAACAAGACCTTAGAGGCGGTTTGAAGACTGGTTTCCTAATTTGATTAGGAAACATATTCCATACTAATGTAGTATAAATATGAAGGTCTGTCAACCCAAAAACCCTAGCCGAAATTCTGAAAAGAAAATCACAATATTTTCAATATTCTTCCAAGGTTTAAAGGATCTAGCAATCTTCAAGAAAAGTTCTTGGATTCATTCAAAGGTGTGGATACCGAAAGAGGGTCTTCGCTCATTCATTGATCAAGGCTTAGAGTTCAAGCAATCTGAAGAACGAAGTTTGTGATTCAAAATCACATTGATTAATCATTCGATAGCTCAAGAACGGAAAGCGTTCAAGGTTGGTTTTAGCTATCTCATAGCATTCAAATTAATTGTATAGAACGGATCCTAGGCTCATTGGGTTTTATGTTAATTAGATGCTTAATTACGCTGCGCATGGACCCGTAAAACCCAACAGTGGTTGTAAGTACCCAAATCCGGATCGTCCAAATCCGTCAGAAAGTTAACCGAAATCCGTTAATTGGCCCGCTCCAGGTTAACCGTAACTCGTTAAACTCCTCGTTGTCGTGCCAACGAGACGTCCCGGGACTGCCCCGTGCATCCCGACGTCAAAGCATACTTAACACGTGTCATCTCACGTAAAAGTATGGCTTTCCCTGAAAAACGCACTTTCCGACACTTTTCGGGGGCGTTTCGGACATTTTCCGGACTGTTATTTTAAAAAACGGACAAAACCGGGACCCGGGAACAAACTCCCACATAGGCTGGTGACTCACAGGGCACGTGGCAGCCATGCCACCTCCCTCTAGTTGTAACGACCCGAGCCCGAAGCCCGACCCGCTACACAGGCACCACACACTGGCCCACTAAGCACCTCCTCAATTGGGTCAACCACAGCCCATCACAGGCCTCCAAAAGTCCAATGGATGATTTGATGCTTAGTAGTAGTGTATGGGCCTTCTATATATCACACTAAATTTCCACATATTTTCGATGTGGGATGGGGGATATCACATTCTCCCCCACTCAAACCCTTGCCGTCTCTGGCAAGGTCAATTCAATACCCAGATCGTCCCCCAGGCTAGCTCGCAAGCCTTAAGGCCGGGGGTCCGCTCTGATACCATTTGTAACGACCCGAGCCCGAAGCCCGACCTGCTACGCAGACACTACACACTGGCCTACTAAATACCTCCTCATTTGAGTTAACCACAGTCCATCACAGGCCTCCAAAAGTCAAAGTTTCAATGGATTATTTGATGGTTAGTAGTAGTGTATGGGCCTTCTATATATCACACTAAATTTCCACATATTTTCGATGTGGGATGGGGGATATCACACTAGTCACCCTTCAATCACAAATCAAGCTGAAAAGACCAAAATACCCCTGGAATTCAGTCAAAGTCCGGCCGGACTCCCTGTGCAAACTTTCTGAAATTGCCAGCAAGCCCCTCAGAATTCCAAAATACCACAAAACCCCCTGGATTCAGTCCAAGTCCGTCCGGACTCCTACTGCAATTTTCACCTATAAATAGAAATGGCTGTCAATGTGAGGACCCCGACCCGGAACCTACACGTGTCCCGAGTTGGAGCGTCCTCATACTAACCCAAAAACACTAAACTTTTAAAACTTTGCTTTGACTTTCCAAACATAACCATTAATAACATAACATTTCAAAAGAACTCCACTCAACTCCACATCGGAGGAGGAGATAACTAACTTTGAAACGGTCAACAGTTTAGTTACAAAAGATTAAGGTTATGACGTAGAGTTTAAAGTTTATAATTACAAACTCCAAGAAAGGAATTATCAAAATACAATTTTATACATCACCCTACGTACCCCGACAATACCCCAAAAGATTACTCCAAACTCCTCTCCGCCCTTACTTGGCCGGTCCGCCTGTCTCGGGATCTAAAACAGTAAAGGGAGAGGGGTGAGAATAAATCTCAGCAAGCTATTACGAATGCAGCAATATGCCAAATAAATGCAACATATAACAAGTCGCACATAACACATTGGAAAAGCTGTAAACACATTCCATTACCTTGGTTTACCTTTTCCCGTCTGAACAGTAGTCGTACAACATTGGGTATAATAATACTCCAATTATACAGTGAGCTGCTTAAGCAATACTCACGTCTTATAAGACCCGTTTTTCAGGGAACCAAATAAGACAGTAGCAACTCTGTAAGGCTTTTGGCTCAATACAGATGCTATACCCCATCCTGTGGCCACAGGAGGGGACGGCCACAGATATAACATAATCCGATCACATTAGGTCACACTTCCATAATTGATCGTATTATGTTATACCCCCAATGTCAGCTGACTCACACATTATCAAGCACATAGTAGATACTTGAATAAATCCACAAAAAGGGATAACAATATATCAACATGGTAAAATATACTCATGTCCAACCAATATCATAGTGCAGCAATTGATCAATACACTATGCATAATATAATAATGTATATGAACTCAATGTAAGGCAAGGAAGTACCATCAATCCATCCTACAAGGTCATTATACAATAATACATAGCCTCTTTAAAGGTCTAAGTTGAATCTACCAAGTTGGGATCATAATTGTCTAGTTACCAAACTAGGTTAGCTAACGTTTTCCAAGCAACATTTAAAGTACTTCCACTATTCCATTTTGATCACTTAGAATGTCATTGTGAAGCCAAAGTATTCTACTTTAATCTAGGTTAAAGAGATTTCATTTTGGTTCGAGTTTGATTAGGTTTGAACAGCTCTAAAGTTGATACCTTGAAACCAGGCCAGGG
Organism: Adenophora triphylla var. japonica; assembly: GCA_022495995.1. Classification (NCBI taxonomy): domain Eukaryota; kingdom Viridiplantae; phylum Streptophyta; class Magnoliopsida; order Asterales; family Campanulaceae; genus Adenophora; species Adenophora triphylla. Next base: position 989,954 of record JAFEMH010000079.1, read on the forward strand.
CACGACTCGTCCCCCAGGGCACGACTCGTGCCCCTTTGACCCCTCTCTGATTCTGGCGTCCCCTCACAGGTCACGACTTCCCTTTATCCAAGGCACGACTCGTGACCAAAGTTTGGCCCAGGGCACGACTCGTCCCCCAGGGCACGACTCGTGCCTTAGCCCAGAAACTGAAAAACAGCAGAAATCAACACAAAAAATCCCAAGAAACCCAATGTCCAACCAAATGACTTCCAATTTGTGAACTAAAAGGGCATTTCCAACTTTGGTAACTTCATTCTACTCACTTAACTCCATGGAATCATATCTTAAACCTAGATCATTATAAATTCCATGAACCATAACATTTCCTTAATCTAAGAAAGTTTCCCAAGCAACAAAGCAAATAGAACATCCATAAGAACATAATTATTCATGAACATTCAAAGAAGGAAAAGGGTCATAATAACTCACCTTTGCCAATACAAGAGGAAATGATGATTTTCTAGGCTTGATCAATTCCCTTGGATGAACTACTCACAAAAGGACACTTAGATTTGAATTTGGTTGTGAAATGAACTTGGTAGGAACTCTTGAAATGAAAAGCTTTCACAAGGCTTCCATGGAGGAAGTGAAAGAAGAAGAATGAAGAAGAAGGAGGAAAGTGACTAGAGGAAGTATGGGGAGTGGGAAGGGAGGTATGGGAGGATAGGAGGAGTGTTGACTAATGAGGACCTAGGTTGAGGGAATAAGGGGAAAGAAAATGGCCCCCCCTCAACTCAAGGCTTTCACCAATTAATTAACCCATCTCCCTATTTATTTATCTACCCAAATTATCCTCCTCTTATTATTTATTTATTTGTTATTTTTATATTTTTCTTAGAACATAATTTTATTTTATTATCCTTTATCCTATCATATGAAATCAATTATATAAAAATGGTCATATAATATTAACAATAATAATAAAACACACAATGTGATATTAAAATTAATGCCTAGGTTTAGGGTCGTTACACTCACTCCCCCTTAAAGAAAATTCGTCCCGAATTTTAAAAAAGAAAAACTTACTTGGATTTTCAAACAACCACGGGTATTTCGCTCTCATCTCCGACTCTAGCTCCCACGTCGCTTCCTCAACGGTGTGGTTCTTCCAAAGGACCTTCACTATAGGAATACTCTTAGACCTCAACTCCTTAACTTGGAACTCTAGGACTCTCAAGGGTTCCTCAACATACGACATGTCCGCTTGGACATCATCGGGGGGAGAACTCAAGATGTGGGAAGGATCATGACAATACTTCCTCAACATCGAGACATGGAAAACATCATGAAGTAAAGAAAGAGACGGAGGCAATGCCAACCGGTAAGCCAAATCTCCAATCTTCTCTAAGATCTCAAACGGACCAACGAACCTCGGAGCCAATTTACCCTTATTGCCAAACCTCTTGATTCCCGTCCTCGGAGAGACCTTCAAGAACACAAAGTCACCAACCTGAAAAGATAAATCCCGTCTTCTATTGTCGGCGTAGCTTTTCTGTCTACTCTGAGCCGTCTTCAATCTATCCCGAATCACCTTGATCTTCTCCGTAGAATCTCGAACCAAATCCGGGCCCCAAAGTCTCGCTTCACCAACCTCGTCCCAACACATCGGAGATCGACACTTCCTACCATACAACGCTTCATACGGAGCCATCTCAATACTAGACTGATAACTGTTGTTGTAGGCAAACTCCACTAAAGGTAGATGATCCTCCCAAGACAATTGGAAATCCATTACACAAGCTCGTAACATATCCTCAAGTATCTGAATAGTTCTCTCGGACTGACCATCGGTTTGAGGATGAAACGCCGTACTAAAACACAACTTAGAACCCAAGGCTTCATGCAATGCTCTCCAAAATCTAGAAGTAAACCTCGGATCTCTGTCGGAAACAATACTAACCGGAACCCCATGAAGTCGAACGATCTCTTTCATATACAACTGGGCTAACTTCTCTAACGAAAACTTAGTTGACACCGGAAGAAAATGAGCCGACTTCGTCAATCTATCCACAATAACCCATATAGCATCCATCTTCTTCGCGGTGAGAGGTAAACCCGAAACAAAATCCATCGAGATCCCTTCCCATTTCCATTCCGGAATATCTAATGGTTGAAGTAGTCCCGCCGGTCTTTGATGTTCTGCCTTAATCTGTTGACAAGTTAAACACTTAGATACATAATCCGCTATTTCCCTCTTCATACCATTCCACCAATACCCACGCTTCAAATCTTGATACATTTTGGTACTACCCGGATGAATCGCAAACTTAGACTTATGGCCATCCTCTAAAACACGCTTCTTGATTTCCGGCGATGAAGGAACGCAAATTCTCCCTTGAAAGGTTAATATCCCATCTCTATTTAAAGCAAAATCCCCGGCTTTCCCATCTTGCACTTGATCAAAAATTTTCTTCAACTCCGGATCACCTTGTTGAGCTTCCTTCAAATCTCCATACAAAGTCAGAACGGCTCGAACATTCGTAATAATTACCTTACTCTTCAATTCTCGGGAACTCAAAGCTGTCACATACGCCTTTCGGCTAATCGCATCCGCTACAACATTTGCCTTTCCTGGATGATAAGAAATTATACAATCAAAATCCTTCAAAAACTCTAACCATCTCCTTTGCCGGTTATTCAACTCCTTTTGGGTAAACAAATACTTCAAACTTTTATGGTCGGTAAAAATCTCAAATTTCGCTCCATAAAGATAATGCTTCCACTTATGCAACGCAAATACAATCGCCGCCAACTCCATATCATGAGTAGGGTAATTCTGTTCCGCCGGTGATAACTTCCTAGAGGCATACGCAATCACTTTCCCATTTTGCATCAACACACATCCCAAACCCGCCTTCGAGGCATCACTATAAATAACAAAATTCTCGCAACCATCCGGAAGGGTAAGAATAGGAGCCGTTGTCAACCTCTTCTTCAATTCATCAAAGCTTGCTTCACACTTGGAATCCCATACAAACGATACATCTTTCCGAGTCAACCTAGTCAACGGAGTCGCAATCCGAGAAAACCCTTCAATGAACCTCCGATAATACCCCGCCAAACCAAGAAAACTACGGACCTCGGTCACAGTCGAAGGTTGCTTCCAATTAACCACGGCTTCAATCTTTGAAGGATCCACGGAAATTCCCGAACTCGACACAACATGCCCCAAGAAAGAAATCTGCTCAAGCCAAAACTCGCACTTACTGAACTTGGCGTACAACTGCTTCTCCCGAAGAACTGACAAAACAATCCTCAAATGATTCTCATGCTCTTCCCGGGACTTAGAGTAAACAAGAATATCATCTATGAACACTACCACAAAGCTATCAAGATAAGGCTTGAAGACACGATTCATCATATCCATAAACACGGCTGGAGCATTAGTCAACCCGAAAGGCATCACAACAAACTCATAATGACCATATCTAGTCCGGAAAGCTGTCTTAGCAATATCATCCGGTCAAATCTTCAACTGATGGTATCCGCTTCTCAAATCAAGCTTTGAGTAGATAACGGAACCTTGGAGTTGGTCAAACAAATCGTCTATATGCGGAAGGGGATATTTATTCTTAATGGTGGCTTGGTTCAACATACGATAGTCAATACACAATCGTAAGGTACCATCCTTCTTCCTAACAAACAAGACCGGTGCTCCCCACGGAGACACACTAGGACGAATAAAACCTCGGTCTAACAATTCTTGCAATTGGACCTTCAACTCTTTTAACTCGGCCGGAGCCATTCTATAGGGTGCTTTAGAGATAGGAGCGGTGCCGGGCACTAAGTCAATACAAAACTCTACCTCACGATCTGGAGGCATAGAGTACTCACTAGAAAACACATCGCTAAACTCATTCACAACCGAAACATGAGCTAACTCGGAAGACTTTTTATTGGAATCTACCACATAAGCTAAGTAACCCGCACACCCCTTAGATAGCATCTTTCTAGCTTTTAAGGCAGAAATAACATGTAACCCGAACATAGATCTATCCGCATCAAATATAAAAGTAGGCACGTCAGGCATAGCAAATGAGACTCGTTTTCTACGACAGTCTACCAAAGCATGACACTGACTCAACCAATCCATCCCAAGGATCACATCAAAATCACGGATTGGTAACTCGACCAAATCCACCGGCAATACATGCCCACATATAGTCACATCACAACCAGGATATATCAAAGAAGATGTGAGGCTCTCTCCCATAGGAGTAGAGACCTCTAACACATAAGGCATAGATTCAGGCAAGGTATGCAATGAGAATGCAAAATGCGATGCCACAAATGAATGGGAAGACCCGGGATCTATAAGAATGCGGGCCTTAACTCCTGAGACAGGAACTATACCTCTAATGACGGCATTAGGATCGACCTCTCCTCGACCCAAAGCAAACACACGACCTTGGACTCTATCCTTAGGTTTCCCATCAACATCTCTCTTCACACCACTACCTTGTCCCCCAAATCCGGTACCCGAAGCTTGCTTATTCTGTAACTTGGGGCAATTCCTCCTAAAATGGCCTGCCGACCCACACTCCAAACACTTTCCTTGTTTGCTCCAACACTTGTCCTCCGAATGCCCTAGCCTCTTGCAAAACCCACATGTTGCCCCAAACTGACCTGGAGTCGCACGATTTGCCGGAGTCGCCACATTTCCTCCTCGATTTGCTCCGGAGTAAATGTCCTCGGCGCACCCTATTCCGTCCCGAACCTTGACCTTGGAATCTATTCCTGTTTCCGCCTTCATTCTTACCACGATGCTCCTCTATGTCATTCTCAATCCGATACGCCATATTCACTGCTGCTTGGAAGTTGGCGAAGTTATGCGTCAATAACTGCTTTCGGAACTCAACCCTTAAACCTTTCACAAACCGGTAGACTCGCCTCTCCTCATCCGGCACCAAATGAGGACAATATCGGGCCAATTCTGTGAACTTTGCTGAATACTGCGCTATCGTCATCGTCCCTTGCTCCAGCTTCTAAACTCGCCTTCCTTCTTGTCTCTAGTAACCATCGGTACAAAGTGATCCCGGAACTTGCGTGTGAAGTTCTCCCATGTCTCGTGGTGTCAAATCCCGGTCCCAACCATCCTTCACTACCTGCCACCAGTGCTCCGCTGGTCCTTCCAACTTGAAAACGGCACATCTCACCTTCTCCGCATCCGAACTCTCCATAGCTGCGAAAATCTTATTCATAGCCTCAAGCCACCTCTTAGCCTTCACCGGATCCGGATCTCCGTTGAAGCTAGGAGGAGACATCTTCACGAACTTCTCCAAACCATGTTGCCCGTCGCCTTGATTCTCGATTCGGTTCTCGATTGAGTTGCCATATGCCGAAGAAACCCTCGGAACATATCCATCATCTCGACATTCGGATTACCAACACCACCCAAACCCGCATTCGATCACCATCATTTCCCGCCATTACAACAAACTCCCGCATTAAACACTCGACGTCGCTATCACACACTCTCACTCGCCTAGACTCTACCCGAGAATTCTAACCGAGCTCGATATTAACCGTGAGGACCCCGACCCGGAACCTACACGTGTCCCGAGTTGGAGCGTCCTCATACTAACCCAAAAACACTAAACTTTTAAAACTTTGCTTTGACTTTCCAAACATAACCATTAATAACATAACATTTCAAAAGAACTCCACTCAACTCCACATCGGAGGAGGAGATAACTAACTTTGAAACGGTCAACAGTTTAGTTACAAAAGATTAAGGTTATGACGTAGAGTTTAAAGTTTATAATTACAAACTCCAAGAAAGGAATTATCAAAATACAATTTTATACATCACCCTACGTACCCCGACAATACCCCAAAAGATTACTCCAAACTCCTCTCCGCCCTTACTTGGCCGGTCCGCCTGTCTCGGGATCTAAAACAGTAAAGGGAGAGGGGTGAGAATAAATCTCAGCAAGCTATTACGAATGCAACAATATGCCAAATAAATGCAACATATAACAAGTCGCACATAACACATTGGAAAAGCTGTAAACACATTCCATTACCTTGGTTTACCTTTTCCCGTCTGAACAGTAGTCGTACAACATTGGGTATAATAATACTCCAATTATACAGTGAGCTGCTTAAGCAATACTCACGTCTTATAAGACCCGTTTTTCAGGGAACCAAATAAGACAGTAGCAACTCTGTAAGGCTTTTGGCTCAATACAGATGCTATACCCCATCCTGTGGCCACAGGAGGGGACGGCCACAGATATAACATAATCCGATCACATTAGGTCACACTTCCATAATTGATCGTATTATGTTATACCCCCAATGTCAGCTGACTCACACATTATCAAGCACATAGTAGATACTTGAATAAATCCACAAAAAGGGATAACAATATATCAACATGGTAAAATATACTCATGTCCAACCAATATCATAGTGCAGCAATTGATCAATACACTATGCATAATATAATAATGTATATGAACTCAATGTAAGGCAAGGAAGTACCATCAATCCATCCTACAAGGTCATTATACAATAATACATAGCCTCTTTAAAGGTCTAAGTTGAATCTACCAAGTTGGGATCATAATTGTCTAGTTACCAAACTAGGTTAGCTAACGTTTTCCAAGCAACATTTAAAGTACTTCCACTATTCCATTTTGATCACTTAGAATGTCATTGTGAAGCCAAAGTATTCTACTTTAATCTAGGTTAAAGAGATTTCATTTTGGTTCGAGTTTGATTAGGTTTGAACAGCTCTAAAGTTGATACCTTGAAACCAGGCCAGGCACGACTCGTCCCCTGTGGCACGACTCGTGCCCTTTGACCCCTCTCCGATTCCGGCGTCCCTCACAGTCACGACTTCCCTTTATCCAAGGCACGACTCGTGACCAAAGTTTGGCCCAGGGCACGACTCGCCCCCAGGGGCACGACTCGTGCCTTAGCCCGAACCGAAAAACAGCAGTAAATCAACACAAAAATCCCAAGAAACCCAATGTCCAACCAAATGACTTCCAATTTGTGAACTAAAAGGGCATTTCCAACTTTGGTAACTTCATTCTACTCACTTAACTCCATGGAATCATATCTTAAACCTAGATCATTATAAATTCCATGAACCATAACATTTCCTTAATCTAAGAAAGTTTCCCAAGCAACAAAGCAAATAGAACATCCATAAGAACATAATTATTCATGAACATTCAAAGAAGGAAAAGGGTCATAATAACTCACCTTTGCCAATACAAGAGGAAATGATGATTTTCTAGGCTTGATCAATTCCCTTGGATGAACTACTCACAAAAGGACACTTAGATTTGAATTTGGTTGTGAAATGAACTTGGTAGGAACTCTTGAAATGAAAAGCTTTCACAAGGCTTCCATGGAGGAAGTGAAAGAAGAAGAATGAAGAAGAAGGAGGAAAGTGACTAGAGGAAGTATGGGGAGTGGGAAGGGAGGTATGGGAGGATAGGAGGAGTGTTGACTAATGAGGACCTAGGTTGAGGGAATAAGGGGAAAGAAAATGGCCCCCCCTCAACTCAAGGCTTTCACCAATTAATTAACCCATCTCCCTATTTATTTATCTACCCAAATTATCCTCCTCTTATTATTTATTTATTTGTTATTTTTATATTTTTCTTAGAACATAATTTTATTTTATTATCCTTTATCCTATCATATGAAATCAATTATATAAAAATGGTCATATAATATTAACAATAATAATAAAACACACAATGTGATATTAAAATTAATGCCTAGGTTTAGGGTCGTTACAGTCAAAGCCAAAGGAAGGAACTTTTTTTACCCCAAAATCACTCTACCCCACGGCCAAACTGATTTTCACCCCTTCCGAGCTCCCGTTTTGTCTCGATTCGCGTGAAACCTTCGTAATTCGATCAAATACGCCCCTTACCACTTCGAAACAACCTTTCGAACTACTTTCCGTGTCCCGTACACAACTTTCGAGCCAAAGGAGTCGACCCTAGCCATAGGTATAACTCCCTCTCTCTAAATCTCTCGTTTCGTCTCGGTTTACGCGCCAGTCGCTACAACCGTTTCGAACAGCGTTATCAAAATGTAGACGCCTCCGTCTAACGGGGTCCGATACGTTTTAGCCCCTCGATCCTCTTCTCTTTCCGTAAGAGAAGTAATCACGGGTTAAAACGGCGTTCCGATCCCGTTCCGTTTACTTTTATGTCATTTACCAATTCCGGATCGATCGATCCGTTGATCGTCATTTAATTTCTGTCATTTACAATTCCGAGTCGTTTGACTCGTCGATCGTCATTTACAATTCTGAGCCGATTGGCCTCGTTGATCGTCATTTACGATTCCGGATCGTTTGATTCCGTTGATACCGCACTTTAAATACTGTCATTTACAAAGTCCGACCCGTTTGGATCGTGATAGTATTTACTTTTTAAAGTCCGAGTCGCAACCCGATTCGTTGATCGCATATCATTTAATACGCATTTTTCCCGTAAAAATCGTTAACAATGTAATGCTCGGTTCAAAACCGGAGTTCGTCCTTCGAACTCTCTTTCAAAACACGCGAAATGACGTTCGGCCTCCGAACGCTCATCTTCAAACTAAAAGCCGCCATTTGACACTTAAAATCATTTAATACGCATTTTTCCCGTAAAAATCGTTAACAATGACGCGCCCGGTTTAAAAAACTGGAGTTCGACCTTCGAACTCCTTTTCAAACTCAAAATCGACGTTTGCAACGCAAACGCTCATTTCCGTCTCAAAATCGACGTTTGCCACGCAAACGCTCATTTCAAACTCAAAATCGACGTTTGCCACGCAAACGCTCATTTTCGTCACCTAATCAACGTTTGTCATTCAAACCAAGATTAAGCTTGTCATTCAAGCCCCCATTTCAAAAAACACACACACACACACACGTTTTCGAGAAAGGTAGAAAGACTCGTCATGCGAGGCGTTTCGGGCGATCTCGTAATACTCTACCCGAAATTTAACGTGACCTCCGAACCTAACAATCTCTGGTACTAAAAAAGCTTTTTACTCGTTTTTGCTACCAATAAAAATGATCCCCCGTTTTCAAATCCTTTTCCTAAGTTTTTGCTACCAATAAAAACGACACCATTTTCTAAAAGCCGTTTCTCAACGTTTGGGCTCAAAATACAAAAACCGCGTGGCGACTCCTCATTTTTTCCTTCCCATGAAGCGAGGTCTCAGACACCAACCCCCCGCGAAAGACAACCGCCTTTCGCATCGCGCGAAATCCGGGTAATTTCAGTTGGCGACTCCGCTGGGGAAAAGATACTTTTTTCAAAACTACCGTTGTTTTCTAAAAAGCCTTCCGTGGGTCAAACTTTCGTTTACCCTTCCTCGTTTTCGTGTGTGTGTGTTCCTTTAAACCTCGAACGGTTTTTTTTTCGAAAGACATTACATTGTCAACTTTTCAAAATCTTTCCATGTTTGTGCATCCCCATTCATGTTTGATTTTCGTGCTGTCTTTTGAACTGTGCATCATAAATTCTTTAAGACACATTCTGAAAAATCTCTGTTTTACTCAGAAAAAGAATTTTAGTGACCGCACACTACGCGCACTTGCTGCCTCGGAACACCGCACTTCACGTGCACTTGGCTCCGCCTCGTACACCTGTGCACACTACAACCCCTAAACCGAGATGGCCTTATCGCTGCACCCCGATTGGTCTCGCGTACACCTTTCGGGGCGCACGGGGTCGTCCCAAACATCCCATCCTAGCCCGTGTAATCCATGCACTCTTTGTGTCACACTTTGTCCAAGACCCCGGTTGGTTTTGGCTTAGCGCGTGTCATAAAGCCTAAGTGTATGTTTTTACGCCGGGCCCTGCTCCGAGTCAAGCTCGAGAGTTTGATACCAAAGGTCGTTCCTGACCCAAAGTCTCGCGCTCTTCAGCCTTGACTTTAACGCGGAGCTCTGCCGAAAAATATACCCGAAGGTTCAATGTGACGCCGTGTCACCAAACCTCGTCGTATGTACTGTGCCAGCCACAACTCGGCCAACGCCAAAAGCTAAGGTCTCTCGCACAAGCGAGTCAGGAGAGGTCATGCCCAAATTTTGGCACGATCCCCGCCTTAACTTAAGGACGTTGACTTCGACTGTGGCCCGTGCGTCACATACGTTGAAAGTTTGCGTGATCAGCTAGCCTTAAGTTCACTTTTTCCTTTGTCGGTGGAACTCGCTTGCCTTATCAGACCTCGCTCGGGATAGTCCATCCTGAGAAAGATGATCTACAATGGAAACGAGGGGCTTATAAGCGTAGTGACGAGATCCACTGATTAGAGCTCTAGGATTAGTTGCGAAAAAGAAGACCCGCTCTTTTCCAACCGATTAGGACTCTGAGAAAACGCGCTTTAAGTAAACATTAATCGGTAACTGCACATTGCACAAGCCCGAAACCTTGAGCCAAATACCCTTTTCCGAAGCCTAAACCCTTCCTTTCGTTCCCTGCAGGCGAGCGAGAAAGTGGTTCGTATTTCCGGGTCGGCGCCTTGCCGTAATCACGAGTAACGGCGGTGTCGAGACAGTTCTTCGGTTCCCTCGGTTCCCTCGGCCGGAATTTCCGACATGTCTAGTTCACCGAGAAATCGTGACGGGGAAGGACCCCCGCCACCGGCAGATATGACATTGGAAGAAGCCATCCGGGCTTGTGAGGTTCACAAGAGGCGTAGAAGATCGGCGGAATTTCGTGGTACGGCTTCTGAATGAGCGTGGTATAGCGGCTATCCCCCGGTCAGACGGTACTTTTGTCCTAGTCGAGGATGACGATTCCCCGAAACCAGTTCACCAAGCCTTCAACCAGGTTCCTCCCCCGCCAACTTACGGGATGCCTTCCAACCAAGGAAACAGCCGACCTAGGCTCCACATTGCTACTTCTCAGGGCAACCCTGTCATTTTTGGCCAGCCCAGTGCTACTCCTATCACTCAATACCACCAGCGCACCACTGTACCATCTCGAGATGCCAATATCCCTCAATACCCTCCCGGGTTCGTCCCGTTGCCTATACACGAATCCACACAAACACCGGGACAAACCCCGATACGCTTCGTAAAAGGCCCCCGTATATCCCATATATCAAGCCTTCCACCTCCAATCACTACCGCTCACGTGGTAGCACCGCGCCGAGCCTCACGGTCCACCACTGGCTGGACCCAACCTTAGCCTGGATGGTCGAGCGGATGAAAGACACAAAGCCACCATGAGCGGCTCAAAGCGAGAAACGCTCAAATCCACGGATCCGAGAATGGTCACGCCTCTCCCTGCCAAGTTCAGAATGCCGGAGATGGACCGATTCGACGGAACCGAATGTCCTCAAACGCACGTTGACACCTACGTTCTCGGCATGAGAGCAAAAGGAGCAACCCTCCAGCAAATGGCCGACCACTTCCAGCATACGCTCAAAAGTTCAGCGTTACGATGGTTTCTGAGGGTCAAGCCTGCGGATCGTCACACCTGGGATCAGATTAGTAACATCTTCCTGGAACGGTACCGATCCAACTTAGAGTGGGAAACAAGTCGTGAGGACTTAATCACCACTGAGCAGAAAGCGGATGAAAGTGTTGGGGAATTCTACAAGAGGTGGAGCTGGAAACTCTCCGAGATCATGGAGCCACTCTCCAAAGATGAACAGATGCGGATCTTCAAGTCCTGCTTAAGACCGTCCTCAGAACTCTCATCAGTCATCATTTCTTCCCAGATCTCCGGGCCATGGTCAATGCCGGCTCACATTTCGAGAAGAATCTCAAGGAAAAGTTGGCTACTGCACAGCCATACAGATACCGCTCAGCAGTTGCATTCAATCCCGCACCGGCCCCCGGCAAAGGGAAAGATACGTCTGTCAACTACATCCATCAGGGACAACAGTCGGGCAACAGAAACCCAGTCCCGCAAAGCAACAATTCTACTCAGAAGCAGCCTGTCGTACACTTCGACAAGTTGGACATGCCACTGAGCAAGATGCTGGAAGGGTTAATCAAGGAAGGTCTCCTTAAACCCGTTGCAAATTACAAACCCAAAAATCCCGTAGCCAATGCGGACAAGAGCAAATACTGCGCCTTCCATCAGTATCACGGCCATACCACAGACAACTGTTTGGGGTTACGATACGAAATCCAGAACTTGATAGAAGAAGGCAAGTTGGAGCGCCCCCGTGGGCCCAATACAGTCGGAAACCCTTTTCCGAACAATAACAGCGTGAATTCCATTGAGTGGGTGCCCAAGAAGATTGCCACAGAACCAGTTTCTCCGCCTCTTCCAGTCGGGTCCTCATCAAATGTCCACATCAGCTACGATGTTTGTGACTGCTCCGCCTGCCTGGAGTACGAGTCTCAAGATATGGTCCGGAGCGATCCTCCGCGAAAACAGAAGAAGAAGTCCTCTCAACAGCAACTGAGAGAAAGATACGAGGCTGGGGACACCAGTGTAGGTACACTCGGAGAGCCTTCCGGGAGGTTCGACTACTACGTACTGTACTCCAGCCAGTCCTCTCTTCCTCCAGGCCATGCAGCTTTAAAGCAAACAGGGATGGGAAAGCCGAAAAGTCCTGCTGACAACAGAGCTCAGACCCTGGGACACCGGAATACCTCAGATCTTGGTAATCTTACTGCCAGTCAGAAGCCTAACCCTCCGCGGGATCAGCCAAGATTCAATCTGTCCAGCTTCCGAGCTCGGACCGGTAAAGGAAGATCAAGGTCCGCTTGGCACTCGCACTCGATCAACGTGCTAACCAAGGGCGGCAACCGCCACAAACAGCCTCAACACAATCCCGAGGCTCCAGCAAAGGCTTTACCTCGCAAGAGGAAGACAGGAAACGGATGGCTTGATGACTCTCCTTCTCCGGATAGAGACCAGATCTACGATTCCCGACTGTACGGCAGTATGATCACGTTCTGTGACGAAGATCTACCGAGAGATGCCTCGGGGCACAATGAAGCTCTGTACATCACTCTCAAGCTCAACACCATAACACTCCCCGGAGTATTGGTAGACAACGGGTCAGCCGTTAACATTCTCCCTCTCAGCATGATGTGAGCCCTCCGTATCAATGAAAGCCATCTGATCCTGTCTACTCGGACTATCAAGGCCTACGACAGCTCGTCTCGTCCCATCCTGGGGACGGTAACTCTGGAACTCTGGTTCGAAACCCAAATGGTGCCAGCAAAATTCCACGTAATGGACATTCCATCCGAATTCACAGCTCTGTTAGGACGCCCTTGGCTACATCACATGAAAGCCATAGCCTCCACTCTCCATCAGTGTGTTAAGTTCATTAACCGGCAGGGAGATCTTGAAGTCATCCGAGGGGATAGTTTCCTCATAGGGAACGAAGCCGAGACAATAGCCAAGCGTGTCCGTACTCAGGCACCGGGGTTACCTCCTTCGAATCAACCAAGGGACTACCGGGGCAAATCTCATCAGAATCCCTCAGAGTCCGGAGATGCTAACTATGTAAACGTGCTCGAACAGGCGGGACCCTGAAGCAGTCCGATACATCAAGTTCAACTGTCGTTTCCAACATTTGGAGGCAGATTGGAAAGAAACGCTGAACATCGCCATGATGCGGGCACATAAACCCCCAGTCTCCAATCGGAGATTCGTCAGCATTCTCCAAACCAACTCTCTGGCCCCGCCAGGCGAAGAAATCTTTGTGATAAAAGTCAACAAGCATCGTCATTCTCGGGATGAATGCATGGAAGTCGTATGGGATGTCCTCCACGAGGAACTACCCGCTGCACCCCTCTTCTCCAATGAAGAGCATGATGTTTTCCTAGCTGCTCCAGCAACGCATCCGGACGCGATACGTCCCTACGTTTGGGTTGAGCCGTCAGACGATGACGAATCAGGACTCTCCGGAGTCGAGGACGCGGCAGACCCGCGGGCAGACCTCTGCATTCACATGCTCAGTTTTGAGGACGGCACTCCTTCCGATCAGGTCACCTACGACCAAGGCTCCAATACCATGGAAATTGTCAAGCTCAACGTCCAGTACAGGCGGCTATCCGACAATTGGAAGCAACTGGTTCACACGACAAAGAATCCCTCCGACCAAGTGGCTGACGACGACTTCGTCAATATCATCTATTCCAGATATCCCGATGTTACCAAGGATCCGATCCTTATCGTCAGATTCTGCAATACCAAAGTCACCCTCGACGACTGCCTGCTCATGGTAAACGAGGCCCTGGCTAAGCGAGCTCAGAGCTCAGCACTACTTCCAGTACCCGGCCCCGGTGGCAGGCCCCGTGCGCGTCGATCCAAGCTTATACCCTCAGCGCCGCGAGGCCAAGGCGGCAGCGAAGGAGACCAAGCTCCTCACCTGCTACGAGTCGAGATCAACCTCGGGAATGCTTCCGCGGCCACCCCGAAAACATCTGTGAAAGTCTTCCCCGCAAGGCGAGTCGGCTTCCGACATAGGAAATGACCACCTCGGCATCAACATGCTCCCGGTTCGGATTCTGTTCCCGGCCGTCACGGCCGGATTGAGACATCACTGCCCGATCATTGCTAGCTCGATAGACTTGGCGATCGAGCGAGATCACGAGGCTGTCAACATTGCGAAATTCAATACCCCGTGGGGTCAATCAACGAGATATGGGCAAATTTCTTGGTAATCGAGATCAAGGAAGGCCGCATGGAATGTCCCAGTCCGACTTCCTTCGTCAACGTAATCCAAGTATTCCCGCCATTCGGCGATTTGAATGTAATCACGGTTACGGACACTAGTCGGATGATGCGCACCTACGGAGGCTGCTTAGCTCTCGCAAGGAAAGCCCTCATGGAACTAGCCGCTCAAGAAAGCCGTCTTTGGGACGAAGACCAAGCTCGAAAGACCGACGGGGACCGAGCCCTTAAAGTGTCACGGGCGGCTTCGGACGAGAAATCTAGAGGCCACTCTAGACCGGTTCGACCTCAAGGGTTTTGCTCATGGCAACTTCCCGGACTACCGTCTGTTCTCATCCAACCCCTCTGCCGGGCGAGGTGGTCAACGGTCCCGATGACCTAGGAGATGGAACGACACGGCATAACGAATCCCGGCGCTTACCTTCTCGGGAAAGCAAGTTCTGTGAAAGCGGCGACGAAGATGATGAAACCATTCTCTTCCAAGCCGGGCATGAAGTCAACAAAACCGGACTCCCGAGGGTCACTGGGAGGATGGGAACGGATCATTTCCGCACTCAAATTGAAAGGCCAACTCGGGGAGAAAGGTCTATTTAAAAACAAGAGGAGGATGGAAATTCGTCTCGAGCAATTACTCGGGAAATTCCACGAGGCCGAGGCATTCGTTTACGAAACGATCAGCGGGACAACAACCGATCACATGGGCGAGATGTTCGGGAAGCCGTGTACTCACCTTCCGACATACCCGCCACTCGAGATAAAACAAAGGAGAAAACTCTCCCCGATGGAGGTTTACCTAGGCCGCACGCCTTGATTCAAAGAAGCAGCTATTCTCACATGGGAAGAAACGCAGGCATTAACTCTCGACGCAGCTCCGCTGCAAGAAAGTTGATGCTGGCCAAGAGTGGAGGTAAATTAGCAAACCATGAGTATCGCCAGACCCAACTCCAGAATGCCCTGAGTATGCTCAGCAAAAAGGAAAGGAACGCGATATACCGTGAAGAGATCAAGGAGACCGTTCGCTTGAGCCGAGAACTCTCCAACCTCCCTCGGAGGGTCGACAACGCACAGTTCGGTTCGAGCGACCCTTTGTTGTGCGCGACATTCGAGCAGTGCGTCAAGCGCTAGGCTACACTCCCCGAGAGGCACCTAAACCGGTATCCTGGGACGAGAATCCGTCAAGCTGCCGAAGCTTTCGGGAATACATCCACAATCAATGAGTTGAGGGAAGACATATGGCCCTATGCTCACGAGGAATCCTCCTCTAACTATGGCTCAACTTCGGAGCGGCTGTTCGAAGGGACCAAACTGATGTCGGCGTTCTAACCCGATCGGGTCAAATCCATGCATTACCACCTAAGGCCACCAAAAAGCTGCGGAGCCGGAACCGCAACCGGCCGGCCCGAAGACGCAAGTTCCCTGAAAGAGGACCCGTTCCTCACTCAGCTCAAGCAGACTCAGGCGAACATTTCCCTTTGGTCTCTGCTCACCTCTTCATATCCTCACAAGCTCAAGCTAGAGGAAAGCCTGGCCCGTACAATGGTCCCCGTGGGACGCAACCCCGAGATGAAGTCATTCGGATGATCGGCAACATCCACTATGGCAACATTATCACCTTCACGAGATTTGGACCTTCCAAAATTTGGGGCGATCACAATGAGCCGCTCTACATCACAGATCCAGTGGACGAGCGTCGCCTTCCCAGCGTGTTGGTAGACGGAGGTTCGGAATGAATGTCTTACCCGCCAAGATGATGGACACCTTGACATCAAGCCCGAGATCTTAAGCCTTGATCCCACACTTTGTCAAGGCCTATGACTCTACTTCCCGTACAGTTCTCAAGGTTGCTACTCTTAACATCTGGTTCGGCAAGCGGGTGATCCCCACCGAGTTCCAAGTATTGGACATTCCAATCACTTTCCACAGACCATCTGGGCGTCCCAGGCTGCATCAAATCAATGGCGTGGCATCCACCCTTCATCAATGCCTCAAGTTCATGCAAGGCAACGAGCTAACCACGGTCTACGGCGACGGCGTCACCACCGAGGGGACCGGCACCAACGACATTCCGGTATTGGAAATCCAAGCATAATGACGACATGGCATTAGCTTGGATTCACTCTGGAGACCTCCAAGATCCAAATATGCAACGTGGACCTTCCACTATATCACGACCAAATTCCTCTGCCATGAGGATGATGAAACTCATGAACTTCATCCCGGGGCCCGGGGCTCGGCAAAAAGGCTGCAAGGCCAACACCAAGTTATTGAAGTCAAGGACCACACCACGGTCCAGGGGCTTGGCTACGTGCCAACACCGGCTGATATCAAGGAAGACAAAGGCTCGCCCGCACCAAGGCGACGGCCGAAAGGGGAACCTCCGACGGCACACCCAACCTCCGGCCTTACAGCTTTGACCTCGCTCATTACTTCACCAAAGGGACCGACAGCGAAGCGAGGGCCAGCAAGGAAGGAACCGGCAGCAGAATGAGGGGACCAGGCCAAGCAGGAATCCGAGGGGACCCGGCAATGGAGCAGCAGAACGAGGGGACCGACAGTGGAACGATGAAGATGAGAAAGAAGCGAGGGATAGTCGGCCGAGACTACGGGAAGAATGGAACAGCTAGCACGGGACCTCAAGCGTTTCAGAGGACTCAAAGCTAATCCGATAAGGGGAGCGTTCCTCGACATCACAGCTCTACCTGGACCAACTGCCACCACAGTTCAGCACGAGCACACATTCAAGGGAATCCCGGACTTGGAAGAGCAACTCAGGGTACTCTCCATGGGAAACAAATTGTTCGGATCAGCCACCGAGGCCACGTTCGAGACAGTAACTCCAAAGCAGAAGGAACCATAATTCATAGAAGACGCTCTCAGTGGACCGGCTCTACGAGTCTTTTTGAAGAAGTCATGGAGGTGCCAAACACGATTGACTCGGGCTCAAACAGCATAATCGCCATGATTGGGATCAACGAAGCCAAGCCTCTCGATCCTCGAACCCTCATCAAGCATCCAGGCAATGCCACTTTGAAGAATTAGGTAACTTTCACCGGACCAAGGGCAAGCCGAGGGCGGGGCGGAAGACAAGGCAGGCCCGCACCCACATCTCCCTACACCCGGTCTCAAACCTTTTGAGTCAGTCCTTGTCAAAGTTCAGTCCTCTGAGTCATCCAACGGCCTTACGCCGGAGGACTATGATAATGTAGCCAATCATGTATTCCCTTTCTTGTTTAATGAAAAGTCTGACCTTTCGGAGTATCCTCTCATTGCCACTTTAACAAGCGATAAGTTAACAAACAACTTAAAAGAGCGTTAATAATTCAATTGATAAAGAAGCGAGACACATTAAACGAACAATACATTAGAGAAGTTCTCGAGCGTGTAGTTGACCAAGAGGACAACCGGGCCCAAGTCGCCGAAGAGGTTATGACCAAAGTGAACCTGGGGTCGGTGCGAGAGCCTAAAGAGACACAAGTGGCGGTTTCTTCGCCGATGCGAGAAAAGAAGCCCCGATAAGCCTCCTCGGGAGTATGTTGACGTGTTCGCTGGTCATATCGGGACATGCCGGGACTCGATCCCTCAATCGTAGAGCACAGAATTCCCTGGATCCCGAATCCAAGCACATCAATAGAAGTTGCGCAAGATCAAGCCGTAGTGGTCCTTGCAAGTAAAAGAAGAAATTGAGAAAATGCTTTCGAGTTGGTTTCATCGTAGTAATTGAGTACCCTACTTGGCTCTCCAACATCGTGACGGTCACCAAGGTCAACGGAAAGGTCGGATCTTGTGTGGATTTTCGGGATCTCAACAAGTCCGGCCCTAAAGATGATTTCCCACGCACTAACATCGACATGCTTTGAGTCAACATCACAAAGCAAATTTCGAAGTAAAGTCCTTCGTGGGACGGGTTGTTGGATACAACCAGATCAAGATGTCCGAGGAGGATCAAGCCAAGGCTGCCTTCACCACTCCATGGGGGACATGCGTTACACGGTCATGCCGTTCGGTCTTAAGAACGGCTGGGGCTACTTACCGGCGGGCTGCAATGACCCTCTTCCATGGTATGATTCACAAAGAAATCGAAGTATATGTCGACGACATGATCATCCACTCCAGGGGATCGGACATGCGGCACATGACATATCTCGAGAAAGTTCTTCAACGAGACTCGAGAAAGCACTCCATGAGGCTAAACCCGGCAAAGTGCACCTTCTAAGCGCGTCAAGCGCGGAAAGGTACTTGGGGTACATGGTTACGCAAAGAGGTATCGAAGCCGATCCCAAGAAAATCAAGGCCATCATCGACATGAAGCCTCCTCAAACCCCGACGAAGTGAAGAGCTTCATGGGAAGACTTCAAGACATCGCCGCTTCATCAACCAGGTTGACATCTCTTGCGAGCTCATGTTCAAAACGATGAAAAGAATGCCGACATCAAATGGGACTCCGAGTGCCAAACGGCTTTTGAGAAGATCAAGACCTACTTGGTGAATCCCCCAGCCATGTGCCCGCCACATGAAGACAAGCCACTACTCCCGTATCCGATAAAGACAGACACGCCAATCGGAGCAATGCCGGCACAAGAACGAGAAAGATTCCAAGGTTGAGCATGCAATCTACTTCGTAAGTCGGAAGCTTCAAGGAAGTGAACTCGGCTACTCGGATCGAGAGAAAACTTGTACCGCCTTGGTATGGGTAGTCGGGAAGCGAAACACTACATGCGGTCGCATTCGGTGCTCCTGGTCTCCAAAGTGGACCCCGTCCGATATCTCTTTGACAAGCCATCCCTGTCAATGCGGCTAGCCAAGTGGTCATTCTTCTGTTGAGTTCGACATCAAGTACATGGTCGAGAAAATCAACAAAGGGTAGAGTCATGGCGGATCACTGGCCGACTTCCCGAGCAAAGTGAATTTAAGGGTCCCGATCCGCAATTCCTGACGACGGAATCTTCTCACTCGACAGCGCAAACCGCCGGCAACTCTTCTTCGATGGGGCAGCCAACAAGAAGGGGAATGGTATTGGAATGCTCCTTGTCGATCCAAAGGACGAGCATACTCCCATAGCCATCAAGCGAATTTTGAAGCGACCAACAATGCGGCGAGAATATGAAGCTTGTGCGGCGAGTTTTGGAAGCCGCCCTCGAGCGCAACATCTCGTAGCTGGATGTATATGGAGACTCGACATTGATCATCAATCAAGTGTCCAACAAATGGAAGACGGTAGATTCGGCCTTCGAAGTACCACGCGTACATGGAGGAGCTCATTGCTCGGTTCAAGGACATCTCTTTTCATTATTTGCCAAGAGACAGAACCGTTTCGCGAGACGCCACAGCAACCCTCGCCTCTCTTGTCGAAATTCCCGATGGGAAAGCGGTAAAACCCCTCGAGAATAGGCGGACGGGAAACACCCGCCTATTCTTTGTGAGATCGAAAAAGAAAAAGAAACGATCGACGAACCCCGGTACAATCAGATTTACCGGTACCTCCAAAGCGGAGAAGCTTCCTTCACAAATGAAGATGGAAAATACAGAGAAGCGGATCAAAGCCAAAAACATGATGGCATTAAAACGCCCGGCATCCCATTTCGTCATTCTGGGTATGTTGTACAAGAAACGCCACCAAGGGCCACTCCTTCGGTGTGTAAACAAAGAAAAAGCCAACGAGCTAATGAACGAAGTTCTAGCGGAACTGCGGTCCGCACATGAACGCCCGAGCATTGACACGAGATCATTCTCCGTATGGGATACTATTGGATATCAATGGAAACAGGCGCATCCGGTTCGTCCGAAGCCGCGACAAATGTCAACGGTTTTCCAACCTCAATCACATCCCTCCTCACGAGCTCTACCGCATGACTACGCCACGGCCTTTCGCCACATGGGGAATCGACGTCATCGGCAAGATCACTCCACCGAGGAGCAATGGTCACGATTTCATTCTAGTCGCGATCGACTACTTCACCAAATGGGTAGTAGCCGGATCGTACAAGGTACCGAATTCTAAGAAGGTGGCCGAGTTCATCCGAGAGAACATCATGTGCCGATACGGAGTGCCCAACGAGATCATATCCGACAATAGGACTCACTTCAAGGAGATTGTGACCAACCGCCGACCGAATTCGTAGTCACACGTCACAAGTCTTCTCCTTACGGACCACAAACCAATGGTGCGGTAGAGGCAGCCAACAAGACTCTCGCCATGATAATCGTAAAGATGACCACTGCAGGTCGGGAGCGGCCCGAAAAGCTACATTTAGCCCTGCGGGGATACCGAACATCGGTCGAACCGCCACAGGGGAGACTCCGTTCGCGCTTACCTACGGAATGGAAGCGTTGTTGCCCGTGGAATTGGAAATTCCATCCCTTCGAGTCCTCTTGGAAAACGGGATCAATGAAGTCGAATGGCTACAGAGCCGTCACGACGAACTTGCTCTACTCCACGAGCGCAGATTGAAAGCCATGGAACATACTCAAGCCTACCAAAGCAGAATGGCACGAGCATTCGACAAGAAAGTCAAGATACGAGACATCAGAGAAGGCGACTTGGTGCTAAAGGAAAAGCCTCCTACGCAGACCAATCCCCTCGGAAAGTGGGAGCCTACCTGGATAGGACCGTTCGTGGTACAAAGAATCTTCTCCGGAGGAGCCATGAAGCTAGCAGACTTGGACGGAAACCCTTTCGTTAACCCCGTGAACGGAAGCAAGCTCCGCAGATACTTCGTTTAAGGAAGAGCACGAGTCAACTCACCTTCCCCATACACCGTCCCCTCAGTAAAATTAAAGTGCTAAAAGAGTAATACCCAACTGGATACATTCCCGCTAATGATCCAGGTAAAAAATAGGGTCGCACTTCTTTTGTCTTTCTCAAATTCACCCAAAGTGTCGAACTACGGTGACCTGAGCCCCTTAGTCCAATTGTAAAAGGGGAACATAGGCAGCCATCATTGGTTCGGTCTAAAAAACAAAAAAAATACAATAAGCATCAATTGCTTGTGTTTCGAAAAACTCTTTTCATTTAACCTACAAATTCATAACGGTTAAAACATTCTTTGATGAGTTCAAGCACGGTCAACTCTTGACTCGCTACACGCTAGCAAAACTACAATAAAACATTAATCAATTAATGTGTCTGCAATGACAATGGGTGGATACTGCGGGACAAAGAAGGTCAACCTAGTTTCCCGTACTAGGTCCTTCATCCTTCTTCCCCTTCCCTTTTCCCCGGCGAGTGTTCTTCACCTTCGCAGAAATATTCCGTAGGCCTTCTACCCGGCTCGGGGACTCTTCCCGACGCCTCCGTCAAGCCTCGCGGCCGTCAACGCAGCCTCTTTCTCTAGCTCTGTCTCGAGCCGCCTCGCTTCGAGCCATCATAACAAGTGCTTTGATTGGCCTCCCGATCGGCATTTGTCTCATGTCCCGGCCGTGGCATCGCCAGTACGATTCCTGTGGTTAGCCCTTGCTTCGGCCCTCCTCAAGGTCAAGCTATCCAGTGATCGGCACCCAACAAACCGGCTCACTCCGTCTCCCACAAGATAGCCATCTCGTGTCTCCCCTATACACTCTTCGTACCGGTTCGGATGCGTGCGACGCAATGCCCTCTCTCCGTGAAAGAGAACCCCGGGCAGGAAAGGACGCGTATTGCCACCAACGGGTGATCGCAATAGCGTTGAAGGATCTTCCATCCGCAGAGATCCCACCTCAAAGGTAGCGGCGATAACTCGTCGATTGGTGGCACTTGCCTCCACTCGTACTGTCGCAAAACCAATAATGGAATATAGAAAGACGTCTCGAGAGCAGCCCGGCACTCGACAACCGATGCACCCTCCTGAGCGGTCCGACAAGTCTGCAATTTCCAATGGGGAACCCACCATCGCAAGTGATGCGTGCAAAGTCTGGCCATCCAGAGCTCCAGCTCGGCCTGATCGCCCCCTATCACCAGAGGACGTCGAGAAAAGGACCAAGCGTCACAGGACATTGGCACCTCAGGCATCATCTGCAGTCTCTCCCTTAACCACATGGTAAGCATAGCGGGACTCCCTCCCCACATGTATCGGCTACCGGTCGCCATCCGACCTATGCCCAGGAACGTCTCGCCCAAGACCAGCGGCACGATGTCTCCCCCACTCCGGCAGCTTTGCCTCACCGGGTCGATGCAACCGTGATGGCACACACCTGCAGACGTGAATGTGAACAGAGTAGCAATCGCGCATAGAGCAAACGCGTCCCACGAAAAGACGCTCCTCGGCTCCGCAAATCTTTTGGGCGATCCGAAATTTCAACATAATCGCATCCTCAGACAAGCATCCCGCATGCTTCTCCGGCCAAGATACCAAACAAAGACACTAGCTTCTCAACAAAGGTGGCCATGCCACCAAAGATACGGAAGAACTAGTGCTCCGTCTCAGGACCTCCTGCAATGGCCCGGAAATCTTCAAACGTAGGAGTGACTTTGTTGTACGAAAAAGGCATGTACACATTCCTCCCTACGTCCCGAACCGAGACGCGGCTCTCAAAAGATCCCAATCTGGCATGAGCTCCTTCAAAGCCCAAACAGATTTAATCCCGTAATGACCTTCGAAAAACCCTTTGTTCTGCCTCGTGTGGTTCCGTACCCACGACTGAAAATTGTCCAAATATCGCTCTTGCATCCGAGACGGGAACTTGGGCAAGGGAGCCATAAAGAATGAAGGAAACCTTGAAAGTTTGAGAGAATTCAAATGTAATGATCAAAAACAATGCGCAGCTTCTTACAAATTGCAAAGCGGAAACCGCAATTTAAAGAATCTGAAATTCACTCCTAGTCCAAATGGGACTCCCTCTGCAGTTGACTTGGTCAACTCTGCAGCCATGGCCTGCCCCTAAATTGGAAACATTTCCAAACAACGCCTGTTCATCCTTATGAAACCTCGCGTGCCGCCCGGTTTCATTCAACCAATATCAGTATCCCTTCCGCCCCGGGCTCGTGCAACAGTGCAAATAATTAATAATCAGTGCATATAGGCTTAAATTTTGACCTGTTCAATTTTTAATGCATTTCTAATTTTATTTATTTTTGATTAACCTACTTCCTTATTTGCCAAAAATAACAGAAGGTGATCACAGAATAAATGTGCGAAGTACAGGTTCTGCCCCACGGGTGCCTTTTTCGAATACAGTTCAAATCAAATTTGTTCCCGATGTATACATGCATTTTGTCTAAACAAAGCAAAAAGAAAAAAAAAAAGAAAAGAGGACTACTCCGAGTCCTGCTCGTCATCCGAGCATTCGACGTACTGCTCCGCCGCTGTCGGATCCGTCGCAAACAAGAACTCGCCAAACTCCTCCAAGCGGGAATACGTGAAAGGCCTCCTCAGCGTACGCTAACTCGAAGACTCTCCCCTCTCGCGCCCCGAGTGCGCAGAAGAAGGAGCTCTAAATCCAGCCGTTCCGCTCGCGAACTAGCCGAATCCCTGTGCAAAGTCCTCCCCACCAGCTGTGGGAGCAGGCGAACCTCTCGGCCTAGACGGCCCCCGCTCACGGACATCCACGCTCCTCCGGGAACTGCACCGCATGAACTCCACGAGTCTCCTAGCGTAGGCGGACCACCCGTCCACCAGCCTCATGGCCTCGTTGTACGTACGGCTAGACAAACGCGAACCAGAAGGTCATCGAAGACAAGCAGAAAGTACAGATGCAACATTTGCAGAATGCTACTATCAAATGCAGAAAATCAAAAGATGCTCACCGAAGCATTGGGGTCAGCCCTGTATCGTGGTCTCGGCTCAGCCGGGAGCGGGATCACAAGTCGCCTGCACGAACCATCCAGCCCCTCATACGCCAGCCTAGCGCGTGGGATCGGGAGATCTTGGGGACGTCCTGGAGCCTCGCCCTCCCTATGCTGCACCTGTGGGCTCCTCAGCCTCATCCTCAAGAAAGTATCATAGTCGGCCCCCGCTATGATGTACTCGGTATAGAACACGCCCTGTCTATACCTCTCCAACTCATCCATCGGCATCGACAGAGGATGCTACATGTACATAGGAGGATCCACGGACACCAATGGAGTGGACCCCGGGCCATGCTGACGGGTCACCCGCTCCCCCAGTTACATTTCCGTCTCCAGACATTAAATTATATCCCCAGCTGACGTTTGACATTCAAACGCTCAATCATGTCTCCGGACATTCCAGTTACATTTTCGTCTCCAGACGTTAAATTATATCCCCAGTTGACGTTTGACATTCAAATGCTCAATCATGTCTCCGGACATTCCAGTTACATTTTCGTCTCTAGACGTTAAATTATATCCCCAGTTGACGTTTGAAATTCAAACGCTCAATCATGTCTCCGAACATTCCAGTTACATTTCCGTCTCCAGACGTTAAATTCAATCCCAGTTCACGTTTGACAGTCAAACGCTCAATCATGTCTCCGGACATTCCAGTTACATTTTCGTCTCCAGACGTTAAATTATATCCCCAGTTAACGTTTGACATTCAAACGCTCAATCATGTCTCCGGACATTCCAGTTACATTTTCGTCTCCAGACATTAAATTCAATCCCAGTTGACGTTTGACATTCAAACGCTCAACCATGTCTCCGGACATTCCAGTTATATTTCCGTCTCCAGACGTTAAATTATATTCCCAGTTGACGTTTGACATTCAAACGCTCAACCATGTCTCCGGACATTCCAGTTACATTTTCGTCTCCAGACATTAAATTCAATCCCAGTTGACGTTTGACATTCAAACGCTCAACCATGTCTCCGGACATTCCAGTTGCATTTCCGTCTCCCGACGTTATAAGGTCCCATGGTTTTCACCATCGTTCACTTCCCCGGCCGCCAGTCGTAAGCCCGATCGTCCCATTTCAGTGGAAGCTGCAATAAGTCCGAAACCCAAGGCACGAACGCCTCACAACAATCCCTCTTCGGCCATCAAGGTAAGCCCGAATGCTCATCCCCAGCAGGATTCTAAAGAAGAAACGTCGATCCTTCCGAGTTGTTAATAACGCCAGTTTAACACAACCGTTCTCACCGCATCGCCGTATCCCCGGCAGGATAAACCCTGGCAAAGCAGCAATAAGCCCAAGTACTCCAAGGCACAAACGCCTTCATATCGGGATAAACGTATCCTCGCAACTCACGGTTTGAGGCGCCACACGCCCTCGCGCATCATCGACTCCGGCTTGAGGCGCCACACGCCTCGTCGGCACGCAACTCCGGTTTGAGGCGCCACACGCCCTCGTCATCATCAACAACTCCGGTTTGAGGCACCACACGCCCTCGAAGGTTTCAGGAATCCCAGGTTTAGACGCCTCCCAATAGTCTCGCTCAGGTCAAGGTCCCCACGTGCGGCCCTTGCACCTTCGAACTACGATCGGCTTGATTCCCGCTCGGGATACGTAGGAATCCTTTCTCTAAGGGTCCACCACCGACCGCCTGTGTCTTTCAAAGTAAGGCATCCCGATTTGGATCCTTATCTTTTCAACGACCCCCACCTCCTTCGGAGGAGACGTCGCGAGGGGCTAACCGTAAGTACCCAAATCCGGATCATCCAAATCCGTCGAAAGTTAACCGAAATCCATTAAGCTGCCCGCTCCGGGTTAACCTAACTCGTTAAACTCCCCGTTGCCGTGCCAACGAGACGTCTCGGGACTGCCCCGTGCATCCCGACGTCAAAGCATACTTAACACGTGTCATCTCACGTAAAAGTATGGCTTTCCCTGAAAAATGCACTTTCCGGGGGCGTTTCAGACATTTTCCGGACTGTTATTTTAAAAAACGGACAAAACCGGGACCCGGGAACAAACTCCCACATAGGCTGGTGACTCACAGGGCACGTGGCAGCCATGCCACCTCCCTCTAGTCACCCTTCAATCACAAATCAAGCTGAAAAGACCAAAATACCCCTGGAATTCAGTCAAAGTCCCACGGACTCCCTGTGCAAACTTTCTGAAATTGCCAGCAAGCCCCTCAGAATTCCAAAATACCACAAAACCCCCTGGATTCAGTCCAAGTCCGTCCGGACTCCTACTGCAATTTTCACCTATAAATAGAAATGGCTGTCAAAGCCAAAGGAAGGAACTTTTTTTACCCCAAAATCACTCTACCCCAGGGCCAAACTGATTTTCACCCATTTTGAGCTCCCGTTTTGTCTCGATTCGCGTGAAACCTTCGTATTTCGATCAAATATGCCCCTTACCACTTCGAAACAACCTTTCGAACTACTTTCTGTGTCCCGTACACACCTTTCGCGCCAAAGGAGTTGACCCTAGCCATAGGTATAACTCGCTCTCTCTAAATCTCTCGTTCGCCTTGCCACGCGCCGCTACAACCGTTTCGAACAAATAAGTACAAAATGTAGACGCCTCCGTCTAACGGGGTCCGATACGTTTTAGCCCTCGATCCTCTTCTCTTTCCGTAAGAGAAGTAATCACGGGTTAAAACGGCGTTCCGACTTCCTGCTTACTTTTATGTCATTTACCAATTCCGGATCGATCGATCCGTTGATCGTCATTTAATTTCTGTCATTTACAATTCCGAGTCGTTTGACTCGTCGATCGTCATTTACAATTCCGAGCCGATTGGCCTCGTTGATCGTCATTTACGATTCCGGATCGTTTGATTCCGTTGATACCGCACTTTAAATACTGTCATTTACAAAGTCCGACCCGTTTGGATCGTGATAGTATTTACTTTTCAAAGTCCGAGTCGCAACCCGATTCGTTGATCGTATATCATTTAATACGCATTTTTCCCGTAAAAAATCGTTAACAATGTAATGCCCGGTTCAAAACCGGAGTTCGTCCTTCGAACTCTCTTTCAAAACACACGAAATGACGTTCGGCCTCCGAACGCTCATCTTCAAACTAAAAGCCGCCATTTGACACTTAAAATCATTTAATACGCATTTTTCCCGTAAAAATCGTTAACAATGACGCGCCCGGTTTAAAAAATCGGAGTTCGATCGAACTCCTTTTCAAACTCAAAATCGACGTTTGCCACGCAAACGCTCATTTCCGTATCAAAATCGACGTTTGCCACGCAAACGCTCATTTCAAACTCAAAATCGACGTTTGCCACGCAAACGCTCATTTCCGTCACCTAATCAACATTTGTCATTCAAACCAAGATTAAGCTTGTCATTCAAGCCCCCATTTCAAAAGACACACACACACACACACGTTTTCGAGAAAGGTAGAAAGACTCGTCATGCGAGGCGTTTTGGGCGATCCCGTAATACTCTACCCGAAACGTAACGTGACCTCCGAACCTAACAATCTCTGGTACTAAAAAAGCTTTTTACTCATTTTTGCTACCAATAAAAATGATCCCCCGTTTTCAAAGCCTTTTCCTAAGTTTTGGCTACCAATAAAAACGACACCATTTTCTAAAAGCCGTTTCTCAAGTTTGGGCTCAAAATACAAAAACCGCGTGGCGACTCCTCATTTTTTCCTTCCCATGAAGCGAGGTCTCAGACACCAACCCCCCGCGAAAGACAACCGCCTTTCGCATCGCGCGAAATCCGGGTAATTTCAGTGGTATCAGAGCCCCGTTCGTATCATTAAGTTTGAATTAACATGCTAGAAAAGTGATATAAATTGTTTATATGTTCTTTTGCATTTTTTGTATGCGATAGATTAATTGTTTTTTAAACAATATGCCTAAATCGTGTTCTAATGATAATGAATTAAATTGTTAAAAGTTTTTTGCATGATTTAATTGCTCTGTGATTTAGAATTGATTGAATTCTGCAAATCTGCAAATCTGGCTTCATGATGTCACGCGACATAGTATGTCTATGTCACGCGACAGATCATAGCTGATGCCCTCTCTAGGTCGTACGACATATCGTGACTCTGGGAGTCTCTCTCACGCGACAAAACAAGCCCAATCTGGACAGATTCAGTTTGTTGAACAATTTTGCTAAACTGTAAATGTGTTTACAATCTGATATGTTTATGTATTAATCTGGATGCTATAAATTTATGGAAATAAAGTTTATAGGGCTATGCTAGATTAATTCATTGATTTTGCATGCTTAGTTAATTAAAATATGATTTTATTAATTGTTGCGATGCATATATTATGTGTTCTTACATGTTAAGAATCTTGTTAGATGTTTAGTTGAAACATTATATTGTAATTTCCTAATTGTTTAGATTTAAACATTGAAATTTTGATTTTATGATTGTTTATGAGAAACAAGTCATTTTACGCAAGATTTAAAAGGAAATTGATTGTTTATATAAAGTGTTGATTATGTTGCAAATCAGAGCTGATTTTTTATTGTGCATGTCTAGGAAAGTTCTGTCGAAGGAGAGATTTGGTACTTAAGTAGTCCTTGTGGCTCACCTATCTTCCTGGGAACTTACCTGGTGCACAGTTATGACTATCTTTGGTTATGCGCTTATAATCTACTTTAAAGAATTTTCATTTAACTTTTAAGTTCTTTATGTCAATTCATGATTAAAACACTTGAGACTATTCGGATAGTTTTGGGTGGGCTTGCCCTAGCAAGGTACTTTGATTCTATTCGTCCGCAAGCAAGATGAGGAAATGGTGGTTCCTATACGTTTAAAATGAATGAACTTAATTGGGTTATCAAAATGGTTTTGGACCCAAGGCATAAGATGAGATTAAAATATGCTTAGACATATGATGTCTTGAATAAATCTCATAAAAGATCTAAGAGTCATATATGTGATATGATTGATGTTTCTACCTAATTAATTTAATTTTGAGCGGTTTGTCATAGCAAACTTGAAATTAAATTGAAGTTGGATCTTAGCCCATTAAATGTATATTATGCTTATTTACATTGGAAGGTGTATAATTTAGTGGGAGCATTTATTTGTTATAAATGCATTATGCTTTTCATATAATATGTGTTACTTATATGTGCTCATATTTTATGCACATCTTTTTGTATAATAAATGGCATCAAACAATAATCATCTGTCACTGTGATCTGTCCTTGAGAAGGGAAATTTGGAAGAGAATGGTACAAATTATATGGATTGGATCCGTAGCGTGAGAATTGTTCTCAGGCAAGAGGAGAAATTGTACGTTCTCGAGGAACCTATTCCACCTGAACCTGCTGCCAATGCTACTAGGGCAGTGAGGGACCAATATCTGAAGCACACGCGTGATTCTACCGATGTTGGTTGCCTCATGCTCTCCTCCATGTGCAAGAGCCTTCAGAAGGATCTTGAGCACTTGGGACAGTTGATCTCAACAATCGACTGATGGAAATGTTCCAAGTTCAAACTAGGCAAGAAAGGTACAACACAGTTAAGGCCCTAACCTTATGCAAGATGAGTGAAGGGAAAGCTGTTGGTCCTCATGCTCTAAAGATGAAGGGCCACATCGAGCATCTTGAAAGGCTTGATTTTCCGATTAGCCAAGAGTTGGCTACTGACATGATATTTAATTCATTGCCCGAAGGTTTTAGTAATTTTATAATGAACTATAACATGGGGAACATGAATAGGAACCTTTCCGAGTTAGTTCAAATGTTGAACACTGCGGAAACTAATATCGTCAAAAGGAAAACCGCCGATCAAGTGTTGATGGTTAACAAGGGAAAGGGTTTCAAGGGTAAAGGAAAGGCAAAAGTTGCTAATCCGAAGGCAAATGTTGCCAAACCCAAAGAGGGTGCAAAACCCAAAGAGGCTAAGCCCAAGTCTCAAGAGGACGCAGTCTGCTTCCATTGCAATGAGATTGGTCATTGGAGGAGAAACTGCACAAAATACAAGGAAGCACTGAAGAAGAGCAAAGGAGTTGTTTCGACTTCAGGTATCTTTGTTATAGATATATTCCTATCTACTTCTAGTTCTTGGATATTGGATACCGGATGTGGAACTCACATTTGTCTAAATGTGCAGGGTCTAAAGAACAGAAGGATGCTTGAGGAAGGTGAAGTGGACCTACGTGTGGGGAATGGAGCAAGAGTTGCTGCATTAGCCGTAGAAACTTATGAAGTTACTTTACCTAGTGGACTAATACTTGTTTTGAACAATTGTTATTACGTTCCAGCTTTGAGTAGGAATATTATTTCGATTTCATGTTTGGATAATGAAGGTTTTAATTTTCTTATATGTGATAAGAAATTTTCTATTTACAAGAGTGATATGCATTATTGTACTGCTATTTCATTCAATGGCCTTTATATCCTTGATGTTGAAAATCGTGATAATGATATCTATAACATTAACAAGAAATCTAAACCCAATGATGTAAACCACACTTACTTATGGCATTGTCGTCTTGGCCATATAAATGAGAAACGCATTTCCAAACTCCACAAAGATGGATTTTTGGACTCACATGATTATGAATCATATGAAACATGTGAATCTTGTTTACTTGGCAAGATGACCAAGGACCCATTTACCAAAACCGGTGAAAGGGCGGGCGACTTATTAGGACTCATACATACCGATGTATGTGGGCCTATGAGTAGCGATGCTAGGGGAGGATTTCGGTACTTCATAACATTCACTGATGATTATAGTAGATTTGGATATGTATATCTAATGAAACATAAAAGTGAATCGTTTGAGATATTTCGAATATTTCAAAATGAGGTGCAAAATCAACTTGGCAAAACTATTAAGGTACTTCGATCCGATCGAGGTGGCGAATATTTGAGCCAAGAATTTGACAGTCATCTTAAGAGTTGTGGAATCGTTTCAGAACTCTCTCCACCTGAAACACCACAATGGAATGGTGTGTCTGAGAGGAGGAATATAACTTTGTTGGACATGGTTCGTTCTATGATGAGTCAAGTTGAACTTCCTTTATCCTTTTGGGGACATGCACTAGAAACTGCTGCTTTCACCATAAACAGAGTTCCTACCAAATCGGTTCAAAAGACCACATATGAGATGTGGCATGGAAGAAAACCTAGTTTGTCTTTCATGAAGATTTGGGATTGTGATGCATATGTAAAGAAGTTAACTTCTGACAAGCTAGCACCCAAGTCTGATAAATGTGTTTTCGTGGGTTATCTTAAGGAAACTAAAGGATACTATTTCTACAACCGAAACGAGAACAAAGTGTTTGTTGCTCGTAATGGTACTTTCTTAGAAAATGAGTTTCTTCGCAAAGGAACCAGTGGGAGTAAAATAGATCTCGAAGAAATTCGAGAACCCGAAATCAACATTGAACCAATGGTAGAGACTGAACCAAATTCACAAAGAGTTGTGGAACCGGTTCAAGATGCACAAGTTCTTCGCCGAAGTGGTAGGTCACGATTCGAACCCGAGAGATATGGATTTCTCATTACGGAAAGTGATGAAGTGGAGTTAATCGAAAATGATGAACCTACTTGCTATCAAGAGGCGATGTCCGCTCCTGATTCGGAAAAATGGCAAGAGGCCATGAAGTCCGAATTACAATCCATGGCTGATAATCAAGTTTGGAACTTGATTGATCCACCCGTAGGTGTAAAAACCATAGGGTGCAAATGGGTCTTCAAGAAGAAGACCGACATGGATGGGAAGGTGCACACCTATAAGGCTAGGCTCGTGGCTAAGGGATATAGGCAGATTCATGGCATCGATTATGATGAAACCTTTTCGTCTGTAGCTATGCTTAAGTCTATTAGAATTTTAATTGCCATAGCCGCATATTATGACTATGAGATATGGCAAATGAATGTCAAAACAGCTTTCCTTAATGGGAAGTTACTTGAGGATGTATACATGATACAACCTGAAGGTTTTGTCAGTCCAGAAAATTCTAACAAGGTGTACAAGTTGCAGAAATCCATTTATGGATTGAAGCAAGCTTCTAGGAGTTGGAATCTACGTTTTGATGAAGCAATCAAGGAGTTTGGCTTTATCAAGAACGAAGATGAACCTTGTGTATACAAGAAAATTAGTGGGAGCGTAGCACTATTTTTAGTATTGTATGTCGACGATATCTTACTCATTGGAAATGACATTCCTGCACTACAGACTGTCAAGTCTTGGTTAGGGAAGTGCTTTTCAATGAAAGATATGGGCGAAGCCGCATATATCCTTGGTATCAAGATCTATAGAGATAGATCTAAGAGGATGATTGGTTTAAGTCAAAGTACTTACATTGACAAGGTTCTTAGAAGATTCCAAATGAAAAATTCTAAGAGAAGAAACTTGCCAATTTTGTATGGTATATCTCTTAGCAAGACTCAAAGTTCTAAGACTAATGATGAGCGAAAGAGAATGAATGGTATTCCATATGCTTCGGCTATTGGGTCTATCATGTATGCTATGTTATGTACTAGACCCGATGTCTCGTGTGCTCTAAGCATGACGAGTAGGTACCAATCGGATCCCGGCGAACCACATTGGATAGCAGTCAAGAATATCCTCAAGTACTTGCGAAGAACTAAGGATGTATTCTTGGTCTTTGGAGGAATGGAAGAAGATCTTGTAGTTAAAGGCTACACAGATGCTAGCTTCCAAACCGACAAGGATGATTTCAGATCGCAGTCTGGATTTTTGTTTACGCTGAATGGAGGCACTGTGAGTTGGAAAAGTTCCAAGCAAAGTACCGTCGCTGATTCTACAACCGAAGCTGAGTACATAGCGGCATCCGATGCAGCTAAGGAAGCAGTTTGGATCAAAAAGTTCATTAGTGATTTGGAACTCGTTCCAAGCATCAAAGACCCTATTGAACTTTACTGTGACAACAATGGTGCCATTGCTCAAGCAAAGGAACCAAGATCACACCAGAGATCCAAACACATACTTCGACGTTTCCACATTATCCGAGAGATATGTGAAAGGGAAGACGTAAAGATATGCAGAGTAGACACTGATGACAACGTGGCGGACCCATTAACTAAGGCTCTCCCGCAAGCCAAGCATGATGGTCATGTTAGGTCCATGGGTATTCGATACATGGTAGATTGGGCCTAGTGCAAGTGGGAGACTGTTGGTGTTATGCCCTAGGCCTATGATTGATAGACTTATGTGTTGACATTATTTATTATTATATGAAATGTTTATCATTTAATTATTATATATTTTGCATGTTTGTTTATAATAATCTCCGTCCCTAATTATTATGTGAATAATTAGTATAAATGTTAATGGATAATTATATGCATGGAGATGCACATTAAATTTATAGGTACTTGTTAGAGAACAAGTGACTGGACTTGACCCGCATGAGATTTATGTCATGGTCAAATGTCATAATTAAATCTCATAAGGTCACTTCATTTAGTCCCTAGACCTGAGATTATCATGACCTTACATATGATGAAAGTCATGTTTGATTTTAGTCAAACGATATCTTAATACGATATTTATAAAGGCTAATTATGGCATGATCGGATTCATGATGGGAAGGATGAAAAGTCAAGATGGAATTTGTCCCTTGAAAGAGAGATGTTTTGCTTGGGTCCCTCGATGAGTGATAATGATGAAAGTGTATGGCCATACTCCAATACGATTGGATTATCATTATACTCAAGATCGAGAAAGCATTGAACAAGTACAAGTTGACAAGGACCATAACTTGTGTTCAATATAACATCGTGAGACAAAGGGACAAATGGAAGTGTACCATTAGAAACGTGAACTCTTACGTTATATTATTTGGGTAGACATAATGACTTTCTAGAGTCCGCTTATGTCTTATGAGGGTCGATCTCGATATGATCGAGCTCATTGCCAACATAATATAATCCTATTGGGTCACACACAATAAGAATGAATTTGATAAACCAAGGGAAGAATGATTGAGAAACTCTTTGTCAGTCTTGCTTGGTCGTGCGACAGAACCAGTCCATGGGACTCGTCTGTTCGTGCGACACAACAAGACCTTAGAGGCGGTTTGAAGACTGGTTTCCTAATTTGATTAGAAAACATATTCCATACTAATGTAGTATAAATATGAAGGTCTGTCAACCCAAAAACCCTAGCCGAAATTCTGAAAAGAAAATCACAATATTCTCAATATTCTTCCAAGGTTTAAAGGATCTAGCAATCTTCAAGAAAAGTTCTTGGATTCATTCAAAGGTGTGGATACCGAAAGAGGGTCTTCGCTCATTCATTGATCAAGGCCTAGAGTTCAAGCAATTTGAAGAACGAAGTTTGTGATTCAAAATCACATTGATTAATCGTTCGATAGCTCAAGAACGGAAAGCGTTCAAGGTTGGTTTTATCTATCTCATAGCATTCAAATTAATTGTATAGAACGGATCCTAGGCTCCTTGGGTTTTATGTTAATTAGATGCTTAATTCCGCTGCGCATGGACCCGTAAAACTCAACACAAAAACCAGGGAAAAACACCAACACTGGTGCCCGCCTAAGGAGCGATCTAGCAGAACCGAGCTTAACTAGTAGCTCCTCGCTTAGACCATAAATAATCATTCACTTGGATCTAGGGGCCACTTATGAGCACGGACAAGCTAGACCGGGCCCAAGCTCGGTCTGGTCCAAAGGCCCAGTATGACTTGGCATTCCCTAGACCGCCAGAGTCAAGACCGCGGACAGACAGACCCTCGAGGTCAAGACCGCGTTCCTCTCATCCCGTCCCAGTCAAGACCGGAGGGCTCGTCAGCCTGGTGACCGCGTCAAATATCTTTGACCACGCACAAGATGTTGACTGCGGTCTCATGTCAGACTCCCGGTTATCTCACCAGACTCCCGGTCGATATCAAAGCTTATTGAGCAAGTTTACTTACTGGCTCTGACAGTACAGTAATCGGCTCACTCCCATCACATTGAATGCGGCTCAGACAGGCGCCTACTATTGTCATTAATGCGCCACGCCAACTATCCCAAATACACGGCTCCCGTCCCTTTCAGCGACATCCCCTCTGACAGTGAATCTTCCTTCCCTGACAGAGCCAATCTGATGCGGACACGTGTATTTGGTCAAAGACTAAGATGCCCTTTAGGGCTGACCTCATGGCTTACGTCAGCGAGCAGCTCTCCATTGCCTATTAATAGAATACCTTTATCCCCTTGGACAAGGTAAGTGCCAAATTGACATTGTAAGTCATTGTCTAAACCCTAAACACATACACACACACTCTAAGACATTTCCAAGTCTTATTCTCAGGTTATTATATCCTTCTTGATATCTTATCCTCACGCCCGAGGGCCTGAGTTGGATTAACACCCGACTTTGACCTTAAAGGTGCTTTGTTTTGTTGTGTTCTAGGTACACCCTAAATATATCCTGCTAGATATCCTTCAACCGCTCTGACCCGAAAGCCCAGGCGTCATCAATATGCAGGGACAAGCATTAAATTGGTTTATGTGGATGAGGCAGAATGATCAGCTCTGTTCATGGCAGGCATTTCTTCGTGCTTTAGAGACACGATTTGGACCTTTACCATATGACAATCATCGGACAGCTTTGTTCAAGCTGAGGCAAACAGGTACTGTTGACGATTTCCAAACTCAATTTGAAAACTTATGTAATAGGGTCAACGGCCTTCCAGCGGAAGCCATCTTGGACTGCTTCATATCCGGGCTCAAACCAGAGATTCAAAATGAGCTCGCATTAATGAAGCCGACCACAATTTCATTGGCAATAGGGCAAGCCAAATTAATCGAGGCTAAACACAAAGACAAACACAGCCGGTTCTGGAGCTGCCCCCGTTCCATCCAAGGAACAAACCCAGCCAGTAATCAGTCCCTAAGGCCACCTATAAACCCTTTCGTTCCCCTCTTAACAGCTCCGCCCAAGCCCAATAACCTTCCCCATTATCGCAGACCAAGCAAAGCCTAGGCCCAAGAGAAACGAACAAAAGGACTTTGTTTCACTTGTGATGACAAATGGAGTCCAGGTCACAAATGTAAGGCACCCCAATTCTTGATTCTCATGCCCGATGAAGAAACAGAGCTCCAAGCTGCGAAAGTGGTAGCACCTTGTAGACAAGGAGAGGAATTGCAGATAGAGTCTTCAGAGAGGCCCCATATTTGGGATGGCCCATATGAAGAAGCAAAGGGGGAGTTCCATTTGTCGTCTGCTGCCTATTTTGGGTTGTCCGGTCCAAAGACTTTACGTACTCAAGGAGAAATTAAAGGGCAAAATTTTTCGATGTTGATAGATTCCGGAAGCACTCACAATATTTTGCATGCAGCCCCGGGTCGCAGAATTTTTGCAATTATCAGTGGTGGCATTGCCGAATTTTCCAGTGATGGTTGAAAACGGAGACTTCATTTCATGTCGAGGAAAATGTGCAGATGTGAAGGTTAGTGTGCAAGGTAAAATATTTAAAATTCCACTTTTTAACCTACCAATTCAGGGAGCAGATTTGGTTTTAGGAATGCAATGGTTGAGCACACTCGGTCCATTATGGCTGTGATGCAGCAGGAATTGTGCTTATCAATCTTCCTCCACGTGGCAGGACGAATCACCTGGCTCCTTGACCTGAAATCAGAACCCACGACTAGCCGGATGTGTATCCGGCGAAGACGCTCGGGCGTGAGAGTAAGATCACAGTTGAATATTGCTCAAAATGTATTGAATGAATGAATTCCAATAGCAAAATGGCAGTTACCTTTCACCGTTTGGTAGTGATGAAGTATTTATAGACAAAAGTGGTGTATTTTTGGGGAGGCGACATGTGCTCCGTGATTGTAGCGGCGGTTATTGGTAATGGGAACGTGTCTATAACGGCCCCTGATTTGTAGGGATGTGGTTATGAGAATAGTTCAACCAAATACGCCGGCAAGTGTCAAGTCGTCACTTGTTGTTTAGGTCGAGGTCACCATTCGAGGAATGGTCGACCTGACTGTCGGGTAGAGCATGGTTCGTACCCGAGTTGTAATACGGATTCTGAAGTCGGACTAAGTTAAGTCGGGGCCTGATGGGCCGGACCATGGGCTTAGTCGACTGATCCTTGAGATGGGCTTTGGGCCCTGTTTTGGTTGGGTCAGCCTCATTGAGGATGTGAGAGTCAAGGCTGTCTGTGATTGGGCTTTATTCGCATGGCCCAACTCGACACTTTTGGTATGTTCAGTGGCCCCCAACTTTCGAGTTGACTTTGTCGGCTTGGAAGTTAAGGAAATTTTGATGAGAATTGCTTTACTCGCAGGTCGCTACTCATATGGATACTTTAGTCGACCAAAATGACGTGGCATGATCCCGGACGTCGGCGTTGAACGGTCAGAGATGAAGAAGCGCCGCTTTTCAGCAATGATTACTATTCTGACGCTTGGTAGTCTTACTCGAAAACCGCTTCAGCGTTTAATTTTGGAAAATTAATTTCGAATTTCTTTTCCCATTCCAAATTTGGGAAAATATAAATACCAAAAATCTCTCTTTGAAACGAATTCTTACCGTCTCCAAACTCTCCTTCTCCGGCGATAATTGCGGAATTGCGGCAGGATTAATTTCAAGCTTGCGTCTTTGTCTACGACTCTCCCTTCTGCAATCAATTGAGGTATTTATCTTGTACTCTTGCATTAGGGCTTTGATTTACGCTTTGTTTTGATTTCCGCCATGGCTAGGACCTTCGCAGTGAACCGGGAGCTTGGTATGGGTACCGCAGTTGGCCGTAGGGTGTATAAGAACGTGAACGGTGAGTGGAGAGTGATGTCCTTGGATGAATGCGCCTCTATCTTGACTAGGTGGGAATTGAATTTCAGTGAGATAGGTTTGCCCATTGTAGGGGACGTTGAAAACCTAGTAGTCGATGATTCAAATATCGTCACTTTCCATCTGTTCCATGAGCTACTCGACCATATAACCTTGTTTTATGTTAGGGATGTCCACAAACCCTCTTTCCTTAGAAGTAGAATAGGTTTTCTAGGGGAGTCTAGGTCGCCCTTAGGTAGGTCGACTGAATGTGATCATAGGACTGACTCCCCTGCTTCCTCTTTTGTTTGTACAGATATGACGACTCAAGGTGGAGTTGCAGCTTCAACTTCTTCAAGTCCTCGAATAGTGGATGTGTTTGGCTCCTCTATTGTACCGGGGAAGAATGAGAGAGGATATATACCCAGTAGGCCTCTTCGAGGAAAGAAAAATATGGAGTCCCGATATGACATGGTTTATGATTTCTGTGGAGTAAGTAGAGCGGATTATAGGGTAACCATCTTTAGTAAGGCGGATTTTATGGCCAAGTTCCGTACCAGCTTCACTACTGATGCCACTAGGGTGGCCTTCTTTTATGGACAGTTTGAGGCGGGGTTGAGGTTGCCCTTAGATCCCTTTATCAACGAATTTGCAGGTGCATGGATGCTCTTCCCCTCCGCTTGGGGCCAACACTTGCAGGGTACTAGTGTGCTTTGCCATGGTATGTAGGTTTCTAGGCCATGAACCTTGCATGAGAGTCTTCAAGGAATTTTTCGCTCCAAAGCTCGACAAGGCAGATTGGGGGATTAATACTCCTTCCAAACCCAATTCTCCAAAGTTGTTTGCCAATCTTCCCAATAAGCATAGCAGCTGGAATTCCCATGTGGTAGTTGTAGAGAGTAGGCTGGGATGGGAGTTCCCCTTGCCAAATAATGAGTCTGATGCTATTGACGAGGAAAACTACCGGAGCCTCCATGGCACCAAACCTTGTATAGGAAGGCTGTGCGCATTGGTCAAGGAAGGGCCCATTAGCCGGGAGGTGTTAGGGACGACCAAGTACAACTATATCCAGGCCGGGATGATGCACAGGGATGGAGTGGTAGAACCCCTTGTTCTGTGTTGAGAGGCCGGTATATCCCACGGGTTACTCATTCCTTGGGTAGGTTGAAGGAGAACTGTCAATTTTGTCAGAAGAACGAAAATTATTGCAAAGACCACGGAGAGCATATTGGTGGTAAGGATTTACTTGACCTGCATTCATTAGCTCGTCCATTGTTAACTTGCATAAGTAACTTATCATTGGCACATAGAGTTATTTTGAGCTGCATACACAACTCTTAGATCGTCAGATTTGCTGCTCGTATGTAGAACTTAGTTAGCTCGTACATAGAACTATTTCGAATTGCAACTCTGTACTTATCAAATTGCCTGCTCGTATGTAGAATTAGTTAATTCGTACATAGAACTGCTTTGAATCGTATCAATTACCTCGCCAATTGTTTACTCGTAGAACTGTTTAGCTCGTACGTAGAACTGCTTTGAATTGCCGAGCTAACACTTGATTCCTTTGATGTCGTGTAGTTTTAACTCCCGAACAAGAAGCGAATATGGTGCGTATTGTTGGGGTTTCTGATAAGAAGAAAGCCAAGAGGGCTCATGGGGCTGCCAATGCTAAGGCGAGCAGAGAGAGAGAAGCTGCTACTAGGAACAATCTGCTCCCGAAGGATGTTGCTGGAATGATCCCAATGGAAGAGGTCGAGCTGGAAGACCCTTTGCAAAGCGGCACCCAATCCAATGATACTAATGAAGGGGTGACGATTCCCACAGGTCAGTTAGGGCAAGTCTGAGCTCCGACCCAAATCAAGATGCCAATGTGGAGACCTCTGGAGCTAGGATGGCGGGGGCTAGCCCTTTACAGGTTGTCAATGTTGATGATGATGACATGGAGGAAGATGAGGACGATCGTCCTCTGAGTTCGAAGAAGAGGTCCCGATCTGAGAAGGGAAAGTCTGTGTCCTCGAGTCAATTGCCTCCACCAGCTTCCTTTCCCCCCAGTAAAGAGTCTCTGGATGAAAAGATGAGGAGGTTGAGTGACGTTCCTCCACTAGAAGGGTTCAACAGCTTGAGCCGCCGCTATCCCGACATGAGCCTGGGCCAAGTTATTGTTAGGAGGGCAATAGATGTCGACCTCCTAGCTCATTTCGCTGATAAGGGGATCACCCCCGAGGAATTTTCAGCTCGTTCTGGGATGGCTCATTGTGAGGTAATTTTTCACTTTCTCTTTCATTCTAGTTGCTTATCCCTTTACTCGATCCACTTAAATTACGAGCTAACACTTCTTCGGTTTCTTTGAAATGTAGAATCTTACCATGGTCGAGCAGGTGAAAAGCTCTTGGAGAGCTTCCATTGAGAGGGAGAGGCAAGCCCTTCAAGATTATTCCAAAAAGGCTAAAGAGCTTGCGGATATGAAGGAGAAGTATAACGATCTGGACAACTCGTATGAAGCCAATGAGATGGTGAAGACAAAGGCCCTGTCCGACCTTGAAGCTACAGAATCCAAACTCAAGGAAGTGACCTCAGAAAGGGATGCTGAGCGCCTTGCTCATGAGAAGACGAAGGTCGAGCTTACCACTGTCTCCAAACTTCTCGCAGATAAAGATTCTTTTGACAGAGCTTAACGAGGAGCACAACTCGGCTCGAGCTAAATGGAAGGAGGCTCACGGAGAAGGCTGGCCACGATCTTTGTGGAGAAGTTCAAGGAGGGAGATGAGTTCTATAATGCCATTGTCACGAGGCCCAGGACTTCCTGGAGGTGGGTAAACGTCACATGGCGCGTCGGGCTATGGTGGATCCAACTGCTGAGGTCACCCTCGAGCAATTAGCTCGTTGGTTCTCTGAAGCCCAATACGACATGCCAGCTCGTGGTGGACACTCCCTTGTTCCTTATCTTGAGAACGACTTGGCCTTCATAGCCCAGGAAGACCGAGAGGATGGCTGTGAGAAGTGGGAAGCTCCCCCCGTTGTCGATAGGAATTTTGATGTGGTTCTACAGGAGCTTGAGGATGCCGCCACTATGGAAGAAGAAAATGAGCGAGAGTTTACTCGAGTCGGGTAAACCCATAGGCCCTGACAACAAGGAGATGGGGAGGGTCGGCTGCTGCGACGACCAAGCGATGTCGGCCAAGACTCTTGAATTGTTTAGTTGAATTGTAATGAATAAGTCCCAAACAACATTTTTGTTTTTTTGCTTTAACATTATCCGAATGCCTTGGCCCGGTTTTTGGGAGGCATGATATTTTCGTAAGCTTATTTTCCCAAGTCTTAGCCCGTTTTTGGGAGACTTGTTCATATTTAATCGTAGTCGACCTCTCTTTATTGCATGTAGTAT
This sequence comes from Adenophora triphylla var. japonica, assembly GCA_022495995.1. Lineage (NCBI taxonomy): Eukaryota > Viridiplantae > Streptophyta > Magnoliopsida > Asterales > Campanulaceae > Adenophora > Adenophora triphylla. The sequence continues at coordinate 1,031,495 of JAFEMH010000079.1, forward strand.
GCTTTTTGAAGTAAGTATCGAGCTAGATATAGATAGGATGAATGAGTCAATTTGAGCTTAGAGGCGAATTGATCTTTATTGATTTGGTCGACCTCAAACTAGGTTAACTTTTTTCGAACGAGATTGACTATGAGTCGAACCTGTTCACAATATTGAAGCTGACCCAGAGTCGAGCTAATTAGATCGAAGTCGATTAGTAATCGGACTTGTTAAATATACAAAGCTGATTAAGAATCGAGCTTGTTAGAACGAAGCTGACTAAGAGTCGAGCTTGTTAGAACGAAGTCGACTAAGAGTCGGACTTGTTAAATAGACAAAGCTGATTAAGAATCGAGCTTGTTAGAACGAAGCTGACTAAGAGTCGAGCTTGTTAGAATGAGTGTAACACTATGTTTGATCGAATGAACTGCGCTTTTCATTGAAGTAGGGAACATGCTTACATCAATTTGAAACTAGAATTAACACAGGCTTGAAATTGGGAACTGAAAACTAGAAGTAATATTTGATGAGGTGGGTGGCGTGCCAAGGATGTTTCAACTCTTCTCCTCCAGGATGAGCTATCATGTAGGTTCCCTCCTTGACGACTCGAGTGACTATGTAAGGACCTTCCCAGTTGGGAGACAGTTTATTTTGTTGAGTTCTTCTTCCCGTTGCTTCGATCTTTCTCAACACATGGTCTCCTACTTGGAATGATCGTGCCTTGACCTTCTTGTCGTGATAACTTTTAGTTCGCTGCTTGTAGTTGACCATTCGAAGGTAAGCTGTATCTCGCTTCTCGTCGACTAGATCCAAGTCGATCAATCTGTTGATGTCATTCTGCTCCTGATTGAAGAAAGTCACTCTAGCAGTAGGAAATCTGAGCTCAGCAGGTGCCATGGCCTCTGATCCATATGTGAGAGCAAAAGGGGTTTCCCCCGTAGGCCCCCGAGTGGTTGTACGAACTGCCCAAAGAGCAAGGGGGAGTTCGTCCAACCAATTGTTACGTCGACCTACGAGACCTGTCTTGAGCGAAGATAGAACAAGTTTATTTGCTGCCTCAGCTTGCCCATTTCCTTGAGGATAGGCAACAGAAGATTGCCAATGCTTGATTCCTACCCGATTCATCTCTGCTTCGAATGCTCTGGAGAACTGCAGTCCGTTGTCAGACACTATGGCTCGAGGAAAACCAAATCGACACCAAATGAAATCGTGAATGAAGTTGATAGCATTCTCCTCTGTGATGCGAGCTAATGGTTTGGCCTCAACCCATTTAGTGAAGTAGTCTATGGCAACGATCACATACTTGCAGTTTCCCCGGGCGGGAGGGAAGGGTCCAATCAAGTCGACACCCCACATGTCGAATGGCCAAGCTGCAATTACTGGGGTCTGCTCGGTTGTAGGCATATGAGGTAAGTTGGCAAATCTTTGGCATTGATCACATTGTTGAACAAAGTTATGAGTATCGGCTCTCATGTGTGGCCGGTAGTACCCCAAAGTGATTAGCTTGTCGGCGAGGTCACTGGCCCCGGTGTCCGCCACAAATCCCACTGTGTACTTCATGTATCAATAGGGCGACCTCTTGAGGGTGGATGCATTTTAGCAACGGTCGGGTGTAGGATCTTACGAGCAGTTGCCTCCTTGAATGACATGCCTCGGAGCTTTCTTTTTGATAGCTCGAGCCTTCTTCTCGTCATCAGGCAGCTCGCCACTTTCTATGTACGCCTTCATTTCTTCGATCCAACACTTCTCATAAGCCCAATTTCTTGAGGCGTCCTCTACGCATTGAATTTTTACTCTCTCATGCTGGATTTTCAAGAAAAGAGATGGGCTCATCATGTGGCTCGTCCGAGGTAGCTAGTTTCGAGAGGAGGTCGGCTAGCTCGTTGTCCTCCCTTCCAATTCTCGAATCTCCCGAGAATTCCAAATCCTTTATCGGCTCCTTCACCGGGTCGCGATATTTAATCAACGTGGAGCTAAGTACCTCATACTCGCCTCGACACAGTTAACTATCGGTTGTGAATCGCAATAAGCCATGATCTTAGTTGCTCCAAAACACTTGGCGTACTCTATGGCTGCTATCAAGGCTTCATATTCGGCTGGTTGTTGGAAGCATCAAACTTGAACCTTAGTGATTCCTCGTCTGCTGTCCCGGTTACGGTTCAATTAGCACTATCCCGGCTCCACTACTATTCTTGGTCGCGATCCGTCTGAATAGACCTTCCAACAATCGTCGGGTAGGCGATGGCGACACAGGACTCTGGCTCCTTCCCTTTAGCCTTTTCCTTTGGAGCTCGGCGCTCGTTGTCTTCTTTGGTGAACGTAAGCTCGACCAAGAAGTCTGCTAGAAACTTGAGCCTTCGGTGCCTTTCGAGGTCGATACTCGATGTCAAATTCGGTAAGGGCAATTGACCAATTGAGCGATCGACACAGAACTCTCCGGCTTGTGCAATATCTTTCTTAAAGGCGCATTAGTAAGAACCACAATTGGGTGAGCCAAGAAATAAGCTCGCGGCTTCCTTGAAGCCACGACTAGAGCATAAGCGACCTTCTCGGCATTGTAATACACTGCTCTCCACATCGATAAGGCTTTCTTTGATGTAGTATGCTTGGCTTTTGAAGCCCTTCATCTTCTCTAATCAAAACCGCTGCCATGATTTATCTCCCACGGATAAATACACAAACAAAGTTTCACCAGTGGTCGGGCTACTCAGGAGAGGTGGAGTAGTGAGGTAATCCTTCAGCTGTTGGAACGACGAATGACATTCGGTCGTCCATTCAAAGCTTTTCGTCCCCCTCAATGCTTTGAAGAAGGGGAGAGACCTCTCTGCTGACTTTGATATGAAATGACCAAGAGCTGCTACCCTTCCGTTAAGTCATTTGCATCTCTTTGACTTTGGTGGGAGCCTTCATGTCGACTAAAGCCTTGATTTTCTCTGGATTAGCCTTTATACCCCGTTGAGATACCATGAACCCAAGGAACTTTCCAGCAGCTACACCAAATACACACTTGCTAGGGTTGAGCTTCATGTCGTTTGCTCTTAAATTGGCGAACGTTTCCTTTAGGTCGACCACGTGACGTCCAGTCTTTGTTTTGATGACCATATCGTCGACGTAGGCCTCCATATTTCGACCAATTTGAGAAGCAAAGACTTTGTTCACCATCCTCTGATTAGTCGCCCCTGCATTCTTCAATCCGAACGGCATCATGTTGTAGCAGTAGATGCCTCCAGCCGCTTGAAATGCCGTCTTGACTATGTCATCCTCATGCATCTTAATCTGGTGGTAGCCTTTGAGTAAGCGTCGAGAAGCGAGGTGGAGTGACCCGCAATGGAGTCAACTAGCTTGTCGATCCTAGGAAGAGGATAGCTGTCTTTTGGGCAGGCAAGATTGAGAGTGGTGAAGTCGACGCACATCCGCCATTTGCCATTTGATTTTTTCACCATGACCACGTTGGCCAACCACGTTGTATGAGTGGCCTCTTTGATTATCCACACTCAAAAGTTTTTGTACCTCAATTTTTATAGCCTCCTCCTTGTCACGAGCAAAGCTTCTCAATTTTTGGGGCCTAGGCTTTATGGTCGGGTTGACTTCAAGTCTATGAATGGCGACCTCTTCCTTGATTCCCCTCATGTCCTCTACTCTCCATGCGAAGACATCATTGCTCTCCTTAAGCAGCTCGATTATTTCCAGCCTTTCTTCAGCTGACAACTGTTTCCCAATTTGAATTTTTTGGTTGGGGTAGGAAGGGTTGGTGATCATCGACTCTAGCTCGTCCACGGCTTCCGGTTACGGACCATCCACACTGAATTGCAAGGTTTCGATGATGATCTCTCTCACTTTTGCCTTTCCTCGGCCCCCGGGTGTGGAGCCTCCTCTGCTATCATATCATCCAGCTTATCTGCAACCTCGCTGGTGGTGGTGGTGGCCCCCGAGTTATTGTCGAGCTGGAGGCATAGGTTGCCTATGAGGACTTGGTCGACCATAACTACATCTGGATCGACCTCTGTGGTGTTTGAGTGACGTGTCGACTCAAGCATGACCTCGTCATTTGAGCGATAGGTCGACTCTCCCACATTGGTGATTGTAGACAGCCGAGTAGTTTTGGTGGCGATTAAGATAGCTTTAAATAACCGTCGCCGTCTCGATCTCAAGCTCTCTCTTCTTTCTTTCCCGAAGAACATGGTCCAGTAAGCTCGAGCCGTGCCTTGTACGCGGCCTACTCCGGCGGGTGTGGGGAACTTGACTCGGCGATGAGGTATCGACGCCACCATTCCAAGAGCGACGACCGGGGAATACCAAGTATAGCGGCATAGTCACTGTTTACATCAATCACAATAAATTGTACCTTCGATACGACCCTGAGGGGGTGTTGGCCTAGGTCGACATCGAGCTCAATCTGACCTTTTGCATCAACCCGATGGTTGGTGAAGCCCTCCAACCTGCCATCATATCTTTCCAACTGCTCGTCATTAAGACCCATTTCCTTGAAAGTCTTGTAGAACAAAATATCTTTGCAAGCCCCCGTGTCGACTAAGAGTACGCTCGTCGTACATCCGTCAATGAGACCTGGGATGACGAGAACTTGCTCCCTAGCTGCCAATGTTAGTTGCCAACTCGTGGGGGTAGAAGCTGATCGTTTCATCTCTAACATTTCTCCTTGGAGGTACGTGTGGGGCTTACTGAGTTGAAAGATCTTGTGCTTGATAGCGGTGTTACTTGCTTGCTCTGTAATGACCCCCAAGTTCGATGCAGGTTGCCTCGGCCCTTGTTGTCCACTGTGTTGCTCGCCTCCACCGGCTTGAGGTCTTTTCACATATGCGTCGAGTCTCCCTGCTCGACCATTCTTTGGATGATACGCTTCAAACCCAAGCAATCCTACGTGAGATGACCCGTGTCTTTGTGGTAATCACGGTATTTCTTTGTTGTCCCTTCGAACTTGTTGCACAGGTTCGTTGGGGCGAGGTGGTGCCAACTCGACGGCATTCATGATTTTGTTCGACTCACCGTAAGGAGTGAAAACCTCAGGCACCTTCTCTGTAGCCCTAGTCCTGTTCTTTCCATTCTTATTATTTCCTCCATTCTTGTTGGGGTCCTTCTTATCATCAGCGCCCTCAGTCTTGGGACTCTTTCCATTCTTCTTCTCTTTCCTTTCCTCAGCAAGAGCGACATTATACACTTTCTCAAACAACTCCTGTCGAGTTGTTCTTGTCTGGCTTGTGAGTTCATAATCCATGTCTGCCGAGGAAATACCGTTTCGGAAGCAATTGATGACTTCCCTATCGGTGAGGTCCTCCTCTATCTTATCCACCATTTCCTTGAACTTGGTGAAGTAGCTCATCGAGCTTTCATTTTTAACTGTACCAAGTTGTTCGGATCGTGTGATCACCTTCCGAGCTCGGCGATCGAGAAGCGATCTAAGAATTTTGTCTGAAGCATGTCTAAGTGGTGATGCTACCGGCGGCTAAACCATTGAACCAAGTTAAAAATTTTGCCCCGGTGAGTGTGCTTAGGAGAGCTTTGCACATATTGTCATCCTCATTGGCGACAAAACACATTGTGGCTTCCAGATGTGCTATATGACTCTTTGCATTGGTCGACCCCGAATACTTCTCCAGAAGAGGCAACCTGAAAGTAGGAGGAGGTCGACTATCCCTGATTTCTTTGGATAGAGGTCGAAGAGCATAATCAATTCGTTCGACCTTTCCAATCTCCTTTTTCTTCTCCTCCTCTCATTGTTCGAATTTCTTTTTCATCAACAACCACTCTCTAGCATCGGGTCTTTCATCTCTGGAGGGGAACGACATTTGACTTCGACCTTCACTTCTAGGGGGAGTTACCTGCCTACTCCTCCTGTCTCTGTGAGAATGAGCCCTCTCGATCGGGCGGAGATCTATGCTGTCATTTCTTTGTGGCGACTGCGCCTATCGGCCGGATGGCGACCTGCGCCTATTAGCACCGGATGGCGACCTGCGCCTCTCCTCTCTTATAGGCGACCTGCGCCCGTTCCTGTCTCTATGAGACCCTGATCTCTGTGTCCGTGCTGGGGAAATGCGCCTATTTCTATTGGCTGTTAATTGCGTCCTCAAATCAGATTGAGCCTCCTGCTCCCTATTTCTGGTGAGGCTAGCCCTTAGGTCGTTACTTTGCACATGAACAATAGTGGGAGCTCGCTGAACTATCCTGTCCTCGCCATTCTGCCCCACACCCTCATTTGGCCTAGCACTCCTGGCCTGCTGCCTGTTGGAGACTTGGGAGGGAGCAATCCTTTCTGAACGTACGTCGGCCTGCTCTGCCTCCTCCATGGCTATCAAGTCAGCCAAGATTTGAGCTCGTTCTAACATCATTTCCTTCTTGCTCATGGGATTAATTGAGGGACCTGCCCTGTTTCCCATGTTCACCTGTCCAGTTGGACGCTTAGGAGGAGGTGGGACTCCTTGTCCCTCCATATGCCTTTTCCCTCTCCTTGTGTCAGGCAATCCTCTGCCATCAACAACATTTGGTAGAGCGCGTGGCTCTACCATGAGGACGATTTGGTGGGGAGGAGGCAAGTTCAGGTTCTCAGCGTTTGCATTCGTGTGGTTGTTTTCTTCTTCGTGCTCAAGTGAAGCCTCGAGATACGTGTCCGTCCCGAAGTCACCATTGTTGTAGGTTGATGGAGTTTTCGAGGTCAAGCTAAAGCACGATTCCCGGCAATGGAACCAAACTGATGCAGCAGGAATTGTGCTTATCAATCTTCCTCCACGTGGCAGGACGAATCACCTGGTTCCTTGACCTGAAATCAGAACCCACGACTAGCCGGATGTGTCTCCGGCGAAGACGCTCGGACGTGAGAGTAAGATCACAGTTGAATATTGCTCAAAATGTATTGAATGAATGAATTCCAATAGCAAAATGACAGTTACCTTTCACCGTTTGGTAGTGATGAAGTATTTATAGACAAAAGTGGTGTATTTTTGGGGAGGCGACATGTGCTCCGTGATTGTAGCGGCGGTTATTGGTAATGGGAACGTGTCTATAACGGCCCCTGATTTGTAGGGATGTGGTTATGAGAATAGTTCAACCAAATACGCCGGCAAGTGTCAAGTCGTCACTTGTTGTTTAGGTCGAGGTCACCATTCGAGGAATGGTCGACCTGACTGTCGGGTAGAGCATGGTTCGTACCCGAGTTGTAATACGGATTCTGAAGTCGGACTAAGTTAAGTCGGGGCCTGATGGGCCGAACCATGGGCTTAGTCGACTGATCCTTGAGATGGGCTTTGGGCCCTGTTTTGGTTGGGTCAGCCTCATTGAGGATGTGAGAGTCAAGGCTGTCTGTGATTGGGCTTTATTCGTATGGCCCAACTCGACACTTTTGGTATGTTCAGGCTGATTTTTCTATTCCAAGAATGACATTCAACTATAATGGCAACGACAAGATTATCTTAGAAGGTGTTTCAGGTCTGGAAGAGATCACCACTCCTCAATTAGCCCGTATATATGTTGTTGGGTCTATCATGTCAATTCACGCTGTGGTGATGCAAAGCCCACAGCCCACACCCTTACAGACAGAACCAACCGCAGCATGTGCACAACAACTCAAGTCACTTTTACATGAATTCAATCCCATCTTCGATCAGCCCACTGAAATCCCTCCGGAACGACCTCACGACCACCATATACACCTCCTACCAAACTCCAAACTCGTTAACGTCAAACCCTAACAATACCCCCACTTCCAAAAGACCATTATGACACAACTCATACATGACATGCTCAAGGAGGGGATTATTAAACCTTCACATAGCCCCTATTCCTCACCTGTACTGTTGGTGAGAAAGAAGGACAGAACATGGCATTTTTGTGTTGACTATCGGCTTTGAATGCCCTCACGATCAAGGATCGATTCCCTATACACACAGTGGACGAGTTACTAGATGAACTATATGGGCCCACTATTTTTTCTAAGATTGATCTCAGATCAGGCTACCACCAAATACGGGTAGCCCCGGAAGGCACACACAAGACAGCCTTCCGAACCGTTGATGGGCATTACGAATTTCTGGTTATGCCTTTCGGTTTAACTAATGCACCTTCAACCTTCCAAGCTGCTATGAATGACTTATTGTGAGACTATCCCCGACGATTTGTCCTTGTGTTCTTTGATGCCATTTTAGTCTACAGCTCAACATGGGAGGAGCACATGGATCATCAAGGAAGGTGTTTGCGTAGATCCGGAGGAAATAAAAGCAATTATGGAATGGCCTGAACCGAATTCCCTCAGCACCCTAAGGGGATTTTTGGGCCTTACGGGCTACTACAGGCGGTTCGTGCAAGACTATGCTAAGTGGGCAGGTCCATTAACGGTTGTACTAAAAGGGGGCACTTAAAATGGACTGAATCTGTCCATGTATCCTTACTGGAACTCAAGGAGAAAATGTTAAACTTGCCCATGTTAAATCTGCCTGATTTCTCAGCACGCTTTGAGCTCACCACTGATGCATCTAGAGTAGCAATTGGGGCTGTGCTCTCACAGCACAATCAACCTATAGCTTTTTTCAGCAAGAAACTGAGCCATCGCATGGCATTCGCGTCCACCTATGAAAGGGAGTTGTACACTTTAATGGAATCGGTGAAGAAATTTAGGCAATACCTCTTGGGCAGGCACTTTATCATTTATAGTATTCAACAAAGTCTGAAACACTTACTCAGGTCGTACAAACTCCAGAGCAACACAAGTGGCTTACCAAGTTGATGAGATTTACGAGATCATTTACAAGCCAGGAAAGGACAACCAGGTAGCAGATGCACTTTCAAGTGTGCAATTTCATACTTTGATCGCCATCACAGCTCCCACATTTCCGTGGATAGAAAAGCTTCGAGATCACTACAAAACCCATCCAGCTGGAATCACAATGGCACAAGAGGTACAAAATAATACTTTGTCATATTGTAATTTTCATGATTAATTATTGTTTTTCAAAGGAAGGCTCTTTATACCACTAGAATCAGACATGCGCATCAAGCTCATTCATGAAGCTCACTCTAACCCTGCGGGCGGTCATGATTAATTATAATTTTCATGATTAATTATAATTTTCATGATTAATTATTGTTTTTCAAAAACGCCATCTATTTCGTAAGCAGAAAGCTTCAGGGGAGCGAACTCAATTACTCTGCTTGTGAAAACACTTACGCAGGCCTGGTCTGGGTAATGGGAAAGCTGAAACACTACATGCAGTCTCACCCGATACATCTCGTCTCAAAGATAGACCCCATCAAATATCTCTTCGACAAGCCTTCCATCTCCATGAGGTTGGCAAAATGGTCGTTCTTTTTGGCTGAATACGACATCACATACGTGACGAGGAAATCCGTGAAAGTACGTATAATAATGGCAGAACAGTTGGCCAATTTCTCAAGTGATGAGTCCCGAGGACCTGAACCTCAATTCCCCGATGATGGAATCTTCGCCATAGAAGGAGAAAATCGCTGGCAACTCTTCTTCGATGGGGCGTCAAACAAAAGGGGGAACGCCAAGCCATGGCTGCCCAAGCTAACAAAAAAAGAAAGAATGTCGAGCTAAAAGAAGGAGACCTTGCTTACATCAAGCTTCAACCATACCGACAAGTTTCCCTTCACAAGTATCGCTCCAAGAAGCTTGCATCTCGGATTTTTGGGCCATACAGGATATTAAAAGGATTGGTGATGTTGCCTACGAATTGGATCTGCCCAGTGAAACCAAAATCCAGCGGGTCATTCATGTATCCCGTCTTCGGTTGTGCCAAGGAGAAGCTCCCGATCATCCTACCCAACTACCACCCATTGATGAGGATGACCATCCCTACGTTGTACCAGAGAGATATTGAGGTTCAGAAAAATCTGGAAGAAGGGTTACTTGAGAGAAGAATGTTTGATTAAATGGTCTTCCACACCTGTTGAAGCAGCCACATGGGAAGATGTTGCCGACATACAAGCCAATTTCCCTTGTCTAGTCAATGACAATGAAACAGAGAGACACCTGCTGAGACAGTTGCAGATATGACAAGAAAGAACAAAGACAACGGCCTTGGGGACAAGGCCTCTCTCACAGGGACAATAATTGATACTAGTGCAAGCCCAGGTAAGGAGAGTGTCTGATCCATTTTTAATTGTCGCTTAGTCTTGTGATTTTAATTGTCGTTGAATTAGTCTTCTAATTAGTGGTTAAAGAGTTTTGTATATATATATAAACAAAGTTGTCTACTTGATTTGTAGAAAGAATACTAATATAGAAAGAGATAACAAAAAAATATTGCAGATAATAAGCTTACAAATCTTACTATTTGCCAAATTCCTTGCAACTGCCAAAATTCTATTTCCATTGTAGATATATATATATGAAAGAAAAACAATGTGGGAAACTTATCTATAAGCAGTCTAGTCTGCTAAGGTAAGCAATACAAGTACCTGCCCTGCCCTGCCCATTCTCACTACATGTATAACAAAACACAATACTCTGCTATTCTCTCTATCTAAACATCCTCCCTTTCTCACCAGCACATGTGGGATTCCAACGCGGTAGAAAAATAATAACTTCTTCCCATTTTATTTTCTTCTCAACTATACCCCCTCAACAATTACATGAAGAAGAAGAAGAAGAACTACTCCAAACCCCTGAAAAAATAAATATTAGATATCAAATAAATTTATGTCTTTTAACAATGATCGTAGTGTACAAACTGAAGATGCCCCAACAAGACAAAGCGCTAAGCTAATACGCCTACATTCATAGTGCATGTTTCCCCAATAATTGGATGGCCTACAAATAGAGTGAACAAGGTAGAAAACTTAAACCTATAAGTTGAATGTCCGAAGAAAAATTACCACCAACGCTTTAAGCTAGTTGCAGTTTGGACCCACCAAGTTTCAGCAATATTCCAAGTTTCAACTAAGTGATTTAAATAGGTTTAAAGCACAATTAATGGAATACATAATACATATGCCCCTGCACTTGGGGATCAGACGCCGCATACATATGCCCTTATACTCACATTTTATTAGAGTAAATATGATCACGTTAACGTTTCATCAAAAGTTTAACAAAAATACTAGGTAAATGAGTTATTTGGCGATTTTACAAATACACAGGGGAATAAATTAGCCAAATGAACTTGCTCATGTATGAAAATAGTTTTATTGAAATCAATACTATGCCGTTTTGATTATATATATATATATATATATATATATATATATATATATATATATATATATATATATATATATATATATATATATATATATATAATTTTCCTCTACAAATTCTTCTAAAAATAAAAAAATAAAAATTATAACAAGTATTAATTACACTGAAAATATTTTCTATATATTTAAAAAGGATGATATTCTTTTAATCGTAATTAATAACGCCAAAAACTTATAAAAAACGCGTTTTTTGTTAACTTAACAAAAAACGTGTTTTAAAAAAGGGGCGGCTCATTCTCTCTCTCACTTTCTCTCACTAAACGCAAACTCATTCTCCTCTACGCAGAACCAGAATCTCTCTATCTATACGCAGAACCAGAATACCCAAGCTCCTCCCTCCGGCCGGCGACCTCGCCAAACCAATTCCTTCTCCCAATTCCTCTCTCAAATCGACCTCAACCAAATCTAATTGAGCACCGGCGTTGAAGGCGATCTCGGAGATCTCCATGTTCACCGGCGTCGATCTTCATCAAACTGTTTGATTTTCTCATTTTCTCCAACTTCTTTTGCCGGAGACGGCGGACAATTTAGAAGACGATGGAGGCGGCTGAAGGTGATCGTCGGGAATCTGGCTGAGTAATGTGTAATTAGAACGCCTACCTAGCATTTCCATTGATGAATTGAAAGGTTGAGTTAGAAAACCCTAGCTTCAATGGCTGTCACTCGAACAGAGAGGATTGATAAATTGGATTTTTGAGGATTGTTTGATTTTGAATGCCCAGTTTAATTGATTTTGAATGCCGCCTATGTTTTTTCGAGTGCCGTACATGTTAATTTGAGTACCAGTTTGAGAATTTGATGCATTGGTGGGACTGGGTAATTAGATGCCAGATGTGTTTTGGAGTGCCACCATGTATTTTTGGAGTGCCAGTGTATAATAGAGTGCCGGTAAGTGTGTAACTGAGTGTCAATGTATTTTTGAATGCCAGCTCTTGTAATTTTGAATGCCACCCATGTTTTTTTGAATGCCAGCTCATGTTTTTTTGAATATCGGTAAAAATAATTATCGTGTTTTTGAGTGCCGGTATATGCATTTTTGAGTGCCAAAATGTGTTTTCAAATGCCATCCATGTATTTTTGAATGCCGTGCTTGTATTTTTGAGAGCCAAAGAAAATATAAGTGTAACAAAGCGCCAGTGTTAGTGTAACAGAGCGCCGGTGTGAAGAGTGCCAGCTCATGTATTTAAAAGTGCCCGTGTAAAAAGTGCCGGTTTCGGTTTAACAAAGTGCCACAGCTTACACTGGCACTTTGTTAAACCGGTACCGGCACTTTTTTCGCCGACACTTTGTTACATATGCACCGACACTTTGTCACACCGGCAGCTTGTTAAACAGTAATCGGCATAAACGGAAACCATTAATTACGAAAATGCCACCGTTTATTTTGAACATGGTTGCCAGTAATTACAAAATTGCCACCGTTTATTTTGAAAACACGTTTTTCCTTATCTTAAGAAAAAACTAGTTTTTTATAAGACCAACTCATTAATAATTCTATTAATTTGTTTTGAGCAATATAATTTTAATATATAAGTACACTATTTTTATTAAAAATTTCTAATTATTTATTTCTTAATGGTTAAATTTAAAAAAATTATTTTCTCACACTGTTCTTACCATAACTATTCAGTGAAATAAGTCTTACAATCTTAAGCAATAAGTATCATAATCTTCATATAATTATACTTTAAATTAAATATTAATTTTATTTAGTATATAAGTGAGTAAATTTATTAATTTAATTATTAAGAAATACATAATTCTAATTTTTTATTTATATATTATTTATTAAATATTAAAAAAATCTTACTCTATTTGTCCCTAAATGAATATGAATGTCGGAAAAAAAATCAAATTTTCTATTGATCAAGAGCATATTTGAAAGAAAAAAAAATCGACATTCATTTCGGGACGGAGGAGTATAAGAATTATTAATGGTAGTAAAAAACTAATAACATAATTTTAATGAATAAAGATAATTTAGTGTAATAAATATATGTTAAAATATATTGATTACTTAGAAGAATATGTAAAATATAAGAATATTTTCGGAGATAGTTATTAGATAGTATAGTGTATTGTCCAATAATATGGTATTCTTATTTTATTATATATTTTCATACATCAGCAAGTCCATTTGGCTAATTTATGCCACTCGTATTTGTAAAATTGCCAAATAACCTACTTAGTCAGCATTTTCTTGGATGAAAAGTTAACAACAATCATATTTACCCTAATTAAACGTGAGTATAAAGGCATATGTGTGGAAAATGGACTTGGAGGGCATACCTGCATCTAATCCTTACGTACAGAGGCATATATATCATATTTCCCCACAATTAACATATGACCTTTACAAAAATATTCAAGTGGGTCGGGATGCAGTCCCTTGGTGCAAGACGCATTCCAACTTAAAATGCATGTCTGTTAAGCCAATATTCATGAAGGCTCTTAGAGTCTACATGGGAGCTTGAGAAAACAGCTAATGCCACGGGAAGGGGGTCAGGAAGAGAAAGGGGATGGAACAGATTGGCATTATTACCATGGTTAATACTGCTTAAAATATTTGCCTGTAAAAATCAATTTTACATAACATGCATTCAGCAAAACCTAAGATCTAAGTCATTAGAACTCAAAAGACACCCCCAATTCACCAATAAACATGACACATATGGAAGCCTCTCAACAGACACACTTCTTCGAAGTATTGGCTAGTCACCTCTAATCATAGGGCTTCATAGTCAGAGAAGTGACGAGAGAATTGTTTAGGTTTTTTGCGTAGCTTCATTATAATCTCATGCTATGGGAGCATTCTGGGGGATCTCTGTCGCTGATTTGAGGAGGATTAGAGTATAGTTCTCACATAAATTAGGCTATTGTTGTAATATACTTTCTTTTCTAATTTGATTGGTGCTGGTCCATCTGATTGTACATTCACTTCTTTTTATTCAATAAGATCTCTTTTTCTATCCTATATATGTATATATGTAAATAGAAAGAGAGAGAGAGAGAGAGAGAGAGAGAGAGAGAGAGAGAGAGAGAGAGAGAAAGAGAGAAAGAGAGAGAATTAGTAAAGTCCTTATTCTTGTTGGTAGTAAGCCTGGGGTTCTAATGTCCAACACTTTATTTTGTGAATTCTGATTGTTGCTGCTATTGCAACCTTATCCTTGGTAGCAGTTAATTAAAATCCTATTTAAAGTACAGATAATGATGATGATTACTAATGACTGGGAACATACTTAAAGAAGCATAAGAAATTTTATCCCGAGAATTTTGCAATTTCAGCTCATACCTTTGTTGCTCTAAATAGGAAGAAGAGGCTGTCTTTCATCAGGTCCTACACGATGACTAGCCTGGTAAAGCAGTAAAAGAAGGGAAAACTTGATTTACGTTAACAGGAAGTTATGATAAAGCATATAATTTTAGTTATAAAAGATTTTAAACATGCACACCTCCTCATTTGCCCCTGCTGCCATATTTATGAAAGAGGAGTCTCTTGACCTAGTAAATAGTCAAAAGCACATGACGTAAATAAGCTTAAATTTGGAGAAAGGCAAGAAAGATGGCTACTTGACACGTGGGAAGCAGATTGCTTAGGAACTCAGTCAACATATCAGTGTAAAATCAAAACTTAAAAAAACTGAATGCGTAACGAGTTCCGCATTGGAAAAACCTAACAGCTCCACAACCTCTTTCCAGTAGAAGATATTATTGTTAAAAGGTGGCAGGGATAGACAATAAACTATAGCAGAGTATTATGTTCTCACAGTCGCAGAAGAATTTTCTTATCTCAAAGCATAAATCCTCCTAGTAAAAAGCACCAAAATATTTTTACTCCCTTCGTCCCTAAATGATTGTCCATATTTTTGACTTTTAGGAAATTAAGGAAGATGATTTCTATGTACTTTTAGTGGTACATACACACAATACCCTTAATGAGCACACTATGTGATAGCTAGTGCAATTTAAAACATGATAGTTTATATGGTGACTTGAACAGCATAAGAAATGGACACTCATATAGGAACGCAGGGAGTCCCTACAATACTAGATCGATTTACCAGGATACGAGAATTTTCAGAGCCCAACAGAAGCATCTCAATGTCAATCTTTTATACACACATACATATATTATCAAATCAACTGCTGGAATATTAAGTACCTATGATTGTTCTGAACTTCCAACACTCCATTCGGTTCATCCTTGACTTTTGAAAGAGGTGAAAAGAACTGAAGAAATAATCAAGCAAACGGGTAAGCCTTGAAACTAATAGTACCAATGAAAAAAGTAACCTCCCATTATTTATATACCTGGTGCATTGAGATAAAAACAATAGAAATCCCTAGCATAAAGTTTATAGTCAAAGTGTGGCCAAACAAAGCAGCAGATGCAAAGCCTGTGAAGATCGTGGCAACAGTTGACGAGTACTTCTTCAGAATGGTATCTGCGTACAGAAAATAATCCTCAGAGAATTGAAAGGGCAACACATAACCATGAAATTAACTTTTCCAACGCAATGTGTAAGATAGCATAATACAGTATAGTATTAATGAAGCAACTGCTAAAGAATGCTGCCTACTTGCTAGTTTGATATGCAACTATTTCCATTCCATGATGTTTCCGTACAAATTCAATTTCATGAGAGAATAAATAACATAAAACGGATTTACGATTCTTTCGTACAAACGAAGTTAGAAATAAAATCATAAACCTTTACAGCAAGCATTGTATCTCACCCGCATATTTGAAGAAAAATGAGGATAAAATTCCTTGGGCCGCATTGTTTACTATCAGAAGCATGGTAGCTCTTGAATGTCCTTCTAGAATATCAAAGCTATTGGGTCCTGTAATATTAAGAAATAAATCAAACCAAAAACAAGGTTCAATCTTGAGAGATTACCAAATAAGAGATATAGCTAGTATTTTTTGAGTGGTGATAGTAATGGATATGCTTCCAAAGCTATATCACCAAATACAAGGGCAGCACGATATAAGATCCTTCAGCACCACTTGCAGCATCGAATCATATGCAATTCAGTTTTATGTAAAATATATAACAAACAAGATTCTTGTTGACAAATAAAATGCGACTGAATGGCAATTGTTACTAGCGGATGGCATTGTTTTGATTAATCGACTAAATCGCGTATTGATGTGAATATGGATAGGAGCTCTATAAAGGGGTCAAGAAGAAGTGGAAGAAAACCTTACATATACAAGTATATGTTAGCTAAAGTACCGATGGAAGCAGTTAACCATGATACCAAGAGCGGGAATAAAGTGACCAGTTTCAATTAAGTGAAGAGATTGGAGATGGCATTGATCTTGACACTGGCCATGACTCACAAAATGATGCTCGGACTCTTTGGTTTACCCAGCCGGGCCCTTGTCAACAAGACTAAAATACGAGTGTCCCACGGGTATGGCAGGGTAAACCAAAGAGTCCGAGCATCAGATCTCACAAGTATACTAGCGAAGATGGTAACTCTATTAGCACAGAAAGTTGTGTCGCAAAGAGGATATGTTTCATAACAGCATATTGGGTTGGGAATGCTAAAATGGATGTGCACTAAAATAACAAAAAGAAAAAGAAAATGACAGTCTGACACAAACATTTGGTACCAGATGACAGATATGATTGATATAGATTATAGCGGAAGACCAAACTGGCAGGACTGGAATTAAGGCATACAGGTAGAACATGAATACCAACTTCAACCAAGCTAAATGATGAAAAATGGTACTCCCTCCGTCCCAAAATGAATGTTTGGGATTTAAGGGTCATTTTGAAAAGATTGATTTTAATAGAAAAAATTCATTAACGTTTTTCAGTTTCAAAATTTTAGTTTTGCAAATATATAATGAACTATGAAAAAAATTGAAAAAATAATAATTCAGGGACAAAGTTATTCGAAGAAAAAGATTCAAAAGGTCATTCATTTTGGGACAAAAAAGGAGATTCAATTTGGGATAGAGGGAGTATATGTAACAGCCCCAAGTAGCCGGAAGTCCCGGAACAGAGCATTTGTTCAATTGAACAAGAAATAGACATAAAAATATGCAGAATTTTCAGCACAAATTTATGGCATTACATCACTTACCGTTCAAGTTGCTGAAATAATTTAATAGCTATCATGCAATACAAAAGCTATCATAGATCATTTGAATATCCATCAAGAAAAGACAGGCAAGAGAAAATTGTGTGTATGTGTGCAAGTGTAGAGAGAGAGAGATGACATCATCAGCTGATACCGAAGGCATAAATGTTTTTTGAAAAGGTAGTAGCCAGACTAATAGAGAAAAGATGATTTGATAAAGAACTTTCACATCGCCTTGTGACTAAACATGTACGATTAATGCAGGGAAGCAAACCCGTCCATAGCCATATAATACGAAAGATTTTAAAAATAAACTTCCAGGTCGGTGGCAAAATGGGTGTTATCCATAAAGAATATCATGCTTTACAATATTGTACATGATACAATGTACAATAGTTTAAAGCATGATACAAATCTTAATGGTATACCCATTGGTCAGAAATTGCCACCCCTAGTTCCAGGCAAAACCTTGTTTCAGTACAGATCAAGCAATTTTGCTCAATATTGTTAAACTAGAAGAATTTACCTTTGAACATAGCAGTTACAACAATCCCTAGGAAGTTGAATATTGCACCATATCCATATAAAAACAAGTTCTGTAGGACAAAAAACAAGGTAATAGATTCAGAAACACATAAGCTGGATTTGCTAGCAATTCTTTACATGCATCCAAAGTTCACAAGACTAGTAAACTAACTCTTAAGCAGATAAATCAAAAGACGCAGCTAAGTGATAAGGCCTATTTTGCAGCCAATACTAATTTTTCAGGGACATCATGAAAAGTTTTACATACCCATCAACTATACCCTTCAAGCCGAAATGTGATGGTAGTTTACTGGGTATCCGACACACATCAAACTGAGAAAAAGCAATTTTCATACAATGAACGCTCAGACACGCCGTTTGGGAGAGGAAGAGAAAGGGTTGATGAAAGTAACAAATCGTACAAAACCTAGTGACTGCTTGTACTGAAAAAGAAGTACTCCCTCCGTCCCAAAAAAGAATGACCATTTTGGATTTAACGGTCATTTTGAAAAGGCTGATTTTTAATAGAAAAAAATAATAAACATTCTTGCTATTCACTTTCAAACTTTTAGTTTTGCAAAAATATAATGAACTATGGGGAAAAAAATCATTTAGGGACAGTTTTTTGAAGGAAAAGTTTCAAAAGGCCATACATTTTGGGACAAAACAGGTCATTCAACTTGGGACAGAGGGAGTACATGTTATTACCCCTAGAAAATAAACTATGTCGACATAAGGACGAACACATGTACCAGTTATATCATCTGCAATCGCTAGAATAATTATATATTGCAAACCAAAGATAGACTATATTAAGGTGTGCCTTACAGCACTAAGCAAACCTGGAAATTTCCCCACACTACAACTTTCTTTGCTCTAGTTAAACATGCATGCTATCACAGAGGGGAAAAGGCATCAAACTCAGATGCCTTAAATTTTCCTGGAGTTTTATCAAGATGAACAATTCCAGACTTTTCTCGTCAAACATAACGGGGAAATCCTTCATGTAGCTAAATATCAAATAGAGCCTTGCAGCATAACAACCCACTTTTTTCTTTTCTTTCTCTTTATAGATATGGCTGCTAATACTGAAACCTACAAAGTTCCACTTCAAGTTATGTTACCGACAAAAACTTTCCTGGCACGCTGAGATTTAACAATCCTCATATATCTTATTAAAAAAAATATCCAAAAAAGCAAGAGGCATGAGCTCCACTATGAACATCTCTGGAAGAAATGAAGAGCGGAGAAAACAAAGACATCTAGCAAAGCTTCCCGATCACCCCCAGGGCGGAAAAGGTAAAATTTATCTCATCTTCACGGTTTGCTTTAGTACAAGGCAAAGCCTATGTAGAACCTTGATAAGTCTTATTCCAGGATACTATTAGGTTAATAAGCTAACAATCCGTGTCACGTTAGTTTTCTTTCGTTTAAGGAGTCAAAATAATTTTGATGAAGTTTTCAGGTTGCTGGGAATGGGCATATATTGACTAATGTTCTTGATTAAACGAATTGTTTGATAATATTTAGTCATTGTGTCAGTGCCTAACAGGATTTGTGTATTAAGTTATACTTAAAGTTGGGAATCCCAATCCTATTCTAAAAGTCGTTTGACAGAGAGCGATGAAAAAGAAGACCTAGGAGTTGGAATAAATAGTACTGTGGCCTACAAATTTATACTCAATATTATCATTTTGATTGTGCAGTTACTTAAGCTGGCAGTGAGTCACAGAATGAATCAATATAATTCTCTTTAGTGAGTTTAGTGCAAAGGAAGATAAAAGGCTTTAGCCCTGTATTTTCATCTGAAGGGTGGCCTTCTTCTATTTATCCCACAAGTTGATTATGAGTATCATGTAAAGATGGAATAAATAATAGGGAAAAAATGCAACAAAAGTACCCAAACTGTTGGGCTTTAGTGGATTTGATACCTATATTCATTTTTGTTGCATTCAAAGTATCTCATCTAATTTTTCGTTGCATTTAAAGTACCTCCCCCTAACGACACCCATTTTTAACTGTAAATGCACATGTGAGGTGCATGTGACCCATATTTAAAGGGTAAAATAGGAAAACTAGTATAAAAATATCCATACCCCTCCATCTTCTTCCTTCTTCTTCTTCTCTACCCCACCATTGTAGACCTCCCATCCCCACTACCTACGACCAGCCACCCACCCATCATCACCCTCTGCTGCCCTCACCCCACTGCAACTCCCCATGCAACCTGTTCACAACCGCATCCCACTCCCTTATCTTCTTCATCAATAAACGCCCCTATCTCTCTCACACGATATATCCTTCCTCTCCCTCGTCCCAGCAGTCAGAAACCCTTCCCCCCTTGGTACCTGCTGAATTCTCTCCTTATCCAAGCACACATTGCTGCAATATTATTGATTTTTTTCCAGCAATAGAGGATTGTGTGGTTTGTCAAATTTGGAGTTTGATTTTGTTCTACAAACTGTAATCATTTCTCAGACTTACAAGACCAGTTAAAATGGGTCAAAATTCCATCTCATATACATCACACCTCACAACAATTCAAATCATGGCTCGTTGATTACAGGATTAGACGAAGCAATGATTTATCTTCATAAAGAATTTTAATCCTTTGATCAAATTTAGATTCGTAAAGAAAAAAATTGAAAAAATTCTCAGATTTAGATCTGAAACATTGTGAGAGAGAGATTGGAGGGGGCTGTGTCATAGATCCGACTTCCTGTCTAACCAATGGAGACCAACCAAGATCTTGAGGGCAAGTGAGATGGTTATCTCTTGAACCTGGTACGGGGAGAGGAGGTTCTGTGCAAAGGGTGGTGGGTGAAGGGAAGCAGTCGGCCGGGAAATGAGATGAAGGTAGTGTGTGGGGAGGAGAATGGTGAGGCGGTTGGTTTGACGAGGAGGGTTGAGGGTTATAGCTAGGGGAGTGGCGGTGTTCTTGAATGATTTGATTACAAGAATGGAGTGTTCTTGAGGAAGAAGGTGGAATGGGGCGGCTGTTTTGGGGTGGGGTAGATTAGGTTAATATTAATTTTTTATTTAGACCTTGCAATTCAAAGATATTTTACTATTTTATATATAGAACCTTTAGTGTATGTTTTAGTTATATTGATTTTCCTATTTTACCCTTAAAACTTAGGTCACATGCACAAAACATGCTAACTTAATGGGAAAAAATGGATGGAGTTACCCCGAGGTACCTTGAACGGGTATAAAAAACAAATGAGGTACTATGTTTGCAACGAAAATGGGTTTAGGTATGAAATCCAAACAACCCCAATAGTTGGGTACTTTTGTTGCATTTTTTCCTAATAATAAACATGTACATGTCTATGTGTGTGTATAGATGTCATATGTTTGCAGTACCCATATCCTATATTTATAAAATCTGATATATCGCTGCACCATTTACATGCTTCGAAGCTACTATCTAAGCCATGAAATCCTAACTGATAATGTAATTTCTAAATGAAAATGGGTAATACGAAATGTGGTTCCGTGCAAGAGCAGCAAAAGTCAAGGTAATTATTTGCTCCATTAAAGAAAAAGGTCACTACATTAGTCAATTCAAATGATACAAATATCACCTGAAGATAAATGCTTGTGTCATATTGGCTCTTCAGGGCATATTCATTGAAGACTGAAGCCATAGATGGAACAGTAACCTGTATATTGAACTCTAAAAGTAAGCCTCACGATATGAAACAACTCACTACAGCAACAGATTCGAACAAAAGTAATATGAATATACTGCAGCTTCTGCATGTTTCACATGAGCATCTGCATCTGTTGACAAAGAATGCCTAAGAAACAACTTACGAAGATCAATGTATAGATATATGCACCAGTTGCAACTGGAAGACCCATAGCAGTAGCGCCCTCAGGTAGGGAACGGAGTTGATTTATGCTGATCCCGATAAGCAACAGCGCAAGAGCCTCCCACTGTAAACAGTGTATGTCGTTCAAACCAAATATTCTTTCAATCATTCTTTGGAAAAAGCTATAAACTATTTGGAATGTGATCCCGTGAGTTCATCCATTAACGAAATGGCATGGGAATTTCTTACAAGTGAAAGCAAGACCTTAAATCCGGAACAAACCTGAATAATGGAAAATCGTCGCTTCATTATGAATTTTAACAAAACCGCAATTACCAAAACCTGCATTTTTCAGAGTCAATGACAAGAGTTACACACAGCAATGTCAGGAACTTGAGACAAGAATCATATGTACACATAGAGCATATCAACAATATTCCACTATGTCAAAGCTTTGAACATGATACAGAAAGATATTCAGAAATTAGAAATGATGAAGTTCTACAAATTATCTGTAAGACAACACAAAAGACTCTTACATATATTCAGCACATAGAAAAAGTTGTAAGATACAACAACAATGAATATCACCCAGAGAGTAATTTCACGCCTAGAACCCTGAATCTGAGATTAGCCAGATCTACACGGCATCAAAACAAAACTCGCATTGCATTAAACAGTGATAGCATACTATTATACCACACTGAGGATAGGACTCTTCATCAGAAAAAGCAAGCAGATTGTCCTCAAGATCAATCTTCAATCAGCCCACCTTAAGTACAATAGTACAAGATCCTAACCCGTCAGATGACATTTGTGGGGGTAGGGGTGGCAATTTCTGACCAATGGGTATACCCATTAAAATGTTATCATGCTTTAAAGTATTGTACATTGTTTTTACAGGAAACGTATTGTACAGTGTATCATGTACAATAGTTTAAAGCATGATATTTTTTATGGGTAATACCCATTGGGTAACCGAAACACCCATTTTGCCACCCCTATGTGGGGGGATCATCATACCACCCCTATGTGGGGGGATCATCATACCATATTTAAGTTGGTTGCCTAGAAAGAGCATAATTTCAAAAATGGGCAAAAAAAAATAGGTGCCGGATTTGACTGCTCAAAGCCACAACATAGAAATAAGCAGTAAACCCTTTGCTTACTACTGCCAAACTACGAGCCAGAAAACCATTTAAGAAGAAGTTAAGTTTTCCAGTCACAGTGAGTATAAAAAATGGACTAGTTTAGGGGATGTGGATCAAGTTGAGTGTGGCTCATACATACTAGTTGCTCTTATTAATAGAGGGCCAAACTTCATTTTCATCCATTGTACTTTCACCCAACTTTCACTTTAACCACTGTACTTTTTTATTAACATAAAAACCACTATACTTTGAAAAATCTATCATCCTGATACCAAATTCGTGTTAAAATCCGTGCTCGATCCGTGCTCTAATCCGCGAATTTGGGGCTGAAGTAATAGGATTTCCAAAGTACAAAATCTATCATCCCGATACCAAATTCGTGTTAAAATCCGTGCTCGATCCGTGCTCTAATCCGCAAATTTGGGGCTGAAGTAATAGGATTTCCAAAGTACAGTGGTTATTATGTTAATAAAAAAGTACAATGGTTAAAGTGAAAGTTGGATGAAAGTACAATGGATCTAAATGAACTTAGGCCTTAATAGAGTGAGATTTGGATCAACTTTATAGGATGAAGAGCTGGAAGAACTTCTACGCTGATATGCAAATGCTAGGCATTAACAACCCATTATGGTTTAGAGTCGAGGATCAACATAGACCCGTGGTGTCAGACACAATAACTTTCAGAAGACGAGCCATGAGCATAAAGACCCTATATGTCATACATCCATAGATATAAAATAGAGATGAATTAGATACTTCTACATGTACTTTCATGCTATCATTTCTAAGCGTATCTTGGTTTAAGATAACAAACCAAGCCTGTGAGGGATTTGGTAAAGTTTGGTTGTCTATGAAGCAATATCCAAAGGCCTTTCTAAAATTCATAATTTCATGTGCCCATTGATGCATGGGTCCAAAGAGCAATCTTTGACATAATTGTTGTGTCTCCCCAAATCATGGATGACCCATGACTGTTATTTTTCACTCCAATTTTAAGAATCCATCTTGTCGATTGACACAGAAAGGAGAAGTTCCTTTGACTGGTATACAGAAGAAACTGACTCGGCGTCATTTTGTTTCAAGAGTTAGGTAGAAGCGACGAAAATCTCAACGAGGAAGCTTTCTTGGTAAGTATGCTAAGATGTGCTGCTTCTTATTTTTCAATCACTATTCAGTTTAAGCTTCTGGTGTAGAGAATAGTAAAGATGGATACTGTAATTCAAGGAGAAGAAATTGTTAAGAGTTTCACGTAAGCACATTCTCTCCAGAAAGCTAATTATTTGATGAAAAAATGCAACAAGAAATTGGCAAATATGCGGATAGATTTTAAGTTATTTATTAGGTTCCACTTGGCATTTAAATGGTGGTACTGGAACCATAAATATAGTTGGCAGAAATAAAATCAAAAGCAAAAAAGAAAAAAGAAAAAAAACATTTAACTCTCTATTAGGTTCCACTTGGATTTTGTAAGCTTAAAGGTAGTTGTTAATTGTAATTCACCTTCACGCATAATTAAGCGTGAAAAGGAATAGACAAAGATTTACCTTTAGATTGCTCAGCATCTTCACAGTTGCTGGATTAAAATAGAGCTGCAGAAAAGTTGCATCAAGTTAGACACTAAACAACAACAACGACAACAACAAAGCCTTATTCCCAAATTGATTTGGGGTCGGCTAACATGAATCGTCAATGAAAAGGGGTAAGAAAAAAACTTAAAAATAATAATAATAAATAAATAAATAAATGTGAAAGGTAAGATGAAATTTAGAAGAAATAGTTGATTAGAAAATTAAAAAGAGAAAAATGACAAATAGAGAAAAAAATATAAAAGATCAAACCCCATCATCCATTTGCCCTCCATTCCATTCTCTTCAACACCATTTTTCTTCATTCCCAAGTAGACCAATATCGCCTTCAATCACCTTTATCCATGTTTATTTAGGTCTTTCCCCAACCCTCACCATCTTATCACTTCTCCACTCTTTGAGCCTCCTAACCAGTACATCACTTGGTCTCCGTCTCACATGACCAAACCACTTTAGGCGATTCTCCCTTATCTCAGCTTCAACGGATGCAACTTTTACTTGCCCCCTAATCGCCTTATTCCTCAACCGATCCTTTCTTGTATGATCACACATCCAACATAACATAAGCATCTCCATCACATTCATCTTATGAACATGACACTGTTTCACTGGCCAACACACAGTCCAATATCGCAGTGCAGACCTAATTGTCATACGCTAGAATTTTTCTTGTAATCTATTCTATTGGGCATGCCATAATCACAAAGAAACCATGTGGCACTCTCCACTTCAACCAATCTGATTTGATTCGATGTGCCACATAAAGAGCAACTACATAGTCAATTACTCATTATAGAATGATTATTCCCATAAGCAACCTAACTTGTGCCAGGAGACAACCTAAAACTATGTTGAGGCATGCAACAATCACTATTGGAGTAAACTCACAATTGGAAGTTGCACTTGCACCTATACATTCAAACGATTTTGAAACAACCCTTGTAGCTCCCTGCAGAGCAGAATATTGCTTATGGATCACTTGCATGACCATGTATAAGCTCAAATCGTTTCTACCACTTGACAACCAAACATAAGTTGGTTCACAGCACCCAAATAATTTGTTGCCTACACACTTTGAGGTACCTTATTGTGGCAAGCTAACCTCTTGCATAGTTAGAACCTGACTCGGAGAAAAATCTTTACCCTCGGCTCGGCTTTTGATTTCAACTAATCATTTCATATGCGATCAGAGAGCCTTTTTTTTTCAAGCGTAGAGACTACATATGAGGAAGATGAGAATAGAGATGCAGAAGTTCCTGTTGGAGTTGGAGGTGCAGGAGCAATGAACTGTCCCCGTTTCTAGGTCAGCAAACATTTAATGAAATGCTCTTCAGAAACACATAAATTTACCAGAAGACTATAAAGACATACCTGCATAATGAACTTCAGATAGTTATTGATGGCATATAGAAAAGCTGGAACAGCGAGAAGTACATTGCTGCGAGCGGCCTGCGGAAAATTGAAAAGAAATGTGACCAGAATATGACTCCACAATAAAATAGATTATAACACGTCTACAATATTCACAACCAGGGTAATGATTACCAAGTATCAACAATGAAGCATTGAAATTCAAAACCAGAGCATGCTCAAACAAAATTCTGACCTCCATACGGATCAACATCCACATATCAGGCCACGAAAAGAAAGATAATGATCACACCAGCTAAAAACTGAATAAGAATAACATTCATTCGTGCACACACTAAGACTAAAGACTCGAGTACCCTCAGATCATTTATACAACTTTGAGAAGCAGCCTCAATCATGAGTTCATCAATTTCTGGAGATCGTAAACTCAGAGATTGATCGCTTTCACTTTTCAGCTTCTTCAGCTATACCCTAGAATCAAATGCGTGTGGCACATAATGAATCACAAACTTCTTGAGAAGAGAATTGGTTAATTACCAAGAAAAATGTACATAATATGAGGACTTTGATGTGTTCATACACTGAATGTTCGTAGCTCATGAAAGTTAGAAGTAGCTAACAGTCACTTGCACTCTCAAGAACTCAGGACTAGATGTATTTTTGACATATCTAGGTACGTGAAATACTAGGTTTAATCACCTTTTGCCACTAATTAGCTACAAAATAGAGCAACCTGAGGACAGATCTGTGGACACTCCCTAGTACCCTTGAGTTACATCTTTACTAGATTAGGGAGCACACTGACACAATTTTCACATGTTTTTTCTTAGAATTATCATATAACACCCTTGAAATTACCTTCATCGTATCCCTTTTTCATGTAAAAGCCCTTGCTTTATTCAAATAGGAAAAAGTTATGATCTCCTTAGGTGAACACCCATAAGAGTGCAAAATAGGTATTTAAGATAAACAAAGAAAAGGAGAATATACTACCAATGCAACAAACCCCTTTTCACCGGTATGCTAATTAAAGAAATCATAATCATTTCAAACATATACAAAGACAAAAACACCATGCATCAACACTTGGATAAATACTGACTTGGCAGCGACTAATCTGTGAGCTGCCAAAAGTCACCAATACCAGACCTGGCACAAAATTACTCAACTGTTATGGAATATATGAGAAATTCACGTCTAAGGAAAAAAAAAAGTAACACAATCTTAAACCTCAGAAAGTCCTAGCACAATGCATCTTGAAACAAGCTGAGCAGGGAAGGTACATTCGAGAAAAAAGGTCTCCTACATTCATGTCCAACTGAACTACAAGTGTTCATAATGTAGATGTAACTGAAAAGTGCATGATCACCGCAACAATCTATAAATTGAACAATGAGAAAATTACTGCAAATGTAAAAGTTACCTGTACAAATGTTGAAATCGACAAAAGAGGCTTCTCTCCAATTTTTTGGTTTCTTGCCTGAAAAATAATCATAAAGTAAACCTTCTGTGTGATTGTCTATCCAGCGAAAATTTGAATAACAGCGCTATTATGGAGTGAAACCAATTTAGACTATATCGAGGTTAAGATAAGTGCACCAACTCAACAATTAAAGATGTGCAGTGATAGCTTAAAAGTTCCCTTATCTAGTAAACGCCATCCATAATATCTTGTGACAATTCTACTATCAACTTCAACCCCTTTGTCATGAGTTGTTTAAGATTTAGGAAAGCTAATAATTCTGAAATTGTTCCAAGGAGCTAAACTAAAATATAAATGTACGAAAGTAGGAAAAAAAGCGTTTGACTATTAACTTTAAGTTGTCTCCCACAAGGCCAAGGGGGTAAACTTACTTACAAAGACACAAAAAGGTGGAGAAAAAAGTCAATAGATAAAGGTAGAATTATGGACAATGATCAAAAGACAGACAACGTTAGACCCTCATGAAAGTAGAGGTACCTAGCATAAAAAGTGCCTGCTTATCCAAACTTAATGACAAATGATGAAACCAACGATAAAACAAACTCAGCACTGAGCATTGAATTTTAAGAGACTTCCTGAGTTCTTTAAACTTTCTGCTACACAATGAAACGCACTAGACACAAGGCAGCAAAAACCCAGAGCTTTCTCCTATGTCATATTTGTAACTGGCAATCGACCTTTTCCAGAAAGCCTTTAACCTATAGTGAAGAAGCCAAAATCCTGAACACTATCAAGGGTTTCATGGTATCCCCAAAATGTACACTTGGGTGCTACATGTTCCTCTGCCCCGTGGATAACAAGCTACAGATATCTAGCACCTTTCCTCTCCCAGAAGCTCAGTATCAACCCCTAGTAACCACCAAAAGAGAACTTTAGTAATGATTTAGTCCCTATCTTCCAGATTATATTTCTCCTCTTAATCGCCATTTTTCATGAAAACTAGCGACTTGGTCTTTATATTAACATAATCCCCCCCCCCATTGTATCTTAGAAGTCAAGTGAAACGGAAAAACCAAGAACGAGATATTGAAGAAAATCTATAAGACGGATGACAAGGCATCCGCCTTACATGAAAGTGGAAGAGGGACCAAAAGGCAGAAAGGGCAGCAAAGAAACTTCTCAGAGCCGTGCTCTCCAACTTCTAGAAATATCTAAAGCTCCCAATAGTCCCATAGTATAATCCCACAAAGAAGCTGGAAGTACAACCCTACTCCAAAACCAGATGGTGAAAGTGCTCCCAAAAGACTCAAGCGGTCGGGCTGCCTGTGAACACCAAAGAATACTAAAGACTGCTTCAACACTTACCACAAATCTATTAACATGATTGAATAAAAAACATCAATCCCTTTAGGGACTACTACCTTTTTATTCTAGTAGTTTGCTTTAAAATAACACTTGGTTGCTTACAAACATATCAGAAGCAAACAAAACAGCTCAAAAACTCAAAAACTCATTAAGCCTGCATAAAATAAAATTTACCTGAATCAAAAGCATAACAATTGCAAAGATAACTTTGGCAACCTCTGTCAAAAAGTTAACACTAATTGGGCTAAATTTGAAACTCCCATCCACCTTGCACATAAAGACCAAAATAGGCTGCAAAAGAAAAAATTAAGTCAGCGTGTTAAGCCAATATCTAAAAAGGATACAGTTACTACAGTCAATTGCACTTGAAGAAAAGTAAACATTCCTACCTGGAGATCCTAAGAACTGCATCCTCAAAACATTTGCTGGTAATAGATTTTAAATACTCAAGGAGACTCTGTAATTTAGTTCGTCTCCTATGTATACAAAATGTGTGCTTGGGTGCGCGAGAGGGAGTCACTGCAATGACCAATCCAGTTTTCATGCTCGCCGAACACCAACCATCCAATTGTTAACAAGTAAAATCCATGTGTTATCTCATTTTACCATTTATGTTCTACTTTTGATTGTTCACCCACCTATAGGGGGCAACTAATGGATTTTATTGTTTCAAATTTATGAAATCTAGTAAATTAGAAACAAGTTATTTGACAGGGAGTAGGTTATGCTTTCATAGACGATAGTCAACTCATATAGTGATATCACACCACCTACTCAGCTACTCTTATCCAGCTTGCCACACTAAGCCATCAACCAAGTATCCTTTTCTCTATTTTTCTCATTGCATTAGAAATTCAAATTCAAATGCCCTCTTTTTTCATATTGTATACTTGTGTGATTAAGAAATGTACTGATGCGAATATCCTTGTTTACTCACCTCTTTCATTGACGAGTCCGAATGATGATTCATGTTAGCCGAACCCAAATCATGTTTTGGGACTAAGGTGTTGTTGTTGTAGGCTCTCCCAAAAAAAATTAGATAGAGTTGTTTGTTAAGCTTCTCTTTGGGCGCATGCTAAAGGAGCTTTCTTTGGGTCCTCATTCTGTTTAGGCTCTCCCAAAAAAAATTAGATAGAGTTGTTTGTTTAGCTTCTCTTTGGGCGCATGCTAAAGGAGCTTTCTTTGGGTCCTCATTCTGTTTTGAAGAGGGATCGGGGAGTTGTCTTGTCTTAAATTAGGCACATGTTTCTTTATTTTTGTAACATTCTATTCTCATTTGATTAATGGACTTCTTCTCCATTTGTTTGTACATTCTTGTATATGTTGATGATTCATACTAATATATATATATATATATACTCCCTCCGTCCCGGCCGACTTAGGATTTTTTGAAATGGCACGGGGATTAAGGAAAAGGTAAATGTTGTGAGTGTAATTTAAAAATAGGAGAGAGAATGAGTGGAGGGAATAGTAAATTATAATGGTGTTGTGAGCATTAAAATAATGTAGGAGAGAGAATGAGTGGAGAGAATAGTGATTTAAGGTTTCCATTTTGGGCCGTCCTAAGTCGGGTGGGACGCCCAAAATGGCAAAAAGTCCTAAGTCGGCCGGGACGGAGGGAGTATATATATATATATACACACACACACACTCCCTCCGTCCCAGCTCAATAGGGACTTATTTCCTATTTCGCCTGGACACTCTCCAATTAAAGTTAAGTGATAAACCAAACTCCATAAGAAATTCAGAAGAAAGCACGTTTCTTTCTCAATACAAGTATATGCTCTCTTTTGACAGAGCTTAACAATTTCAATTAAACTGAGCCTACAGTCCCTAAACACCCAAAAGCGCTATTGACATTTAACTGAAGAAATTAAAAGTGTACTCATAGATGATATAGGTGGCTTGCCAATAGAATTTAACTGCCAAGTATTTTATGTGATTATAATTACAGCGATACTAGCCATGGACAGGTTGTCCGTGAGTCCGTCTCTTCTACATTCTTCTCTTTAATCTAATATACTTCTTTTCTTATAATAATATACAACTATAAAATCCAAAATATGTCATGTATTCTTGTATAAAACCTTCATTAACAGTAAATTATCATTGGAGTCTATCTACCAGTACCGTGAAAACATAAAATGTAAACCAGATATAGAAACTGTTAGATAGACAACATTACAACCATTCATTAAGAGAAGGCAACGGAAACTATTTCAACAGAGAAAACTCATACATGAAAACAAAGACTGAAGAATTCACTTAATTGTTCATAAATACATAGAAATAAAAGGGAACGTAAAAACATTACCTGCAAGCCAACTAACATACAATCCCCAACAACCAAGAGAACATTGAGGGCCCGATACGTTGATGATACCTTGCTCCTGTGTCGGTCATAGGCCCGTGACACAGTCTTTGAGGCAGGCGAGACCAGCTTGGAATGACAGACGCTGCACTCTATCATCCCGTCTGTTTAGAATTTGACACCCAAAACCTCTCCCAGTCTACGAAAACTCAGAACTACGCGGAACCAAAAGAATAACAAAAAACACACAATCAAACAAGTTTACATTAATAGCAAAAAAAACAGCCTCTAATAAATTATTTCCATTAAATGAGCAATTACTTTAAGCCTAATTACTGTTATATTCATAATGAATAACTTCAAAGATCAGCTCAATATAAGTAACTGACTTGTCCAGAAAATGCAAGTAAATATTTATTTATAAAATTTCCCCCTCCACCCAAGGAATCTGTAAATCATATACTGATTAAAGAATTGTCTACCAAAACCATTGCGATCAAACAAGAAAAACTAAACCCAGATATTGCCATCACAGTTAACAAATTCAAGCTAAGTTTTACCCTACTCAATGCAATAACGAATTCAAAAAATACATTCAAATGAGAAATGACAATAAAAAACAGAGATTAATAAATACACAGCTCAGATCTTGCGATCGCAATTCAAAATCCACAATAGCATCAAGAATATGTAATAACTGAAATGCAATAAATCAGAGCACAAACCAGTCTCAATTGTATAATCTTCTGCAAGAAAAGGGGTCGGTGCTAGATCTGAAGAAGGCGGCAAATGGAAATTGAGATGAATGATGTTCTTGAGATGCGAAGAATATGCGGGGAAAGGGAGAGAGAAGTATTATTTATTGAAATTGAAATTGAAATTGAAAATGGAAAATTTCAGAAAATGGAAATCGATCTCGATCTTCCTTCCTCCGTGGGCAGTCGGCATGGTATTTGCACACACAGACACACAGTTAATTGGGTGGGGTTTTTTTTGCTTTAATTTGACTTCTGCAATTGAAAGATCACCGACTTTGAGTTTGAGCTAACAAGTAGTGGAGTCAAAGTTTAAATATTGTACTCCCTCCGTCCCCGAAAGATTGTCCCATTTGTCATTTTGACTTGTCCCAAAAAATATATTTCATTTCTAAACTTAGGCATGAATGTTAGTGCAAATCTACTAAGGTACAAGAATGTGAAGCTTTTCCTTAATAATTACAAAATGTACAACAGGACAATCTTTTTTAAGGACGGAGGGAGTATTGTTTTACCCTCACTTTTCCACGTTTTCACATTATCAGTGTGAGAGAAATATTTACTCTGGTCCTTTTTTTTTTTTTTAACGAAAATGAAAATTTATTTTGATATGGATATTTCTCTATTATCTTTGGTGTAATTCAAATGAAAATTAATTTGCTCGGGCTAGTGTTTATTAGTATTGTTGAAGAAATTTGAATTTTTTTTTCAAATAATTTATTTTTAAATAAATATTTCCCAAAGTAACAAAACTGTCCATTTTTTTAAACTCGCTATTTCATATGACGAGTTTAGTTCTTATTCGCCTGAATTCGCTACAACATGT
Organism: Adenophora triphylla var. japonica; assembly: GCA_022495995.1. Taxonomy (NCBI): domain Eukaryota; kingdom Viridiplantae; phylum Streptophyta; class Magnoliopsida; order Asterales; family Campanulaceae; genus Adenophora; species Adenophora triphylla. Next base: position 1,063,927 of record JAFEMH010000079.1, read on the forward strand.
AGCGCGTTTATTTTTATTTTTTGGTATTTTCAGTTATTATTTAGGGAATAAAATTAAAAATGACGTCATTAGTGAAATCGCTATATCATTTAGCGAGTTTAAACAAGCTTTGATCCCTCATTCAGCTCAACAGAACAGACACTAGAAGAAAAAAAATTGTAGAGAGGACGAAGAGAGCTAAGAAGAGTAGAGCAATCCACTTCACAAACCCCTCCAACCGGTTGATTCTTCAAAATTGACATGTAATTGTTTGATCTCTTCTCTATTTTTCCATTTTTTTTCAAGGTTTTAATGAGTTGTGCTTGTAAATTTGACAAATTATGGTTTAGTTTGAATTTGATTGATTTAGGATTTGTTTGAACGAATTTTGGGAATTTTTTTGCTAAGTTTTTCCATTGTTTTTATTGATTTTTAGAATTTATTTGAACAAATTTTAGGGTTTAGGTCGAATTTGACTGATTTAGAATTTATTTGAAATAATTTATTTGTTTTTCCATTGATTTCATTGATAAACAAAATTTGAACAAAAAGTTGGCTATTGTTTGATTCAATAATGATTTTAGTTTTGTTGAATTTGTTAATTGAAGTTAGTGTGTGAAACATTGTTGTTGTTCAAATTAGAGTGTAAATCATTATTGTTGGATGTTATGGCTCGATGTCCTGGCAAAGGGTCCGCGCCCTCTCATTCTACGTCGTGAGGCGGGCGCCCCATGTTAGCCTGAAATTACCCGGATTTCGCGCGAGCGAAATCGATTGTCTTTCGCGGAGGGTTGGTGTCTGAGACCTCGCTTTTGGGAAGGAGAGGAGTCGCCACGCGGTTTTTGTATTTTGAGCCCAAATGTTGAAAAACGGCTTTTGGTTGAAAATGGTGTCGTTTTTATTGGTAGCAAAAACTTAGGAAAAAGCTTTGAAAGGGGGGTGTCATTTTTATTGGTAGCAAAAACGAGTAAAAAGCTTTTTTAGTATCAGAGATTGTTAGGTTCGGAGGTCACGTTACGTTTCGGGAAGAGTATTTTGAGATCACCCGAAACACCTCGTATGACGAGTCTTTCTACCTTTCTCGAAAACGTGTCCGTGTGTGTGTGTGTTTGCATTTTGAAATGGGGGGCTTGAATGACAAGCTTAATCTTGGTTTGAATGTCAAACGTTGATTATGTGATCTTGTTTGAAAAGGCGAGCGTTTGAATGACAAACGTCGATTTTGGAAGTTTTAGGAAAAGTGGCGCGAGTACTGATTTTAACTGTTTAACTTAAGAGTCAAATGTTGAATTTTAAGAAAAGAGCGTTTGAATGTCAAACGTCGAATTTGAGTTTGAAGATGAGCGTTTGGATGCCAAACGTCATTTCGCGTGTTTTGAAAGAGAGTTCGAAGGTCGAACTCCGGTTTTGAACCGGGCGTGTCATTGTTAGCGATTTTACGGGAAAAAAGCATTAAATGATTTTTGAATGTAAAAAGTCGGCTTTTAAGTTTGAAGATGAGCGTTTGGATGCCAAACGTCATTTCGCACGTTTTGAAAGAGAGTTCGAAGGTCGAACTCCGATTTTGAACCGGTCATTACATTGTTAGCGATTTTACGGGAAAAAGGCATTAAATGATATGCGATCAACAAATCGTTTTGCGACTCGGACTTTGAAAAGTAAATACTATCACGATCCAAACGGCTCGGACTTGTAAATGACAGTATTTAAAGTGCGGTATCGACGGAATCAAACGATCCGGAATTGTAAAGTACGATCGACGAGCCAAACGGCTCAGAATTTGTAAAGTTGCGTAAAAGTAAAGGACGTTCGACGGATCAAACAATACGGAATTGTAAATGACATGAAATTAAATGACGATCGACGGATCAAACGATCCGAAATTGATAAATGACATAAAAGTAAGGGAACGTGGCCGGAACGCCGTTTTAACCCGAGATTACTTCTCTTACGGGAAGAGAAGAGGATCAAGGACTAAAACGTATCGGACCCCGTTAGACGGTGACGTATACATTTCAACAATGTTCGTCTGAAACGGTTGTAGCGACTGGCGCGTAAATCGAGGCGGAACGAGAGTTTAGGGAGAGAGAGCGCTACCTATGGCTAGGGTTGGCTCCTTTGGCTCGGTGGGCGTATACGGGATATGAAAAGGTGTTTAGAACGGTGTTTCGAGGTGTTTTGGTTCGTGTTTGGTTGAAACACGGAGTTTTCACGCAAATCGAGGCAAAATGGGGCTCGGGGAAGAGTGGAATCAGTTTGGGTCGTGGCTTGAGAGGGAAAGGGAGTAAATTTTTTATTGTTAAAATGGTTTGACAGAGGTCTGTATTTATAGGTGTAATTTCAGAAAGAGTCCGGACGGACTGAGGTTGAAAACCAGGGGGTTTTGTGAAACTTTGGAAATTGGAGGGACTTGCTGTCAATTCTGGATTGTCTGCAAAAGAGTTCGGCCGGACTTGGACTGCATACCAGGGGGTATTTTAGTCTTTTCACACTGATTTTTGATTGATGTTGACGAGGGAGCTGTGGCATGCACGCCACGTGTCCCTGTGACTCACCAGGTTACGGGATTTCGTGCCATTATCCCCGGTTTTGTCCGTTTTTAAAATAATTGTCCGAAAAATGTCCGAAATGCCCCCGGAAAGTGCGTTTTTCAGGGAAAGCTGTACTTTTACGTGCGACGACGTGTGTTAAGTACGTTTCGACGTTGGGATGCACGGGGCAGTCCCGAGACGTCTCGTTGGCTTGAGAACGGTGAGCTTAACGGGTTCCGGTTAACCTGGAGCGGGCCAGTTAACGGATTCCGGTTAACTTCTAATGGATTTTGGCGATCCGGATTTGGGTACTTACAGTTAGCCCCTCAGCAACGTCACTTTCGGAGGAAGTGGGGTCATTGAAAAAGATAAGGATTCAAATCGGGGGATGCCTTACTTTGAAAGACCTGGGCGGTCAGCTGGCTGGACCCTTAGCGAAAGGATTCCTACGTATCCCGAGCGGGAATCAAGCCGATCGTAGTTCGTAGGTGCAAGGATCCACGCGTGGGGACCTTGACCTGAGCGAGACTGTTGGGAGGCGTCTAAACCTGAATGAGACCATTGCAAGGTACCTGAACCCGAATGGAGACTTTTGTGAGGCGTCTGAACCTGGGATTTCTGAAACCTTCGAGGGCATGTGGCGCCTCAGACCGGAGTTGCTGGAACATACGAGGGCATGTGGCGCCTCAAAGCGGAGTTGCTGGAACATGCGAGGGCGTGTGGCGCCTCAAACCGGAGTTGCTGGAACATACGAGGGCGTGTGGCGCCTCAGACCGGAGTTGCTGGAACATACGAGGGCGTGTGGCGCCTCGAGCCGGAGTTCTTTGGAACATGCGAGGGCGTGTGGCGCCTCAGACCGGAGTTGCGAGGATGCGTTTATCCTGAGACGAAGGCGTTCGTGCCTGGGGTGCTGGACTTATGATGACGGCCAGGTTTATCCGCGGGGGATAGGGTGGCAATGATGGGAATAGTTGTGTTAAACTGACGTTATTAACAACACGGAAGGATTGACGTTCTAACGACGGGGTTAGGAACGGGATGTGGTCTCGAGAGAGACTGACACATCGCTGGGGAAAAGCGCCCAGAGTTCTGACGGGGTCAGTTAGGAACTGAGGGGGTTGATTGACGTTTCTTCTTAGACGGATGGTCTTAGGATCCTGCTGGGGAGGAATGTTCGGACTTACGGTGATGGACGAAGAGGGATTGTTGTGCGGGCTTACCTTGATGGCCGCTGAAGTGGGATGATTGGGCTTACGACTGGCGGCCGGGGAGGTGAATGTTGGTGAAAACCAATGGAAATTTTGACGTCGGGAGACAGAGTTGTGACTTGATGTCCGAAGACGGGATTGAGCGTTTGAATGTCAAACGTCAACTTGGGGCGGAAATGAGCGTTTGAATGTCAAACGTCAACTTGGGATGGAAGTGAGCGTTTGAATGTCAAACGTCAACTTGGGATGGAAGTGAGCGTTTGAATGTCAAACGTTGATTTGAGACAGAAGTGAGCGTTTGAATGTCAAACGTCAAATTGGGACGGAAGTGAGCGTTTGAATGTCAAACGTCGATTTGAGACGGAAGTGAGCGTTAGAATGTCAAATGTCGATTTGAGACGGAAGTGAGCGTTTGAATGTCAAACGTCGATTTGAGACGGAAGTGAGCGTTTGAATGTCAAATGTCAACTTGAGACGGAAGTGAGTGTTTGAATGTCAAACGCCGACTTGGGATGTAAATGAGCGTTTGAATGTTAAACGTCAACTTGAGATTTAACGTCTGGAGACGAGCGTTAGTGAAAACTAACTGGGAATTTAACGTCTGGAGACGAGCGTTAGTAAAAACTAACTGGGAATTTAATGTCTGGAGACGAGCGTTAGTGAAAACTAACTGGGAATTTAACGTCTGGAGACGAACGTTAGTGAGAACTAACTGGGAATTTAACGTCTGGAGACGAGCGTTAGTGAAAACTAACTGGGAATTTATCGTCTGGAGACGAACGTTAGTGAAAGCTAACGGGACTTGACCTCGGGGGAGGGGGGTGTTAGAAATGTCTAACTTGGGGGAAATTTTACACTTTTGGGGGCCAAAAGGGGTAAAATTGAAACTGCGAGAAGTTGAGGGGCCAAATTGGCAAGGAATCTTTTTTTTTTTAGCTGCAGAAAGTGTCCGGCCGGACTTAACCTGGATTTGACCAGGTTCAATTCAGTGCCAAGGCCGACGCAAAATTGGCCATTTCTCCATTATTTCCGACGAGGAGAGAAAAGAGAGAAGAAAAATCACCCCAAATTGTGAGGTTTGCTCAAATTTCCAAGGGAAAATCAACATGGAGGCTGATCTGGGACCAATGGCTCGCCATGGGAGAACCGATAATGAAAGAACGAGGTTGGTGCGGACCATTCGAACCACCGTTCTTCCTTTGAATCCGGCTCGGGAAACTCACAAATCCAAAGGAGGGATCGAAAGACAGGTAAACTTCCTTTAAATTCCATTAATTTTAAGAATGTGCATTCTTTAAATGTTAGGAATTTGACTAGAAGTGAGTTAGGGTTCTTGGTGCCCGGATTGGGGCTTTTGACTTTGCTATGTGCCTTTGTCGAAATTGACTAGAGTGTAGTTCAATTGACACTATGGGTAGATGACATAAAAATTTTGGTTGCAAAATTCCATGCCTAGAGGTGTTTTCCAAAATTAAAGTAACTTTAATTCGGGACGGAGTAAATTTTCGAAATGTTCGAAATGATTTGAAAGTTCCGACTTCGACGGATTTTTCGAGGGGTTTTGAAAGTTCCGGGTTCGACGGAGTTTTCGGAATGTTTTGAAAGTTCCGGATTCGACGGAGTTTTTGAAATGTTTTGAAAGTTTCGGATTCGACGGAGTTTTCGGAATGCTTTGAAAGTTCCGGATTCGACGGAGTTTTCGAAATGTTTTGAAAGTTCCGGATTCGACGGAGTTTTCGAAATGCTTTGAAAGTTCCGAATTCGACGGAGTTTTCGAAATGTTTTGAAAGTTCCGGATTCGACGGAGTTTTCTAAATGTTTTGAAAGTTCCGGACCGTTAATACTCCAACCGGGATGGAAATATTTTAGGAAAATGGGAACTATATCTATGTTGCATCATTTTGACATGCGTTCGTGCACTCTGTTGATGTCGCTTCTGTACTTAACGTATTCTTGCCGTGTTCACCTGCAGGGGCGAGGGACAGTTGACGTTCACAATTTGAAGAGCCGGGGAGCCTTCGAGGCAGTTCGAGCGCTGTGGGAGATACTCCCAGACGAGGCTCGGGACAGAGAGAGGAGTCCACGGCAGCTTGTGGTTGACTCCGGTTTGGCTGGATTCATCAGCACGGTAGCTGCGGTGGCTGTGACGCAGAGGGCGAGGTCCGTACGTAGCTTTGAGCGAGTACTGGTGGGACACGACCCACACTTTTCACTTCAGGTGGGGGGAGGCGTGTTGGGTATGATTATTATAAACCCCTCCTATTACTTGATTTGATTGATACCATCACCTAATTTATTTTTTATGGACTATAGGACATTATGTAAGAAGTTTTACAACTTCAATTTTAGTTAAGTCCATTTTTATAATTTAGTTATTTAGGCTTGAAAAAGATGGCTCTTTAAAAATTAAAAGGCAAAAGTCAAAAATCAATATTAAAATATTGCCTAAAAAATGAGGTCACCACAAGATTAGTTTGTCTTCAAAAGTATTGTTTTAAAACAATACTTAATTCTTTTTGGATCAAAAGAAGTATTGACTAGGCAATGTATTAACCAAGGAATGGCATTTGACCGCATGGCATCATTGTTTGACCGCAAGATCTCAGTTGACCGCATGGAATTGGAAACATCAAATGCATTGTTTGGCCTCAAGAAATCATTTTGACCGCATGCCTTAGTATAGACCACAAGAAATAGAGTTTGACCACAAGGCATCTACAAAGGAAATGTTTTGACCGCATGGAACAAGGTTTGACCGCAAGTGTTCAATGTTTGACCGCATGGAATTATTTGTTGTCCACAAAAATAATTGTATGCCTCAAACTCAATGCTTTGACCGAAAATGCCTTAGTTTTTGACAGCATTGAAGTTTGACCGCAAACCTTAGTTTAGCCGGATAAAAATATTTTGACCGCAAAACTCAACTCGACCACAACTCAGTTTTTGAAGCTCGAATTGAAGACTTGAAGAAAACGACAAAGGTTAGGTATAATCAACCATGGTTAACTCCAAGGTTCAAACAAGATTATACCGTTGCAAAGTTTCAAATTCAAAGAGGAGACAGCTGTTATCTAACGGATACTTAGTACAAGCTCTCCACTACCTTCTGCAACAAAAGGACAAGAATGAAACGTGCACCAATCAGATTTCAACAACACTTGTCCTTGAAACTTTGTCTCCAAGACTCTCCAACGGCTAGTAGCCCAAACCAAGGCTATAAATAGCTCTTGTGATTCACCTTGGAGATTGGCTGAGAGAGGCTGAGTTTCACTGAGATTATAAGAGAAAAGCCTTTGTTGTCACCAAGAAAAATATTGAAGATCAAGAGCAAGATTTCCAGAATCATTCGCATCTTCAAGCACCTCCTTCAAGCTATCAAGAAAATATTCAAGCCCAGAATCTCAAGCCTTGTAAACACAACAAGACTCATCAGGCTCTAATCACTAAGATTATAAAAGAGCTTTTGATTCTTGAATCACACACACACCCCTTTGATTTAATCACATAGATTATATCATTAGGGAAACACTGGTTTTAGTCTAGGATTTGTTCTTCATAGAAATAGGTTTTTGATTCAAGCTCTTCACTTGATAATTTGTAACAAGCAAGGAATCAATATAAACCCCATTTGAAAATCCAAGACTAACCATCTTGGTAGAGGACGTAGATCTTTAACGATTGAACCTCTCCAAATACTTGTGTTCTTTACATTCAGCATTTACTTTCAAGTCCTTATTATTACTTACTTTGTTTGCTAGTGTTTGATCTTGCCAGCTCTTATTACTTGTGTGAATTGTGTTTATATGTTATTATTGCCTTAGCTCTTTGAATCCACATCTCTTTCAACCAAATTTGTTTTCCTAATCAAAACTTAAGTTTTGACCACAAACTTTCTTTGGCCACAAAAATCTTGTTTTGTTCACAAAGTGAGATTTTGACCACAAACCCAGTTTGACCGCAAAATCTTCACTTTGACCGCAAAACATCTTCTTTGACCGCAAAGTGTATTTTTGACCACAAACTTTCTTTGGCCACAAAAATCTTGTTTTGTTCACAAAGTGAGATTTTGACCACAAACCCAGTTTGACCACAAAATCTTCACTTTGACCGCAAAACATCTTCTTTGACCGCAAAGTATATTTTTGGCCACTAAACCTATTTTGACCACACTCTTACTTAGAAAACTTCCGCTGTGCATTTTACTCTATCTTGATAGTGAATCATAGATTGTACTCACTATCAAATCTAGTAAGTACTTGGTCGAATTTTGACAAGGGTCGAAAAAGTTTACATAGCTATTCACCCCCCCCTCTAGCTATTTTCTTTACCCTTGTTGTACCTTTGGGACCAACAAGTGGTATCAGAGCCAAACACCTTTATAAAACTATTCTTTGTTTTTCAAGCTTAACAGCTTGGGTGCCGATTCGTCATGGCAACTTCAAAAGCTATGGCAACGATTAACTATTCACACATTCCTATGTTGGATGAAGATCACTTCGATATCTGGAAAGCTCGAATGCTAATTCATTTAGAGTCAATAGATGAAAGGCTGGTTGATTGTATCAACGACGGACCCTTTGTTCCAATGAAAGCCAATACTGATGCAACTACCAATACCGAAGTTCCTGAAGTCAAAAAGCTGAAGACGGAATGGACTGACGAAGAAAGAAAGTATGTTGCATTGGATAGCAAAGCCAGAAACATCATCTCCGGAACCTTACCCACTTCCACCTATCAGAAGGTACTCAAATGCAAGACTGCAAAGCAGATGTGGGACTCTATTGAAAACTATCTCGAAGGTGATGATCAATGCAAGGAAAGCAAGAAATTTGAAATTGAAAGGAGATACAAAGCTTCAACGTACTACCCAATGAATCTCTACGTCAAACCTACGATCGCTATGTTGAGGTAGTAAATGCTTGCTTATCTCTAGGTAAAGTTTTAACTGATAAAGAAATTAACATGACATTCCTTTCTGCTCTGGGATCCAAATGGATGCACAAAGCAACTTCACTCGAAGATTCAAAACAATTAAATACATGGACTCTTAGTAATTTATATACAAACCTTAAAGTTTATGAGTTAAAATTACAACATATTGAAGAAGTCGAGGGAAAGGGAAAATCACTTTCTATGTCTGTTGTTGATCATGTGGAGAAACCCTCAAAGCCTACCTAGTATTTCAACTTCTTCTCTCATCGATATGGATGATGAGGACTTTGCCATGTTTGTAAAACGTTTTCAAAAATTTCGTAAAAATTCAAAATCGTTTTCAAAAAGTAAATACCCAGCAACATCTTCAAGGGTGAGTGACTCAAAGAAAAAGAGTGACCTCATGTGCTACAATTGTAGAAAGCCAGGTCATTTTGCTTCAGAGTGTCCTCAACCCAAATATGAGTATTTAAAAAAGAAAACTTTCCCTTCGAAATTTTCTCAACGAAAGGGAATGGTTGCTGAAGAAGAAGAGAATTCTAAAGAACTTGCAACTTGGATCGAGACTGATTCTGATGAAGACAGCGATGAGAGTACCGAAGAGGTAAATCTCGCCTCATTGCCGAGGATGCTTCTAGTGACTCGAAGATGAAGTTCACGATGAGTCGCTCAAAAAGAGGAATGAGGTGATTTCAAAGAAAACCAAGTTTGTGGCTACTGTGGACTATAGCAATTATGACCTCACTCCAAGCACCAAAATTGGAAATTGTTCATTTTCTCGCCCCATCTTTCCATCCAAAATGAAGCACCTTCAAAATCTAAATCAACTCCAAAAGTTTCAAAAAGGGCCAATGAGATTTCCCCCACGGATCAAGAAGAGATGTTTAAAAAGGTCAAGTGATGATCCAAAGGTTTGAAAATGTTAAGAAAGCTCTATCACTAGCAACCGATGAAATTTCTCAGCTCAAGATGGAGAAAACTGTGATGAGGTCCGAAATCTCAAATCTTAAGGGCCAAATCAAAAGTATGACTCCTCTTGTAGATCAAAACCTCATCCTTGAAACTAAGGTTGTTGCACTTCAACTTCGCAATGATGACCTGGTTACCCAAGTCAACGATCTTCAAAAGATTATTGATGGGTGGCTCAAGTCAAAATCCACCTCGGATCAAATCATAGACTCCCAAATTTCTAATGGAATTAAGGAGGGTATAGGTTTTGGATCCGGTGAAGAAGAGAAGTGTGCATCCGATAGTGAAAAGGATGAGGAGATTTCAAAACTAACTAATGAAATTCCTAAGAGGAAGCATGCTAATCCTAAGGGTAAAGGACAACATAATTTCAATTATGTCTACCCAAAGTATAGGAAGGACTCTCAGATAAAAGAAAAGGATTCTGAGATTGATGATTCGGAGAACATGGCTTATGGAGTTGGCCGCATCCCTACTCCAACCACTTCGGTGGAATTGGTGGTGCCGCAACCTGCAAGGCCGACCGCCCTTCTTCTTCGACCATTCCTCCCGCCTTTAAAAGCAAGAAGAATGCTCCTAGAAAATACGTAGTCAAGCCAAAGCCAGCTCCCTTCGTCAAAGCTAAAACCATCGCTCCCAAACAAAGATGCAACTCTTAAGAAAAGTAAAGAGTTAGTAAAAACACATGATACTTGTAGTTTTCATCACCGTTCTTCGTGTGTGATAATTATTGTCATAAGGTCGCCGAATGCCTTTGGCGATTCACATCTAATCCAAAAGGACTTCACCCTCCTTCGTGAAACAGATGTGGGTTGTCAAAAGGTGCTAACCCTAGGACCCAAGAATAAAAGGGGACCTCGTTCTTAAATGTTTATCTTTCGTGTCCTCTCGCTTCATGGCCGGATCTTCCAAGGCAAATTCAAATGAATGGTATCTCGACAAAGGGTCGTTCAAGACACATGACCGGAGATATCACCTTGCTGGAAGATGTTCGTGAAGAAAACGGTCCATCGCAACGCTTTGGGGATAACAACAAAGGAAAGACAATTGGATATGGAGTCATTCGAAAAGGAAATCTAACTATAAAAGAAGTATCTCTAGTCAAAGGACTCAAGCATAATCTTCTCTCCATATCTCAATTTTGTGATAAAGGATTGCACTGCAACTTTACTTCAACAAATTGCTTTATCAAAGATGGCACATCCTGAGTCACGTTGCTCAAAGGGATTCGTAAGAGTAATGTTTACATTATAGATTTTAATTCGCTTGTAATCTTACTAATCTTTGTTTTGTAGCAAAAAGTGTGAGTGAAAATAGTTGGTTGTGGCACAAAAGACTTAGTCATTTGAACTTCAAGTATCTATCTAAGATTGGAAGAGAAAGTCTAGTTCGTGGTCTACCAAAAGTAGCTGATCACCACGATAAGAAGTGTGCTGCATGTCAACTTGGCAAACAACCCAAGGCATCTTTCTCCAAAGAAGACCGTGCCTTCAACTTCAAGATGTTTGCAACTACTTCACATCGATATGTTTGGACCTGTCACCATCGCAAGCATTGGAGGAAATAAATATACTTTAGTTGTGGTGGATGATTACTCAAGATATACATGGGTCGAAATGATGATCTCCAAAGATGATTGTTATGATATTTTGACCTCACTCTTTAGACAACTCCAAACACAAAAAGAAGATGACATCGTTAGTGTTAGATCAGATCATGGAACCGAATTAAAAATAACGGTGTAGCTCAAGATCGTGACGACCATGGTATTGATCATAACTTCTCTGTTGCCGGAGTTCCACAACAAAATGGAGTTGTGGAAAGAAAGAATAGAACGTTGATTGAGGCCGAAAGACAATGCTCGCCGAAGCCAAGCTACCACAATACTTTTGGGCCGAAGCTACCAACACAGCCTTTTGCTTCACTCAAAATAGATCTCTCATCAACAAGACCTACAACAAGACTCCATATGAACTTTGGAGAGGAAGAACCCCCAACATAGCCTTCTTCAAAATATTTGGATGCAAATGCTTTATTCTATACAATGGAAAAGAGCATCGAGGTAAATTCGCTCCTAAAGCAGATGAAGGTATTTTTGTTGGGTATGCCAAACACTCTAAAGCTTTTCGTGTTTTTAATAAAAATAGTTTAAAGATAGTAGAATCTGTTCATGTTACTTTTGATGAACATTCTCTCCTTGAGCCACATTTGGCTCCAAATTTTGCCGATGATTTTGCCGAGCCTAATGAGACAGTAATCCTCCTCAAAATACACCTAGATCGAAAATCACTCAACTCAAGGAAATCCATCAACTTCAACCGCACCAAATTTTTCAAATCCAACATCGAAGTTCCTACCGAAGATGTTCACTCGTAAGATGATGCAATGAATCAAATCCCATAAATTCCATAGAGCCTATACCTCAACTCACTTATTTTGATGGCTCAAATGATGTACCTATTGAAGATCTTCAACAACAAACAACTCAACCAGACTTACCTCCAGAAATTCATGAGGTTAGAGATCACCCAATTGAAAATGTCATTGGTGATTTGTTCTCTGGGTTCAGACAAGAAGTTCTCGCTATGATGAATACACTTCATTCATATCTCAAATTGAACCAAAGAAAGTTGATGAAGCACTCCAAGATTCAAGTTGGGTTGTGGCTATGCAAGAAGAGCTCAACCAATTCGAAAGATGTAAAGTTTGGACCTTAGTTCCAAGACCAAAGGATCAAGGAGTAATTGGTACAAAATGGGTGTTCAGAAACAAGATGGATGAGAATGGAAACATCACAAGAAACAAAGCAAGGTTGGTTGCACAAGGATATAGACAAGAAGAAGGAATCGACTACGACGAAACCTTCGCTCCCGTTGCAAGACTTGAAGCCATAAGAATTTTCTTAGCTTATGCCTCCTTCAAAAGATTCAAGCTTTATCAAATGGATGTGAAGAGCGCATTTCTCAACGGTGAACTTCAAGAGACAAAGCCTATGTTGCATAACCTCCTGGATTTGAAGACAACAAACATCCTGATCATGTCTACAAACTCCAAAAAGCTTTGTATGGACTCAAACAAGCTCCAAGAGCATGGTATGATACTCTATCTAAATTTCTTTTAGAAAAGGGCTTCAAACGAGGTAAAATCGACACAACTCTTTTCATTGCCAAATATAATGATCATACTCTACTTGTTCAAATATATGTTGATGATATCATTTTTGGCTCTACTAATGAAATTTTGTGTAAGCGTTTTGAGAAGCTCATGAAAAGTAAATTTGAGATGAGCATGATGGGAGAACTCACTTTCTTCCTTGGGCTCCAAATCAAACAATGTGATGAAGGCATCTTCCTTAGCCAAGCAAAATACACAAAAGACCTAATCAAGAAATTTGGACTTGAAAATGCAAAAGCATACGACACTCCTATGGCTACAGGTAATAAGTTAGACAAAGACTTGAAAGGTAAGAAAGTCGATCAAACGTTATATCGAGGTATGATTGGCTCCTTACTATATCTAACTGCTAGTAGACCGTATATCATGTTCAAGTTTGCGTTTGTGCTCGCTATCAAGCTGCACTTAGAGAAGCACATTTTATAGCCGTAAAACGTATTATTCGTTATCTATCCTGGGACTATTAACCTTGGGCTTTGGTATTCCAAAGAACCATCTTTTGATCTTATAGGTTACTCGGATGCAGATTATGCACTCGCACAATTGATGTGAAGAGCACTAGTGGAACTTGTCATTTCCTTGGAAATCGACTTATTTCACGGGCCGAAGAAACAAGCTTCAAAGGTTCTGTCTCAACAACGGAGGCTGAATACATCGCTGCTGGAAGTTGCTGTTGTCAGATACTGTGGATGAAGCAACAACTAGTTGACTATGGCGTTCATGAAGAAAATTGTCCAATCTATTGTGACAATACATCAGCCATTGCAGTATCAAACAACCCTGTTATGCACTCTAAAACCAAACACATCGATATCAAATATCACTTTCTCAAGGATCATGTTGAAAAAGGTAACATTAATTTAGAGCACATTGGTACTGACAATCAAATTGCAGATATTCTTACCAAGGCTCTAGACTCCAAGAGATTCGTGTTCTTAAGAGGAGAAATGGGTATGTTAGAACTCAAGTAAAACTTGTCCATATTTGTTTAACTAACAATTGTGTGTTTTAAGTTCATGTTTAAGAACAGGTCAATAGTCTTTAGCATACATTCCTTCCTACGGTCAAAATACATGATTTTGACCGCATGACTCATCTGACCGCATGAAGAATCAAGTTTTCAACACCAAGTCTTTGGAGAAGTCTATCTTAGATCAAAGTACATGACTTTGACAGCATTCCTTCCTACGGTCAAAAGATATTAACTTTGACCGAATGAGATTCATCCTATTTGTTCTAAGGCTTTGTAGAAGCCTTCCACGGTCAAATGAATCACAACTTTGACCGCTCAGGTATGTGTCTCAGGTAAGTACTTTGGGGAACCATGAGAACAATCTTTCGAAACTACTTTGGGGATGAGTTATACAAGTTATATCACAAGAGAAATCCAGTTGAGAAGTACATATTGAAAATTTTGTATCTGAATATGCCTTAGAACCTCATCTCTCAAAATGCATGCTTCTTCAGTGTAAACCGCATGCTTCCTTAGTTTTTAAACCGCATGTGGAACCCGCTTAAGTTTATTATTTGAAACCACATGCTGTTTTTCTCTAAGTGTTAGATGTTATACTGCTCCTATTTATGTTGATCTAAACCACATGCTATTTCTCACTTGTCATTTTGCATTCTTGAGTCTCAGTATATAGGTTGGAAACCATAACATTCCCTAACAGGCACTTCATTGAAGTGTGGGATAAATTTGGTTTAACAATGCCACGTACTGTGACTCCTTCAAAAATGGATCTAACTTATAATTTCATTTTGTAGGATCCACACTTCCTTATTCACGGCTGGGTGATTGATAAAAGGGAAGTAAACTCTCTGCCCTCCCTATTGATTGATACCATTAAGGGGGAGAAAGTATTCACATAACAAAGGCTGTGAAGAATAATGTATTCACATAACAAATATTGTGAAGAATATCATGTCAATATCATGTCATTGAATGACAAGCACAAGCCAACTTCGTAAGTCACAATTTTTAATCTCTAATTCTGAAATGCATCATTATGGCTTTCGAAAACTTTATTCATTCAAACTACATGTTTGTGGAATAATGATTGCATTATTTTATAACTCATGCATATAGCCTATCTTACACATCTCATACTTATGCATGTTTCATACATTTAGTTTAAATGCATTCATGCACTTCATGTTAACATCATTGAATGCACTAAATGATTATTTCTTACTTCCCAATATGAAATTCTTTTATCTTTATAGGAAGTTAGAAATCTATGACTTAGGCTTAAGTGTGTGCATTGACTTGGGACATGATTTACCATTCTTAAATTATTTGGACATGTTTTTACCAAGTACAATGAATTAGCCTTTGTCATAGTAGGTAATGGTCTCAATCAAATAGGGGGAGATTGTTGGGTATGATTATTATAAACCCCTCCTATTACTTGATTTGATTGATACCATCACCTAATTTATTTTTTATGGACTATAGGACATTATGTAAGAAGTTTTACAACTTCAATTTTAGTTAAGTCCATTTTTATAATTTAGTTATTTAGGCTTGAAAAAGATGGCTCTTTAAAAATTAAAAGGCAAAAGTCAAAAATCAATATTAAAATATTGCCTAAAAAATGAGGTCACCACAAGATTAGTTTGTCTTCAAAAGTATTGTTTTAAAACAATACTTAATTCTTTTTGGATCAAAAGAAGTATTGACTAGGCAATGTATTAACCAAGGAATGGCATTTGACCGCATGGCATCATTGTTTGACCGCAAGATCTCAGTTGACCGCATGGAATTGGAAACATCAAATGCATTGTTTGGCCTCAAGAAATCATTTTGACCGCATGCCTTAGTATAGACCACAAGAAATAGAGTTTGACCACAAGGCATCTACAAAGGAAATGTTTTGACCGCATGGAACAAGGTTTGACCGCAAGTGTTCAATGTTTGACCGCATGGAATTATTTGTTGTCCACAAAAATAATTGTATGCCTCAAACTCAATGCTTTGACCGAAAAATGCCTTAGTTTTTGACAAAGATTGAAGTTTGACCGCAAACCTTAGTTTAGCCGGATAAAAATATTTTGACCGCAAAACTCAACTCGACCACAACTCGCCTTTTGAAGCTCAAATTGAAGACTTGAAGAAAACGACAAAAGTTAGGTATAATCAACCATGGTTAACTCCAAGGTTCAAACAAGATTATACCGTTGCAAAGTTTCAAATTCAAAGAGGAGACAGCTGTTATCTAACGGATACTTAGTACAAGCTCTCCACTACCTTCTGCAACAAAAGGACAAGAATGAAACGTGCACCAATCGATTTCAACAACACTTGTCCTTGAAACTTTGTCTCCAAGACTCTCCAACGGCTAGTAGCCCAAACCAAGGCTATAAATAGCTCTTGTGATTCACCTTGGAGATTGGCTGAGAGAGGCTGAGTTTCACTGAGATTATAAGAGAAAAGCCTTTGTTGTCACCAAGAAAAATATTGAAGATCAAGAGCAAGATTTCCAGAATCATTCGCATCTTCAAGCACCTCCTTCAAGCTATCAAGAAAATATTCAAGCCCGTAATCTCAAGCCTTGTAAACACAACAAGACTCATCAGCTCTAATCACTAAGATTATAAAAGAGCTTTTGATTCTTGAATCACACACACACCCCTTTCGATTTAATCACATAGATTATATCATTAGGGAAACACTGGTTTTAGTCTAGGATTTGTTCTTCATAGAAATAGGTTTTTGATTCAAGCTCTTCACTTGATAATTTGTAACAAGCAAGGAATCAATATAAACCCCATTTGAAAATCCAAGACTAACCATCTTGGTAGAGGACGTAGATCTTTAACGATTGAACCTCTCCAAATACTTGTGTTCTTTACATTCAAAGATTTACTTTCAAGTCCTTATTATTACTTACTTTGTTTGCTAGTGTTTGATCTTGCCAGCTCTTATTACTTGTGTGAATTGTGTTTATATGTTATTATTGCCTTAGCTCTTTGAATCCACATCTCTTTCAACCAAATTTGTTTTCCTAATCAAAACTTAAGTTTTGACCACAAACTTTCTTTGGCCACAAAAATCTTGTTTTGTTCACAAAGTGAGATTTTGACCACAAACCCAGTTTGACCGCAAAATCTTCACTTTGACCGCAAAACATCTTCTTTGACCGCAAAGTGTATTTTTGACCACAAACTTTCTTTGGCCACAAAAATCTTGTTTTGTTCACAAAGTGAGATTTTGACCACAAACCCAGTTTGACCACAAAATCTTCACTTTGACCGCAAAACATCTTCTTTGACCGCAAAGTATATTTTTGGCCACTAAACCTATTTTGACCACACTCTTACTTAGAAAACTTCCGCTGTGCATTTTACTCTATCTTGATAGTGAATCATAGATTGTACTCACTATCAAATCTAGTAAGTACTTGGTCGAATTTTGACAAGGGTCGAAAAAGTTTACATAGCTATTCACCCCCCCCTCTAGCTATTTTCTTTACCCTTGTTGTACCTTTGGGACCAACAAGGCGACTGTGACCCCTACTGACTTTGCGGCGATCACTGGGTTGCCATTCTGGGGTAACACGCTGGTGTGGGTGGACGACTATACCCCGGGGCAGTTGTCGGATCTGCTGGGTTTCGATATCACTGATGTCAGGGGCTTAGGTATTCGGTACAGGCCGATGGAGAATCATCTGAGGAGGGGTATTATTGCTTATGGGGAGGGGTCCCCGAGGATGACCGCAGAGCGTCTGGCTCGAGGGTTCATATGGTTTGCCTTGTCGGCGACCCTGTTTCCCACTTCTGACACATCCTGTCACTTCCCTTTGCTCGACTCACTGACTGATCTGGACGCCGTGAGGGGGTTCGCATGGGGGGAGGCTGGACTGGCCGAGCTCTACCACGCCTTGGACAGGTTCTCGCGGGGAAAGGAGAACACCTTGTGCTGCTTTTCATTTGCTTTGGATGTAAGTTCCCATCTTTTTCTCTTCCTTGTCTCGTTTTGTACTCGTATGTATCTGCTCTGTAGCTGACATAACTTTCCATGTGCTTGACAGGTGTGGGCCTTGGAGGTGTTTCGCCCGCAGAGATGGGAGATCAAGGAGGCGTATCAGTCCTTGTTTCCTGCCATGTTGATTTGGCAGAAGGAGGCGAAGAAGCCGGTGTCATCGAGGGAGGGTACTCGGCTGACGTACGAGGAGGTGTCTTTGGCCCTGAGCCGAGAGCTCTTCGAGCGGATCCAGCTGACTTGGTGGAGCCGGATTCATGTCGGTGTGGTCCGGGGTACCTTCCTATGGTGTCAGTGGATCCGCCTCCACACATGCAGCATCCTTTGTCAATGCCGATGGAGGAGCTGGAGCGGTATAGACAGGGCGTGTTCTATACTGAGCTTATCATAGAGGGTGCCGACTATGACATCTTCTTGAGGACGAGGCTGAGGAGCCCGCAGGTGCAGCACAGGGAGGGCGAGAGCCCTGGATATCCCCGAGACTACCCGCTCCCACGCTCAAGGTTGGCGTATGAGGGGCTGGACGGTTCCCCTAGGCGGTTGGTGATCCCTATTCCGGAGGAGCCGAGGCCTCAGTACAGGGTGGACCCCAATGCTTCCGTGAGTTCTTTGATTTGATTTCCTGCATTTGATAGTAGCATTCTGCAAATGTTGCATCTGTACTTTCTGTTTGTCTTTTGACGCCTTTCCTGGTTTGCAGGTGTCTGGCCGTACGTACAACCAGGCTGTGAGACAGTTGGACGGGTGGGCCAATTACGCCAGGAGACTCGTGGAGTTCCGCAGTGTAATTCCCGGAGGAGTGCGGCTGTACATGAGCCGAGGCCGTCTAGTCCGAGAGGTTCGTTGCCTCCATGACTGGTGGAGCGGACTTTACGCAGGGATTTGGCCAGTTCTCGGGCGGAACGGCGGGGTTCAGAGCTCGTCCTTCTTCGTACTCGGGGCACGAACAGGGAGAGTCCTTGAGTTCGCAGGCGCAGAGGCGGCCTTTCGCGTATTCCCGCCTGGAGGAATTTGGAGATTACCTGTCCTCGGTGGACCCGACTGCTGCGGGGCAGTACATCGAGTGCTCGGATAACGAGCAGGACTCTGAGTAGTCCTCTTTTGCTGTTTTTTTTAGACAAAATGTGTGTATTGTCCAAAACAATCTGACTTGTATTTGAAAAGGCGCCCTTGAGGCGGAACCTGTATTTTGCACATCTATTTAGTGATCACCTTCTTTTATTTTCGGCAAATAAGCAAGTAGGTTGATAAAAAATAAATAAAATGAAATATGCACAAAAATTCGAACTGGTCAAAATTTATGCCTATATGCACTGTTATTTAATTAATTGCACTGTTGCACGAGCCCGGGGCACGCAGATTCAAGGAGGCTTGAACAGGGCTTGGTTTGGAAATGTTTCCAATTTGAGAGCAATGGGTCAGAGTCAATCTACTAACTTGAGAAAGAGTCCGGCCGGACTAAGATTCAATTTCCAGAATCTTTTAAATTGCAGTTCAGCTTTTGCAATTTGTAAGAACTGCGCGTTTGCTTTGATCAATCAGCTGATTTTTTCTCAAATTCCTGAAGATTTCCTTCACTTTTTCCATGGCTCCATTTCCTAGGCTATCGTCTCAGATGCAAGAGCGATACTTGGACAATTTCCAGTCGTGGGTACGGAACCACACGAGGCAAAACAAGGGTTTTTTCGAGGGTTGTTACGGGATGAAATCTGTTTGGGCTTTGAAGGAGCTCATGCCAGATTTGGATCTTTTGAAAGCTGCGGCTTGTTTCTAGGACGTACGGAGGAATGTGTACAACTTTTCGTACAACAAAATCACTCCCACGTTTGAAGATTTCCGGGCCATTTTAGGAGGACCTGAGACGGAACAGCTAGTTCTTCCCTATGCGGGTGGCATGGCCACTGTTGAGAAGTTAGTGTCTCTGCTTGGTATCTCGGCTGAAGAAGCATACGGGATGCTAATACTGAACACTAATTATGTCGACATTTCGGGGCTGCCCGATAAATTTGCCGGTGTTGAGGGGAGCGTTTTCGCATGGGACGCGTTTGCTCTGTGTGCGATTGCTACTTTGTTCACATTTACGTCCCTGGGTGTGTGCCATCACAGTGTACTGGACCTGGTGAGGCAGTGCCGGAACGGGGGAGACATCGTGCCTTTGGTTCTGGGTGAGACGTTCCTGGGCATAGGTCGGATGGCGATGGCAGCCGATACATGTGGGGAGGGAGTCCCGCTATGCTCACTATGTGGTTGAGGGAGAGGTTGCAGATGATGCCCGAGGTGCCAGTGTCTTGTGACGCTTGGTCCTTTTCTCGACGTCCTCTAGTGATAGGGGGCGATCAGGCTGAACTGGAGCTCTGGATGGCCAGACTCCGCACGCATCACTTGCGATGGTGGGTTCCTCATTAGAAGCTACAGACTTGTCGGACCGCTCAGGGGGGTCTTTTGGTTGTCAGAGTGCCGGGCCGTCCTGCATCGCTTTCTACATTCCATCCTTGGTGCTGCGACAGTACGGGCTGGAGCAGGTGCCATTGACGGGTTTGAGTCATGCTGCTACCTTTGAGGTGGGATCTCTGTTGATGGAAGATCCTTCGACGTTATTGCTTCTTACGCGGTTGTGGTAATACACGTCCTTTCCTGCCAGGGTTCTCTTTCACCGGAGAGGGGGCACTGTTCTGTCTACGCAGTATCTGAACGGGTACGAAGAGTGTATGGGGGAGACACAGATGGCCATCTTGTGGAGACGGAGGGAGCTGTTGGGTGGTGACTACCTTGACAGCTCGACTTTGAGGAGGGCTGAAGTGGGGGCTAACCCTCAGAATCGTACTGGGGACGACATGGTTGACTATGAGGCCAATGCTGATCGGGCGGCCGATCAAAGCACGGTCATGATGGCTCGAAGAGAGGCGGCTCAAGATAGAGCTAGGGAAAGGGCTGCGTTGGCAGGTGCGGGTTTGACGGAGGCATCGGGAAGGGTCCCTGAGCCAGGTAGAAGGACAACGGGAATATTCCCTGTGAAGGTGAAGAATACTCGTCGTGGAAAAGGAAAGGGGAAGAAGGATGAAGGACCAAGTACGGGAGACTAGGTTGACCTTGCTGTCCGGAGTATCCACCCACTGTCATTGCAGACACATTAACTAATTAATGTATTATTGTAGTTTTGCTAGCGTGTAGCGAGTCAAGAGTAGACTGTGCTTGAACTCATCAAAGATTGTTTTAACCGTAATGAATTTGTAGGTTAATTGAAAAGAGTTTTTCGAAACACAAGCAATTGATGCTTATTTGTTTTTTTTTTGTTTTTGAGACCGAACCAATGATGGCTGCCTACGTTCCCTTTTTACAATTGGACTAAGGGGCTCGTGTCACCGTAGTTCGACACTTTAGGTGAATTTGAGAAAAACAAAGACAAAAGAAGTGCGACCGTTTTTTACCTCGGATCATTGTTGGGAATGTATCCAGCTGGGTATTACTCTTTAGCACTTTAATTTTACCGAGGGGTGGTGTATGGGGAAGGAGAGTTGACTCGTGCTCTTCCTCAAACGAAGTATTCATGAGCTTGCTTCCGTTCACGGGGTTAACGAAAGGGTTCCCGTCCAAATCTCGCTAACTTCATGGCTCCTCCGAGAAGATTCTTTGTACCACGAACGGGCCTATCCAGTAGGCTCCCACTTTCCGAGGGGATTGGTCTCGCGTAGGAGGCTTTTCCTTTAGCACCAAGTCGCCTTCTCTCGATGTCTCGAATCTTGACTTTCTTATCACATGCTCGGGCCATTCTCGCTTTGGTAGGCTCGAGCGTGTTCCATGGCTTTCAATCTGCGCTCGTCGAGTAGAGCAAGTTCGTCGTGACGGCTCAGAGCCATTCGACTTCATTGATCCCATTTTCCAAGAGGACTCGGAGGGATGGAATTTCAAATTCCACTGTAACATTGCTTCCATTCCGTAGGTAAGCGCGAACGGAGTCTCCCCGCGGCGGTTCCGACCGATGTTCTCGTATCCCCGCAGGGCTAGATGTAGCTTTTCGCCGCCTCCCGACCTCCGGTGGTCATCTTTCCGATTATCATTGCAAGAGTCTTGTTTGCCGCCTCTACCGCACCATTAGTCTCGTGGTCTCGTAGGGAGAAGACTTGTGGCGTGTGACCTCGAATTCGGTCAACAGCTGGTCACAATCTCCTTCGGTGGGTCCCATTGTCGGATATGATCTCGCTGGGCACTCCGTATCGGCACATGATGTTCTCTTTGATGAACTCGGCCACCTTCTTAGAATTCAAGCACTAGACGATCCGGCTTCTACCCATTTCGTGAAGTAGTCGATCGCGACTAGAATGAACTCGTGACCATTGCTCCCTGGTAGAGTGATTTTGCCGATGACGTCGATTCCCCACGTGGCGAAAGGCCATGGTGTAGTCATGCAATAGATTTCGTGAGGAGGGATGTGATTGAGGTTGGAGAACCGTTGACATTTGTCGCAGCCTTCGATGAACCGGATGCGCCCGTTTCCATTGATATCCAATAGTATCCCATACGGAGGATGATCTCTGTCAATGCTCGGGCGTTCATGTGCGGACCGCAGATTCCGTTGTGAACTTCATTCATTAGCTCGCTGGCTTTTTCTTTATTTACACACCGAAGGAGTGGCCCGTGGTGGCGCTTCTTGTACAACATACCCCCTTAGAATGACAAAATGGGATGCCAGGCGTTTTAATGCCATCATATTTTTGGCTTTGATCCCTTCTTTGTATTTTCCATCTTCATTTGTGAAGGAAGCTTCTCCATTTTGGAGGTACTGGTAGATTTGATTGTACCAGGGTTCGTCGATCGTTTCATTTTTTTTTCGATCTCACAGCAATAAGCGGGTGTTTCCCGTCTGCCTATTCTGAGCGATTTTACTGATTTCCCATCGAGAATTTCGACAAGAGATGCGAGGGTAGCCAGGGCATCTGCGAAGCGATTCCTGTCTCTTGGCAAATAATGGAAAGAGATGTCCTTGAACTGAGAAATGAGCTCCTCCATGTACGTGTGGTACTTTTGGAGGCCAGAATCTATCGTCTTCCATTTGTTGGACACTTGATTGAGATCAATGCTGAGTCTCCATACACTTCCAGTTTTGAGATGTTGCGCTCGAGAGCAGCTTCCAGACCAGCTGTGCAAGCTTCATACTCTGCTGCATTGTTGGTTGTTTCAAGATTCAGACCAGCTGCGCAAGCTTCATACTCAAGCCGTCCTTGGGATCGACAAGGAGCATTCCAATACCATTTCCCTTCTTGTTGGCTTCCCCATCAAAGAAGAGTTGCCAGCGGTTTGCGCTGTCAAGTGAAAAGATCCCGTCGTCCGGAAACTGCGGATCAGGACCCTTGGGTTCACTGCTCGGGAAGTCTGCCAGCTGATCTGCCATTACTCTGCCCTTGGTTGATTTTCTCGACCATGTACTTGATGTCGAACTCGCCAGAAGAATGACCACTTGGCTAGTAGCATCGATGTGGACGGCTTGTCAAAGAGATATCTGACGGGGTCCATTTTGGAGACCAGGAGCACCGAATGTGACCGCATGTAGTGTTTCGCTTTCCCGACTACCCATACCAAGGCGGTACAAGTTTTCTCTAATGCCGAGTAGCCGAGTTCACTTCCCGAAGCTTTCGGCTTACAAAGTAGATTGCATGCTCAACTTTGGAATCTTTCTCGTTCTTGTGCCAAGCATTGCTCCGATTGACGTGTCTCATCGTCAAGTACAAGAGGAGTGGCTTGTCTTCATGTGGCGGGCAATGTAATGGGGGATTCACCAAGTATGTCTTGATTTTCTCGAAAGCCGTCTCGGCACTCTGAGTCCCATTTGATGTCGGCATTCTTCTTCATCGCCTTGAACATTGGCTCGCAGAAAGATGTCAACCGGTTGATGAAGCGACCGATGTACCGAAGTCTTCCCATAAAACTTTTCACTTCGTCAGTGGTCCGAGGCGGCTTCATGTCGATGATGGCCTTGATTTTCTTGGGATCGGCTTCGATACCTCTTTCTCGTAACCATGTATCCCAAGATTTGCCTCGCTTGACGCCGAAGGTGCACTTCGCAGGTTTAATCTCATGGAGTGCTTTCGAGTCCTGTTGAAGAACTTTCTCGCATATGTCATGTGCCGCATGTCCGATCCTCCGGAGCGGATGATCATGTCGTCGACATATACTTCGATTTCTTTGTGAATCATGTCATGGAAGAGGGTCGCTGCAGCTCGCCGGTAAGTAGCCCCAGCGTTCTTCAGACCGAACGGCATGACCGTGTAGCAGTATGTCCCCCACTGAGTGGTGAAAGCAGTCTTGGCTTGATCTTCCTCGGACATTTTGATCTGGTTGTATCCAGCAAACCCATCCACAAAGGACTTTACTTCAAAATTTGTCGTGGTGTCGACTAGCATGTCGATGTTGGGCAGTGGGAAATCATCTTTAGGGCTGGCCTTGTTGAGATCCCGGAAACCCACACAGCATCTGACCTTTCCATTGGCCTTGGTGACCGTCACGATGTTGGAGAGCCAGGTCGGGTACTCAATCACTTTGATGAAACCAACTCGGAGCATTTTCTCGATTTCTTCTTTCACTTGCAAGGACCACTCTGGCTTGATCTTGCGTAATTTCTTTTTGACAGGCTTGGATTCTGGATCCAGGGGAATTCTGTGCTCCACGATCGAGGGATCGAGTCCTGGCATGTCCTGGTATGACCAGGCGAACACGTCAACATACTCCTTGAGGAGATTTATCAGGGCTTCCTTTTCTGCATCGGCGAAGAAACCGCCCACTTCAGGTCTCTTTAGGCTCTCGTGACCGACCCCTGTGTTCACTTTGGTCATAACCTCTTCGGCAGCTTGGGCCCGATTGTCCTCTTGGTCTACTACACACTTGAGAACTTCTTTAATGTATTGTTCGTTTAATGTGTCTGCTTCTTTATCAAGTGATTCGTTATTAACGTCTTTTAAGTTGTTTGTTAACTTATCAGTTGTTAAAGTGGCAATGAGGGGATACTCCGAAAGGTCAGACTTTTCATTAAATGCGAACGGGAATACAACATTGGCTACATTATCATAGTCTTCCGGCGTAAGGCCGTTGGACGACTCAGAGGACTGGACTTTAACAAGGACTGACTCAGAGGGTTCGAGACCGGGTTTAGGGAGATGTGGGTGCAGGCCCAGCTTGTCTTCCATTTCTGCCTGGCTTGCCCTTGGTCCGGTGAAAGTTACCCAGTTCTTCAGTGGCATTGTTGGATGCTTGATGAGGGTTCGGGGGTCGAGAGGCTTGGCTTCTGCTGTCCCAATCATGGAGATCATGCTGTTTTCGGAGCCCAGGTCAATCAGGTTTGGCACCTCCATGACTTCTTCAAAAAGACTCTATAGAGCGGGTCCACTGAGAGCGTCTTCTATGAATTCTGGTTCCTTCTGCTTTGGAGTTATTGTCTCGAATGTGGCCTCGGCGGCTGACCCGAACAGTCACGCCGTTTTTAGTTTAGGGCCAAAACTTTGAAAAATGCCCAAAATTAGAGAAAAAGGGTTCGGTGGTCACGTTGCACTCCGGGAAGAACGATTGGCACGTTCACCCGGAATGCCTCGTAGACGAGTCTTCCAAACTTGAAACCATTTGTATATGTGTGTGTGTGT
This sequence comes from Adenophora triphylla var. japonica, assembly GCA_022495995.1. Lineage (NCBI taxonomy): Eukaryota > Viridiplantae > Streptophyta > Magnoliopsida > Asterales > Campanulaceae > Adenophora > Adenophora triphylla. The sequence goes on from JAFEMH010000079.1 coordinate 1,089,332, forward strand.
GTGTGTGTTTTGCAAAACGGACTTTCTGAAAATAAATGAAATTCTAGGGACTGAACTGAAAAAACAGTTTGAAAACAGTGATTAAAATGAAAATAACATAAAACTGAGGGACTGTTTGCAGATGACAATGTCATCCGCGTGGACGAGACTGCAGTGCAACCTCATCCGCGCAGATAGCCTTGCAGTGTCAATATTTTTACAGTTTCCAGTTTAGTCGCTGTAATTTCCAGAAAGTTAACTGGATTTACATGACTTAACTGGAATTGTAACTAGAAAGACAGAGAGTAAAAGGGGGTGTTTGGATTTTGGCATCCATGCTTGTCCTCTCTTTCCCTAGACTTTGATTAGTGGTCATAAGTGATGAATCCACTTAATCAAGTCATCCCGGGTAGAGATGCCCAACCGAGTCGGAACCGGCGGTTCAAACCGGAACCGGACCGGCTCAAAATCGGCGGGAAACCGAACCGGTCGAACCGGAACCGCCTGAACCGGTAAACCGGCGGTTTTCCGATCCGGTTACGATTCATATATTCAAAAATCGGTGAACCGCCGGTTCAGGAACCGGAACCGTGAATCGGAACCGGAATCGCCGGTTCACGAACCGGAACCGTGATTTGGCTGATCTGGACCGTTGATTTGGCTTGATCCGACGGTAGAGATGCCCAACCGGGTCCGAACCGGCGGTTTAAACCGGAACCGGACCGGCTCAAACCAATTTTTTTTTTTTTTTGAAATTGTCGGTTCAAAACCGGAACCGTACGGCCGGTTCGAACCGGGAACCGGAACCGTTAATAAACCGGGCCGGTTTCGGTTCAAAGGATGGCGGAACCGTGAACCGCCGGTTCGGAACCGGAACCGGCGGTTTGAACCGGATGGTCATGTCTAATCCCGGGGGTAGTTGGGACTTTGTGAGCATTTCATTTGCTTGGGAAGGGGGATTTTGACATGAAAAAGTAAGTTGAAAAGGGAGTTAGGTCAAGACGTATCAACTTTAGAGGAAGATCTCTAAGGTGGTCATGAGAAGACCATCCTTGAGACCTAAACTCAAGTGTATCTTATACATCTTGTGTGACCTATTTTGTGAGTCTTAAGGATGTTCATCCATGGAAATGGTTCCAAGGTGAACATCTTAGACTATGGGGGGACATTTACAAGGAAGTAAAAACTATGGACCATTTAAGATGGTCATCTATGAAAATTGATTCCAAAATGACCATTCTTCTAGGTCAAGCAAGCAAGTAGGGACTAGTAATGTAAAGGGGACATGGGGGATGATATGAAAATAAAAGAGGATGTAAATCTCTTTAAAAGATCGTCCATGGAAATGGATTCCATGGAGACCAAAGCCAAACAAGTTCAACCAAGTCCAAAATCACACAGATCAGTACCATTCGGAATCATGGGCTGAGCATGAACATTAAAATGTGATCAAGAAACTTAACAATGTAATTGTACAGCCATGGTAAAGATTGCACAGTCACGGTATAAAATAGATTACATGAAAAATCCACACTCAGATGAGTGTGAATATAGATGATTCACACTCATCTTTGTGTTCAAATCACAAACAATCCAATTCAAACCATTGTATATGTAAAGCATCAGAATCAGAACATGAACATCACAAATATAACCCACGGCAGAGCAAAATCCAGTCACAGACTAATGGATTACAAATGAAGAACAGGGCAATGACACGGGATTAATAAACAACAGAGATGAAGAGTGAGTTTAGGGATTACCCTCGTAGTGTCCATGATCCTTATACCAAGTTAGGTATAAGGAGCTTCAATTCAGCTTCGGGAAAGAGATTTGAACTCCCAGATTGAAGCAGCTTCGGAGTTTCAAGTGTCTGTGGAGCGCGTGTTGAACTGGGCATATGAGAGTATGTGTGGAGAAATGAGTTTGGATTATGAATTGAGGGAGAATCAATGGTTTGTGAGAGAGAATGGATTTACTGGGTTTGGGTCTAGAAGAACAGGAAAGGGATTTGTTGGGTTTGGTGATGGTTTGGAGCTCGAAGTAGGAGAAGGTGGATTCCCGGAGCTGGTAGCCGGCGGAGATGGTGGCGGAGATTTTATGGGAGGTGGAGAAGGGTGTCGATTGGGGTATTGATAGGAATTTGTTGGTGAAGCGACGGCGGTGAACGAGTATGGAACGGGGAAGAAGCTTCGACAATTTGGGGGAATTGAAGTGAGAGAAAACGATTATGGCGGTGGTTTTGGATTTGAGATATCAGGTAACGGCGAGGAGGTCACCGGCGGACTGGTTTTTGGGGGAGAACAGAGAGCTCGGTGGAAGTGATTGTTGTTGGAGGTGGGTTTAGAGATGAATGAAGAACGGGTTAGGTTTAGGTTGAGGAGCGATTGGGGATGAATTGGTGATCGCCGGTGAATGGTTTGGTGAGAGAGACGGTGAGGAGGCGATTGCTTTGGGTAGAGGAAGAGGAAATTGGTGAGGGAGTTGGGTCGGAGCGATTGGAGAGGAACAGGTCGCTGTTGGTAGTTTGAGGGAGAGAGCTCGGTGAAGAAGAAGACCGATTAGGGAGCTAGGTCACCGTTAGAGGGAGATTTGGTGGAGAAGACGATGATGCGTCCAGTGAGAGAGAGCGTCTTGAGAGAGAAAGTGAGTGTTCCTCTCTATGCTTCCTCTGTTGTTTGCTTCTGTTGTTGTTCTGAAATCGAAACTGAAATGCTCAATTTATTGGGGGAACTGGGTTGACGTTTTTATCCGCGCGGACAAAGAAGGTAACGTGTCATTTTCTCCCATTAATTCTGGCAGCTTTGGTGAGTAAAAGTAACTCTCTTTTTGACTTCCCAGCTGCAGAAATTAAATGGGGACTTTTACCTTGTCCTTTATTCTTTTACCATGCATGGCCATATATAGCAATGACAATAATGCCCTTGGTTAGTTAGTATTGTTAGGGATTTGTTAGATTTTGTTAGATTTCTAACGAAAAAATCTAACGGTTTAAATTGGAGCACTTACAGTCTCGAGTTGCTCTTCCATGTCTGGGATTCCCTTGAATGTGTACTCGTGCTGGACTGTGGTGGCAATTGGTCCAGGTAGAGTTGTGATGTCGAGGAACGCTCCCCTGATCGGATTAGCCTTGAGTCCTCTGAAACGCTTGAGGTTCTGTGCTAGATTTTCCATCCTTTTTGTAGTTTCTGTGCAGACTATCCCTGCTTCTTTCTCATCTTCATCAGTTCCACTGTCGGTCCCCTCAGTTCTGCTGTCGGTTCCGCTGTCGGTCCCCTCAGTTCTGCTGTCAGCTCCCTTGTCGGTCCCCTCAGTTCTGCTATCGGTTCCCTTGTCGGTCCCCTCAGTTCTGCTGTTGGTTCCCTTGGTGAAGTAATGAGCGAGGTCGAAACTGTAAGGCCGGAGGTTGGGTGTGCCGTTGGAGGTTCCCCTTTTGCGGGCTACTGCCTTGGTGTGGGCAAGCCTTTTGTTTTCCCTGATGTCAGCCGGTGTTGGCACATAACCGAGCCCCTGGACCGTGGTGTGGTCCTTGACTTCGATGACTTGGTGTTGTTGGCCTTGTAACCTTTTGCCAAGCCCCAGTCCTGGGATGAAGTTCATGAGTTTCATCATCTTCATGGCGGGAGGAATCTTGTCTTGAAACAGTGGAAGGTCCACGTTGCATATTTGGATCTTGGAGGTATCTAAAGTGAATCCAGTTAATGCCATGTCGTCATCATGCTTGATTTCTAACACTGGAATGCCGTTGGTGCTGGTCCCCTCAGTGGTGACACTGTCGTCGTAGATTGTGGTTAGCTCGTTGCCTTGCATGAACTTGATACACTGATGAAGGGTGGATGCCACGCCATTTATTTGATGCAGCCAGGGTTGCCCCAAGATGGCTGTGAAAGTGATAAGAATGTCCAACACTTGGAATTCGGTGGGGATCACCCGCTTGCCGAACCAGATATTTAGAGTAGCAACCCCGAGAACTGTACGTGAAGTAGAATCGTAGGCCTTGACAGTGTGGACTGAAGGCTTCAGATCTGTGGGCTTGATGTCAAGCAGGTCCATCATCTTGGCGGGCAAGACTTTCATTCCGGAACCTCCGTCTACCAACACACGGGGAAGGCGACGCTCATCCAGCTGGACTGTGATGTAGAGCGGCTCATTGTGATCAGCCCCAAATTTTGGCAGGTCCAAATCTGTGAAGGTGATAATGTTGTCGTAGTGGATGTTGCCGATCATCTGAATGACTTCATCTGGGGTTGCGTCCACGGGGACCATGGTGCGGGCCAGACTTTCCTCTAGCTTGAGCTTGTGAGGGTATGAAGATGTGAGCAAGGACCAAAGGGAAATGTTCGCCTGGGTCTGCTTGAGCTGAGTGAGGATCGGGTCCTCTTTCATGGAACTTGTGTCCTCGGGCTGGCCGGGTTGCGGTTCTGGCTCCGTCGGCTTTTTGGTGGCCTTAGGTGGTAATGCATGGATTTGACCCGATCGGGTCAGGACGCTGACATCAGGCTTGGTTCCTTCTGAACAGGTCGCTCTGAGCTGAGCCATAGTCAGAGGAGGATTCCTCGTAGCATAGGGCCATATGTCTTCCCTCAATTCATTGACTGTGGATACATTCCCGGGGGCTTCGGCAGCTTTCCGAATTCTATCCCAGGACACTGGCTTGGATGCCTCCGTGGGGAGGTAGTTTATGGATTGCCGCAGTTGTTCGAACGTCAGTGCGCAACAGTGGTTGCCAGAACTGAACTGTGCCTTGCTGACCCTCCGGGGGAGGTTAGAGAGTTCTTGGTTCAAGCGAACAGTCTCCTTGATCTCTTCACGGTATACCGCACTCCTTTCCTTCTTGCTGAGCATGCTCAGGGCATTCTGGAGTTGGGTTTGGCGATACTCATGGTTTGCTAATTTTCCTCCACTCTTGGCCCAGATCAACTTTCTTGCAGGGGAGCCTGCGTCGAGAGTTAGCGCCTGCGTTTCTTCCCACGTGAGAATAGCCAGTGCTTCCTTGAACTGTGTGCGGCAGTCTAGATAAACCTCCATCGGGGAGAGCTTTCCCTTCTTCTTTATCTGAGTGGCGGGTATGTCGGAAGGTGAGTACACGGCTTCCCGAACATCTGCCCATGTAACTGGTTGCTGTCCCAGTTGATCGTTTCTGTAAACGAATGCCGCAGTCTGTGGAATCTCCCTGAGCAGTTGCTGGAGATGTATTTCCATCTTTCTTTTCCTTTTGAATAGACCTTCCTCCCTAAGTTGGCCTTTTAGTTTGAGAGCGGAAATGATCCGTCCCCATCCTCCCAGGACCCTTGGGATTCCGGTTTTGTTGACTTCATGCCCGGCTTGGAAGAGAATGGTTTCATCGTCTTCATTGTCGCTTTCACAGAGAACTTGCTTTCCTCGGGGAGATAAGCACTGATACTCGTCCTGCTGTGTCATTCCATATCCTAGGTCATCGGGACCGTTGACCACCCTCGCTGGACGGAGGGGGTTGGATGAGAAAAGACGGTAGTCCAGGAAGTTGCCGTGAGCAAAACCCTTGAGTTCGAACTGGTCTAGAGTGGCCTCTCTAGCTTTCTGTCGGAAGCTACTTGTGACACTTTAAGGGCTTGTCCCTGTGGGTCTTTTGAGCTTGGTTCTCGTCTCAAAGACGGTTCTCTTGAGCAGCTAGTTCCATGAGGGCCTTCCTTGCGAGAGCTAAACAGTCTCCGTAGGTGCGCGCTGTCTGACTAGTGTCTAGAACTGTGATCACATCCAAATCTCTGAATGGCGGAAACACTTGGATTATATTGACGAAGGAAGTCGGGCTGGAACATTCCATGCGGCCCTCCTTGATCTCGGTTACCAAGAAGTTCGCCCATATTTGCTTGATTGAACCCACGGGGGTATTGAATTATGCGATGTTGATAGTCTCGTGATCTCTCTGGATCGCCAAGTCTATCAGAGCTAGCAGTTTGCTGGTGGGATGCCTGAATTCGTGGCCGTGACGACTGGGAGCAGAATCGAACTTGAGCATGTTGATGCTGAGGTGATCGTTCCTTTCGTCGGAAGCTGGATCTGTCTTGCGAGGAAGACTCTTACAGATGTTTTCATGGTGGCTACTGGAGCATGTTATGGCTGTAAGCTTGACTGACGACACGGGCCGGTTGCCGCTGGGGCTAGTAGTCGGAAGTGATGATGAGCTCTGAGCTCGATTGGCCAGGTCCTCATTTACCATGAGCAGGCAATCGTCGAGGGTAACTTTGGCATTGCAGAATCTGATAACAAGGACCGGATCCTTGGTATCATCGGGATATCTGGAATAGATGATGTTGACGAAGTCGTCGTCAGTTACTTGATCAGAAGGGTTCTTCTTGCGGGTCTGTCGTGTCCTCAACTCCGGAGAGTCCTGATTCGTTGTCGTCTGATGGCTCAACCCAGACGTAAGGGTGTCTCGCGTCCTGCTGCGCTGCTGGAGCTGCTAGAAAAACATCATGCCCTTCGCTGGAGAAGAGGGGCTCAGCGGGCAATTCCTCATGGAGGACATCCCATACGACTGCCATACATTCATCACGAGTGTGACGATGCCTGTTGACCTTTATCACGAAGATTTCCTCGCCTGGCGGGGCCAGAGAGTAGGTTTGAAGGATGCTGACAAATCTCCGATCAGAGACAGGGGGTTTACGTGCCCGCATCATGGCGATGCTCAGTGTTTCTTTCCAATCTGCTTCCAAATGTCGAAAACGACAGTTGAACTTGATGTATCGGACTGCTTTAGGGTCTGCCTGCTCGAGGACGTTGACATAGTTAGCATCTCCGGACTCTGAGGGATTCTGATGAGATTTGCCCCGATAGTCCTCGGGTCGATTTGAAGGAGGTAGCCCCGGTGCCTGGCTGCGGGCACGCTTGGCTGTTGTCTCAGCTTCGTTCCCTATGAGGAAACTGTCCCCTCTGATGACTTCAAGATCTCCCTGTCGGTTGATGAACTTGACGCACTGATGGAGAGTGGAGGCTATGGCTTTCATGTGATGTAGCCAAGGGCGTCCCAACAGAGCTGTGAATTCGGACGAAATGTCCATCACGTGGAATTTTGCTGGCACCATTTGGGTTTTGAACCAGAGCTCCAGAGTCACCGTCCCCAGAATGGGACGAGACGTGCTTTCGTAGGCCTTGATAGTCCGAGCATATGGAATCATGTGGCCTTCGTTGATGCGTAGGGCTCGCATCATGCTGAGAGGGAGAATGTTAACGACTGATCCGTTGTCTACCAATACTCCGGGGAGTGATATGGTGTTGAGCTTGAGAGTGATGTACAAGGCTTCATTGTGCCCTGAGGCGTCTCTCGGCAGGTCTTCATCACAGAAAGTGAGCATACTGCCATACAGTTGGGAATCGTAGATCTGGTCTCTATCCGGGGAAGGAGAGTCATCAAGCCATCCGTTTCCTGTCTTCCTCTTGCGAGGTAAAGCCTTTGGGGTGCCTCGAGATTGTGTTGAGCCTGTTTATGGCGGTTGCCGCCCTTGGTTAGCACGTTGATCGAGTGCGAGTGCCAAGCTGACTTCAATTTTCCTTTGTCGGCCCGTGCCCTGAAGCTGGAAAAATTGAACCTTGGCTGATCCTGCGGGGGTTTAGGCTTCTGACTGGCAGTGAGATTGTCAAGATCTGAGGTATTCCGGTACCCTGAGGTCTGAACTCTGGTGTCAGCAGGACTTTTCGGCTTTCCCACCCCTGTCTGCTCTAAAGCTGCGTGGCCTGGAGGAAGGGAGGATGGCTGGAGTAGAGCATGTAGTAATCGAACCTCCCGGACGACTCTCCGAGTGTACCCACACTGGTGTCTCCAGCTTCATACCTTTCTCTCAGTTTCTGTTGAGAAGACTTCTTCTTCTGCTTTCTTGGAGGATTACTCCTGACCATGTCTTGGGACTCGTACTCCAGGCATGCGGAGCAGTCACAAACATCGTAACTGATGTGGACATTTGATGGGGACCTGGCTGGAAGAGGTGGAGAACTGGTTCTACGACAATCTTCTTCGGCACCCATTCAATGGAATTCACACTGTTGTTGTTCGGAAAAGGGTTTCCGACTGTATTGGGTCCACGGGGGCGCTCCAATTTTCCTTCCTCTATCAAATTCTGAATCTCGTACCATAACCCCACGCAGTTGTCGGTGGTATGTCCATGATACTGATGGAAGGCGCAGTACTTGCTCTTGTCAGCATTGACTACGGGATTCTTGGGTTTGTAGTTTGCAACGGGTTTAAGGAGGCCTTCCTTGATTAACCCTTCCAGCATCTTACTCAGCGGCATGTCAAACTTGTCGAAGTGTACGACAGGCTGCTTCGGAGTGGAGTTGTTGCTTTGTGGGACTGGGTTTCTGTTGCCCGACTGCTTTCCCTGATGGATGTAGTTGACAGAAGTATCTTTCCCTTTGCCGGGGGCCGGTGCGGGATTGAATGCAACTGCTGATCGTCGGTATTCGTATGGCCGTGCGGTAGCCAATTTTTCCTTGAGATCCTTCTTGAACTGTGAGCCGGCATTGACCATGGCCCAGAGATCTGGGAAGAAGTGATGACTGATTAGAGTTCTGATGGACGGTCTTAAGCAGGACTTGAAGATCTGCATCTGTTCATCCTTGGAGAGTGGCTCCATGATCTCAGAGAGCATCCAACTCCACCTCTTGTAGAATTCTCCGACGCTTTTATCTGCTTTCTGCTCAGTGGTGATTAAGTCCTCACGACTTGTTTCCCACTCTAAGTTGGATCTGTACCGTTCTAGGAAGATGTTACTGATCCGATCCTGTGTGTGGCGATCTGCAGGCTTGACCCTTAGGAACCATCGTAACGCTGAACTCTTGAGCGTATGCTGAAAGTGATCGGCCATTTGCTAGAGGGTTGCTCCTTTCGCTCTCATGCCGAGAACGTAGGTGTCGACATGCATTTGAGGACATTCAGTTCCGTCGAATCGGTCCATCTCCGGCATTCTGAACTTGGCAGGGAGAGGCGTGACCATTCCCAGATCTGTGGATTTGAGCGTTTCTTGCTTTGAGCTGCTCATGGTGGCTTTCAGGTCTTTCACCTGTTCGACCATCCAGGCTAAGGTTGGGTCCAGTGGTGGACTTTGAGGCTCGGCGCCGGATGCTACCATGTGAGCGGTAGTGATTGGAGGTGGAAGGCTTGATATATGTGGATATATGGAGGCCTTTTCTAGACTGTATCGGGGTTTGTCCCCGGTGTTTTGGGATTCGTTCGCATCCTGGGATCGACACTGGTTCTTCCAATAGCTCATGCCTTTCTGGAGCTTGCCAATCATGCCCACAGCGCCGGTAAAAGGCCTAGTTAGATGCATGTAAGCCTGGGCTGACACCTGTTACAAGCAGACACAAGAAATGTCAGGATACAAATCTTGATAGCAGAAAGGGACGCAAGCAGTCTAAAAGAGGCAAAGGAGATAGTACTTACTGATCTAGAACCCCGCGGGAGCTGCAGGCGAGGATGAGTCTGTGTCATGTCAATATGAGCTCGCCGTGTGCGGCCGCCACTCTGATAATCAATATAAGTCGGAGGTAAAGGGGGTCTCGCTACATATCCGGATGATGGTCCTGCGCTCTGAGCACCACGCCCTGCTATCACCTGCGGTGACCGTAGCCTCTCTGCAACATACGCAGTGTAGTCACCTCCCTCCTCAACATGATTGTAAGCGCCGTCACCCTGAATCAAAGTGGCCAAATCCTTCAATCTCCGAGGGAACCACATGTCCCCTGGAGGATCAACAGGAACCTGAGAAATCCTGTCCGGCCCATGCTGTCTATGGACTCTCTCCCCCAAGTATAGAGCATCCCCAGACAAACCCACTAACAGCTTGCGACACTCTGTCAAGTGCGCAGCATAATCCAAACCCTGGTAGTCATATCGGCCAGTCCAGAGAAATAAGCTCAATCTCTGAGGAGTCCCTCTCAAGCATAATAGGGTGTCCTGATACGAAGCCGTCATCCTGCACCTCACACCATCCGTCCTGGTCTGTCTCCTGGCATCCCTCGTCCACCGTCTGAGAGCAGGAAAAGTGGTGGCAGGAAACTCATCCCGGATCTGCCATACATAACAGCCAAAGACCTCATAGGCCCAAGCCTGAAAGGAAGAAGAAGAAGTCAAAATGGGGGAAATAATGATTGGAAATGACAGAGTGAAATGTGCAAAAGAGAAGAAGTCAAGATCAGAGAATACCTCAAAGGCCATGTGACAGCAGTTGAAGTACATCGCCTTCCCCTTGCTGACGTCATCTAGAGCCAAATACATCTCGGCTAAACCTGCCTCACCCCAGGACAGGTTCCCCACAGCATCCCAAGCTCTCAGAAGCTCTAACAGTGAAATCAGGGTAGTAGACGCGCTGTTAATGAACAACATATAAGAAAAACCCACCAATACAAAAGCTCTCGCCAATCTCTCGGCTCTCAGCCGGCTCTCAGCAGAATCATCAAAAACAACAGGATAGTCTCTACTCTGCTCCCCAATCCAACCATGAAGCTCACCCAACTCGTATCCATTCCCCTTCTTGTCCTGGGGAACGAAACCGAGTAAGCCCATGAAGTCTGCATCAGCAATAGGCTGGGGCTCAACAGCAAGTAAGGGCTCATCAACATAAAGGGGCTCAGCCGTAAAGGGCAATCCTGTAATAATCGCAAAATCATATGGTGTGACTATCGCCTCGCCCCAGGAGAAATGAAATGAGTGAGTGGTCTCCCACCAAAACTCCCTGAACGCCTTCACCAACTCTACACTCCTCTGTGTGTCTCCAATGGCCTTCGCCATCTCAAAAAATTGCCCCAACCCAACAGCGTAGACCATGCCCTTAGGCGAATGTATCTGATCCTGGCTACCAGGCAAGATCTCCCATAGCCTACCAATCACCTCCCCGAGAGCCTCTGGTGCGCAATCCCTGCAGGTAAACACAGCACAGGTATGAGTATCTCATTCTGTTCTTGAAATCGTCTAATCCTTTTTCAAATGAAAATAGGTCAAATCATATAAATGTAGAATATGCACTTATCATCATATTTCCTAGTTCAATCCATGCAATTAGTTCATTACTCACATGCGAGTTCAGATTTTTGTTAAATCATTTTAGCATAAAAATTCAATTTCCCATCAATTTCACCCCGATTGAAAACAAGGGTTACAGATAGAAGCATACCACGGATTTTTTCTCAGCAGCGGAGGTGTGTTCTTTGAGCTGTGGGTAAAATTCTCCCCTCAGAGCTTGCGGAATGAACGGCCGTTGATTCCTTTGAACCCCCTTTCGTCGAGCAGCCAACTCGGCGTGTTGTGGAGCCTTCTTCGTAGGGCGCATCCTAGGAGGCATTGTTCCAAACAAATCCGACTCAAATCTCTCGATTCCCCTCGATTTCTCTGTTGTCTCCTCTCTTTTCTTACTCGCTTTTCGTCTCCCTCTCAATCTTGGTGAGTTTCAAATGACGACTGGTGGAATTTAAAAGGGACTGTTCACATGGCATACTAAATCGTGCGACATACTTAGCCCATGTGGCTTGTGTTTTACAATTTTGCCCCTGTATGCCCAATTTTACAATTTTTGCCCCCGTAGGCCTGTTTTACCCTTTGTGCCCCTGGCATTTCCAATTATATTTCTTAAATCAATCAAATTTTTCTTCCAGTGCCCCCGTGGCCTATTTTACAAATTTACCCATGTGACCCGTTTTATTATTTTTGCCCCTGGCATTTTCAATTATATCTCTCAAATAATTAAAAAATCATCGGGTCCTTTCCGTTTCTTTTAAAAAAAATCATCATCGGGTCCTTCCCGTTTCTTTTAAAAAATCATTATTGGGTCCTTCCCGTTTCTTTACAAAATTTATCGGGTCCTTCCCGCTTCTTTACAAAAATTATCGGGTCCTTCCCGTTTCTTTACAAAAATTATCAGGTCCTTCCCGTTTCTTTACAAAAATTATTGGGTCCTTTCCGTTTCTTTACAAAAATTATTGGGTCCTTCCCATTTTTTTACAAAAAACCCTCGGGTCCTTCCCGTTTCTTTACAAAAAAACCCTCGGATCCTTCTCGTTTCTTTACAAAAACCCTCAGATCCTTCCCGCTTCTTTACAAAAATCCTCGGGTCCTTCCCGCTTCTTTACAAAACCCATCGGGTCCTTTCCATTCTTCACCTAAAAACCTCGGGTTTGTCCCTCTTGTCACAATCACTGGGCGACTTCCCCTAGATAGTCACTAATTCGAACTACAATATGGCTTGATTCCTCCGGGATACGTAGATAGCCTACTTTAGGGTCAGCCACTCGACCTCCTTGGTCACCCAATCCGTCTCGGCAGTTCACCAGATTGGATCCTTTTTATCGACAACCCCACTTGCCCAGCAAGTGACGTTGCCGAGGGGCTTCTGAAAGTATCCAAATCTGGCTCATGCCTTCCGGTTAAGTTTCTCGGCGATTCCCCGAACTTTCATAAAGTTCAGGGGCAATTTGGGAACTTTTCCAAGCTTTCCAAGGAAGGAAGGACCTGCTAGGAATTAAAATTCCAGGCAGGACCTCGCTGGAAAGGGCATTCTAGAATCTGCCACCTTGCAGGTTTCTAGAAGGAAAATGGTTAAGGCTTGTCTTGTCGTGCGACATAACGTGCCTTGACAAATTCCAGTTCGCCACCTTGCATGTTTCTAGAAGGAAAACGGTTATGGCTCGTAATGTCGTGCGACATACCAAGCCACTCCCATGCAGCCTATAAATAGAGGCCTGCACCTCTCATTTTAGGATCCCTTTTCACTCCTTAAGGTAACTCTGCCCAAATTACGTCCAATACACACAAAAACAGCCCTAATCCCCTATTAACCCAATCTCACATACACACAAAAAATCAATCTTTATTTGATTTCTCTCCCTCTCTTGGTCTTATACCACATACACATAGAACCAACGGTTCTCATTGAATCCGGGTTTGATATCAGATCCTGAGGCTGATGTTTGAAGGCTCCTATATCTAACTTGATATAGGAGTCGTGGTCTTCAAGGGTAACGCTCTCTTTCCCTCTCTCTCTCTCTTTCAAACACATATGTTTTAATCAACTAAATAGTCTTAAATATGATATAATGGCTGAGATCTAATCATGATATATCTATTCCAGCCTCAACTCGTTTAGATCAGTAGTTTTTTCCATGGTATTGCATGTAATCTAGTTATCTTAATATAGTTTTGCATAAACACTAGAGATGAGTGTGGATCCCTCATATCCACACCCTCTCGACGTGTTCATTATTGATACACATGCTCTCTGAGATCCATCAGTGAAGTAACTTGATTATGTTATTGCCTTGCTGTGCCTGTAAATGTTGTCTGTAAAAGTCTCTGCAAATGGCTAAGTGTGTCACGCGACACAACTTGCCATGCAAGTCCTGTGTCACGCGACAACATTGGCCAGTTTGCAGAAACTTCCTTCTTTCATTTGTAATCTGATTTCAATCTATTTTCAGTTGTAATATGATTTCTCAGTTGTAATCTGATCTCAATCATTATTTTAAATATCATTTCCCCACATAAAGGATTCATCGGGGATCCTCTCCCAAGGATGAACAAGGGTCCACACGTGGCTTGTTCTAGGGAAGATCCACCGCATGATGATGTGAAGTCCCTTTTTCTTTGTACATAAAAGTGCAATCTTTAGTTTAAATGTCATTCCCCCATTGTCCCTCATGGTTGGATCACTCTCCAAGGATTGTCTAGTGACCTTCCTAAGGCACGAAAGACATAGGATGAGTATAAAGATCCAATCTTTATACCCCTCCCCTTTGTCCATTTGGTACTTGAAGCATCCTATGGGGTGTATCGGTGTAAAGGTCTCATCTTTACATCGTTTCCTCCATTAAAGATGCCATAGTTGAAGTCCCTTTAGAAGCGGATGAATCTTGGCCCCTACATCTCCGATCATCACTTGAGACGAGCATAAATGTCCCTACTAAGTTCAAATTGTCTCAAGATGTAGGATTGATGGGCAAAGGCTCTTCCTTTCTAAAGAGTCTCATTCTTGGACTATAAAAAGGTGTCCCTCTATTTCGATCACATATGACCTTGTCCCAAAGAACGTTGGATTAAAACACACCAAGGCTTTCAAGCCTAATATGGTTGATTATCCCAACGGGAGGGCGAAAAAGATCACTTAATGATGATCATAAGTCCAAGATGAGCACGGGATCAAAATCCCGAACACATCAAAATCCAAGGAATCCCGAGCGATAACCAACTAAAATGGTTTATACGTCCGGAAGATAACTTGGCACATTCCCCCCTTTTTTTCAAATCGCACACACACACACGAAAGCACGAAACAAGCACGAAAATCGGATATAGGGAGACTTGCCTTTGGCAAGGCTTCTTGGGTGAACGCCAAACGTTCTTTCCAAGGAGTAACTTAACCTCCGGACCTTATTTCTTTTTTCAAAGTTTTGAGGAAATCAAAATGGCGTGGCGACTCCGTTTTTTCAATTTCAACCGGATGTCTTCAAACTGATGTGAATCGGTGACCCCTTACACGAGAAAGCGGTTCACAAAACCCGCGATCTTGGGCCCACATTCACAGTCAGGGAGGTGGAATGTATGGGTTTCCGGACGCTATCTCTCAATCAACACCTCAATCAAAGGCCAATCATACTGCACTCTTCTGATCAATTGAACCCCCAAAAATCCAGTAACTGCTAATCTCTGCTGAATCACGGGAGCTAAGACATCTGCCAGGGTCGCACCACAGCGAAATGATAAACTCACAACCCCATGCCCTGCCCAAATATATCGAGCTCGGTGGGCGTGATGTGAAGTCAATACAGTGTCATCTAAAGGCCCATAATCAAGAAAAGTATTCATCTGTTAATCAAAACAACACAAGTATTATTTTCAGTAAATATAAATAGTTGTTGTGCAATCGCAGCGGAAGCAATTAAACAATAACCCAAGAACACACACCAAGCAATTGAGAAATCGAAAGAGAAAAGAGATGGAAATTGATTGGGGTTTTGAACCTTGCCTTTGTATTATATGTGCAATGTATCATACAGTTCCATAGGGTTACAATCTATATTTATATAAGACACAAACCCTAACCCAACTATGAAAACTAACACAAAAGCCCGTAGGTCCAAACCCCCCCCCCCCCCGTCACGCCAGGTGCCCGCCCCAGAAAATCCCAGGCGCCTGCCTCGGCCTTCGCAAGCCTCGGCCAAACCTTTTGGACTCGAGGCGCTCGCCTCAGACACCCCCATGCGGCCGCCTCAAAGCTCCACGCCATAACCACACATACGGTCTTCCAGGCGCCCGCCTCGGCTATGTAAGTACCCAAATCCGGATCGCCAAAATCCATTAGAAGTTAACTGGAATCCGTTAACTGGCCCGCTCCAGGTTAATCGGAACCCGTTAAGCTCCCCGTTCTCAAGCCAACGAGACGTCTCGGGACTGCCCTGTGCATCCAAACATCGAAACGTACTTAACACACGTCGTCCCACGTAAAAGTACAGCTTTCCCTGAAAAACGCTTTTCGGCACTTTCCGGGGGCGTTTCGGACATTTTTCGGACAGTTATTTTAAAAACGGACAAAACCGGGGATAATGGCATGAAATCCCGTAACCTGGTGAGTCACAGGGACACGTGGCATGCATGCCACAGCTCCCTCGTCAACATCAATCAAAAATCAGTGTGAAAAGACTAAAATACCCCTGGTATGCAGTCCAAGTCCGGCCGGACTCTTTTGCAGACAATCCAGAATTGCCAGCAAGTCCCTCCAATTTTCAAAGTTTCACAAAACCCCCTGGTTTTCAACCTCAGTCCGTTCGGACTCTTTCTGAAATTACACCTATAAATACAGACCTTTGTCAAACCATTTTAACAACAAAAAATTTACTCCCTTTCCCTCTCAAGCCACGGCCCAAACTGATTCTAACCTTCCCCGAGCCCCGTTTTGTCTCGATTTGCGTGAAAACTTCGCGTTTCAACCAAACACGAACCAAAACACCTCGAAACACCGTTCCAAACACCTTTTCGTATCCCGTATATGCCCACTGAGCCAAAGGAGCCAACCCTAGCCATAGGTAGCGCTCTCTCTCCCTAAACTCTCGTTCCGCCTCGGTTTATGCGCCAGTCACTACAACCGTTTCGGACGAACATTGTTGAAATGTAGACATCACCGTCTAACGGGGTCCGATACGTTTTAGTCCTTGATCCTCTTCTCTTCCCGTAAGAGAAGTAATCTCGGGTTAAAACGGCGTTCCGGCCCCGTTCCGTTACTTTTATGTCATTAACCAATTCCAGATCATTTGATCCGTCGATCGTCATTTAATTTCATGTCATTTACAATTCCGGATTGTTTGATCCGTCGAACGTCCTTTACTTTTACGCAACTTTACAAATTTCGAGCCGTTTGGCTCGTCGATCGTACTTTACAATTCCGGATCGTTTGATTCCGTCGATACCGCACTTTAAATACTGTCATTTACAAGTCCGAGCCGTTTGGATCGTGATAGTATTTACTTTTCAAAGTCTGAGTCGCAAAACGATTCGTTGATCACATATCATTTAATGCCTTTTTCCCGTAAAATCGCTAACAATGTAATGCCCGGTTCAAAACCGGAGTTCGACCTTCGAACTCTCTTTCAAAATGCGCGAAATGACGTTTGGCATCCAAACGCTCATCTTCAAACTTAAAAGCCGACTTTTGACATTCAAAAATCATTTAATGTTTTTTTCCCGTAAAATCGCTAACAATGAGACACCCGGTTCAAAACCGGAGTTCGACCTTCGAACTCTCTTTCAAAACACGCGAAATGACGTTTGGCATCCAAACGCTCATCTTCAAACTCAAATCTGACGTTTGACATTCAAACGCCCTTTTCTTAAAAGCCAACATTTGACACTGAAGTTAAACGGTTAAAATCAGTACTCGCGCCACTTTTCCTAAAACTTCCAAAACCGACGTTTGTCATTCAAACGCTCGCCTTTTCAAACAAGATCACATAATCAACGTTTGACATTCAAACCAAGATTAAGCTTGTCATTCAAGCCCCCCATTTCAAAATGCAAACACACACACACACGCACACATTTTCGAGAAAGGTAGAAAGACTCGTCATACGAGGCATTTCGGGTGATCTCAAAATACTCTTCCCGAAACGTAACGTGACCTCCGAACCTGACAATCTCTGGTACTAAAAAAGCTTTTTACTCGTTTTTGCTACCAATAAAAATGACACCCCCCTTTCAAAGCTTTTTTCTAAGTTTTTGCTACCAATAAAAACGACACCATTTTCAACCAAAAACCGTTTTTCAACGTTTGGGCTCAAAATACAAAAACTGCGTGGCGACTCCTCTCCTTCCCAAAAACGAGGTCTCAGACACCAACCCTCCGCGAAAGACAACCGCTTTCGCTCACGTGAAATTCGGGTAATTTCAGTTGGCGACTCCGCTGGGGACTTGGATACTTTTTTAAAAACTGTCGTTGTTTTCAAAAAAGCCTTTCGTGGGTCAAACTTTCGTTTACCCTTCCTCGTTTTCGTGTGCGTGTGTTACTTTAAACCTCGAACGGTATTTTTTTGGGTGTTACATTATCGTCGTTTTCAAAATCATAACATGTTCGTGCATTCCCGTTCATACTTGATTTCCATGCTATATTGTGAACTGCGCATAAAATTCTTTAAGACACATTCTGAAAAATCTATGTTTTACTCAGAAAAAGAATTTTAGTGACCGCACAGTACTCGCACTTGTTGCCTCGGTACACCGCACTTCACGTGCACTTGCTGCCTCGGTACACTGCACACTACGACCCGTAACCCGGGATGACCGTTCAGTTGCAGCTCGGTTGATCTGCCAGACACCTTTCGAGCGCGCACGGGGTCGTCCCAAACAGCCCATCCTAGCCCGTATAAGTCATGCACTCTTTGTGTCACACTTCGTCCAAGACCCCGGTTGGTTTTTGGCTTAGTACTTGTCATAAAGCCTAAGTGTATGTTTTTTACGCCGGGTTCCGCCACGGGTCAAGCTCGAGAGATTGAGACCGAAGGTCGTTCCCGACCCGAAGTCTTGAGCTTTTCAGCCTTGACTTTGACGCGGAGCTCTGCCGAAAAATATACCCGAAGGTTCAATGTGACACCATGTCACCAAACCCTCACCGTATGCACCGTGCCAGCCACAACTTGGCCAACACCAAAAGCTAAGGCCCCTCGAGCAAGCGAGTCAGGAGAGGTCATGCCGAAATTTTGGCACGATCCCCGCCTTAACTTAAGGACGTTGACTTCGACCGTGGCCCGTGCGTCACATACGTTGGAAGTTTACGTGATCAGCTAGCCTTAAGTTCACTTTTTCCTTTGTCGATGGAACTCGCTTGCCTTATAGGACCCTCACTCGGGATTGTCCGTCCCGAGAAGATGATCTACAAATGGAAACGAGGGGCTTATAAACGTAGTGACGAGATCCACTGATTAGATCCTTTAGGTTAGTTGCGAAAAAGAAGACATGCTCTTTTCCAACCGATTATGACTCTGAGAAAATGCGTTTTAAGTAAACATTAATCGGTAACTGCACATTGCACAAGCCCGAAACCTTTAGCCAAATACCCTTTTCCGAAGCCTAAACCCTGCCTTTTGTTCCCTGCAGCGAGCAGAAGGTGGATCAGAATTCCGGGTCAGCACCTCGCCAGAATCACAGTAACAGCAGCGTCAAACAGTTCTTTGGTTCCCTCAGTTCCCTCAGCCAGAGTATCCGACATGTCTAGCTCACCGAGAAATCGTGACGGGAACGGACCTCCACCACCGGTAACAGATATGACATTGGAAGAAGCCATCCGGGCTTGTGAGGTTCACACGAGGCAGAAAGAAGATCAACAGAATTTCGTGGTACAGCTTCTGAATGAGCGAGGTATAACAGCTATCCCCCAGTCAGACGGTACTTTTGTCCTGGTCGAGGACGACGATTCCCCGAAGCCAGTTCTTCAAACCTTCAATCAGGTTCCTCCCCCGCCAACTTACGGGATGCCTTCGAACCAAGGAAACAGTCGACCTAGGCTTCACGTCGCCACCTCTCAGGGCAACCCTGCCATATACGGCCAAGCCAGTACTACTCCCATCACTCAGTACCACCAGCGCACCGCTGGACCATCTCAAACAGATGACAATATCCTTCAATGCCCTCCTAGGTTCATCCCATTGCCTATACACGAATCCCAAAACACCGGGGACAAACCCCGATACAGTCTAGAAAAGGCCCCCATATATCCACATATATCAAGCCTTCCACCTCCAATCACTATCGCTCACATGGTAGCATCCGGCGCCGAGCCTCAAAGTCCACCACTGGACCCAACCTTAGCCTGGATGGTCGAACAGATGAAAGACCTGAAAGCCACCAGGGTTTGGATTATGCTGCGCACTTGACAGAGTGTCGCAAGCTGCTAGTGGGTTTGTCTGGGGATGGTCTATACTTGGGGGAAAGAGTCCATAGACAGCATGGGCCGGACAGGATTGCTCAGGTTCCTGTTGATCCTCCAGAGGACATGTGGTTCCCTCGAAAGTTGGAGGATTTGGCCACTTTGATTCAGGGTGACGACATTTACAATCATGTTGAGGAAGGAGGTGACTACACTGCGTATGTTGAGAGAGGATACGGTCATCGCAGGTGATAGCAGGGCGTGGTGCTCAGAGCACAGGACTATCATCCTGATATGTAGCGAGATCCCCTTTACCTTTGACTTATATTGATTATCAGAGTGGCAGCCTCACACGGCGAGCTCATATTGACATGACACAGACTCATCCTCGCCTGCAGCTCCCGCGGGGTTCTAGATCAGTAAGTACTTTTTCCTTTGCCTCTTTTAGACTGCTTGCGTCCCTTTCCACTATCAAGAATTGTATCCTGACATTTCTTGTGTCTGCTTGTAACAGGTGTCAGCCCAGGCTTACATGCATCTGATTAGGGCTTTTACCGGCGCTGTGGGCATGATTGGCAAGCTCCAGAAAGGCATGAGCTATTGGAAGAACTAAATTGGTTTCGATCCTGTGATGCGATAAACATCTCCCCTCCCGGTCAGCCAAGAAAAAAGAAGGGCCGCTTTGATGACGTGGGCACCAGCGGGGGCATTAGCGGACCGAGGCCTCGGACAAAGAATGCAAATGTGCCTCTTCCTAGACCCATCGAGAGCGATGATGATGATGATGACAGTGGTGATAGTGATGACGATGACGACTTCTTATCTTGTGTGGCTCTTTATTTATCGAGTCTTTACGTAAAGGAATCATAAAATTCATGCAAGAAAAGAGAAATGGTTGGGCTAGGTAGAGTTGTTGGGTTGGGTTGGGAAGAGGATAATCTATCAAACGTATTTATTTTGTGTTTATTAATATACACAACTTCTTATCTTGTGTGGCTCTTTATTTATCGAGTGTTTACGTTTTCATTTCACATATATACTAAGAGAAGATCATGAGTTTCACGCTTTCATTGCTTGATGAATGTGTGGATTGTTCACATTTGGAAGGTTTTAGGATCACCTATATTAGAATAAAGTAATAAGAGATTAAAAATTTATTTGTTATTATTATTGTAATATAAAATAATTAGATACATGTATATGTTTCTTTTAAATAAATATTTCATACTTTTAACTACATTGTATATTTTTTTTTGATTAATTTAATCATAACATGTATTATTCACTGAATTGATCTTTCACTTGCTTAAACATATGGTATTACATTGATAATTATAAATAATTAATAGATGACATGCGAAGAGTCACCCGAAATTAAAGAGTCAAGTGATATGGAGGCATGAGAGTGCAAGAAATTCCTAAGGAGCCGAAAAGTTGTAATCATGTATCAATTTATTGACCTTTTGAAATGAAAGGCCTATCAAGTCTACACTTCTAATCTATATATATATAATCTTCTTCTCTAGTATATTTAGTTAATAAACTTTGTATAGTCCTTTCAAAATGTATAGTGACCATATAAATTCATGGTATATGTAGTTTATTTTTTTAGAACAATACTTTCACCTAATACCATGCCTAATATTATTGTCTAATATACTCAACTAAGAGTCGAAATTTGAAAAGCCTCGGCACATCAATAGCTAGGATGATGTGGCTTTCTATAATGCAAGATAATCCCATTTCTTGATGAGGTGTCACACCCATGTTCATTTTCGTCTACTTTAATATACTATAGTATAGATTTCAATTGTCATAATAAGTACAAACTATATACAACAAAGGCTAAAAGAAAAAAAATTCCTAAATTTATAAATGTAAATATTTTAATTGATTTAAAATGAGTTGGTCTTATAAAAAACTAGTTTTTCCTGTCACTTAGAAAAAACGTGTTTTGTCTTCCCCGTTTGTGCCAGTGCCAGTTTAACAAAATGCCAGTGTGACAAAGTGCCAATGCATGTGTAACAAAGTGCCAGTGTAAAAAAGTGCCAGTGCATGTGTAACAAAGTGCCAATGTAAACAAAGTGCCAGTGCATGTGTAACAAAGTGCCAGTGTAAAAAGTGCCAGTGCCAGTTTAACAAAGTGCCAGTGTAAAAAAGTGTCTGTACATGTATATTAAGTGTCTGTTTATAAACTAACACTGGCACTTGGTTACACTAACACTGGCACTTTGTTACAATAACACTGACACTTTGTTAAACTAACACTGGCACTTGTTTTACACTAACACCGGCACTTTGATACACTAACACTGACACTTTATTACACTAACACTGACACTTTTTTACACTGGCACTGGCACTTTGTTACACATGCACTGGTACTGAGTTTCTGGACAAAGGAAGCTTTTAACTGGCACTTTTTTAGATGTGCACTGATACATTTTTATCATAACCCTGATAATTATTTAGAATTTAGAGAGAGAGAGAGAGAGACGTTTCAATATAACTGCATTGAATTTGGTTTCAATATAACTACATTGAATTTGCTTCCAGTCCTCCTCACGAGAAACCTATAAAGCTTGACGATGAGCTTGAGGTAGATATAATCGGACTTGGGAGCAGTCCGTTTGGTCTTCTTGCTCTTTCCTCCGGCAACGAGATCCATACCCATGGCTGATGCTGTTGTTGCTGTTGATGTCGTCGACGTCGCCGCTTTGAATTTTCAATCTTCAGATCTGAAAATTGATCAACAAAAATGATTCAAATTGAAAAGTCTTGAATCAAATTCAGAGTGGGACGTGGATTCGAAGAAGAACTTGGGGCGGCGGAATGGGAGAAAGAAGTTGGGCGCCGCAAGCGAGGGGAAGAGTCGACGTCTTCTAAAAACACGTTTTTTTCTAAGCTTGAAAAAAATGCGTTTTTTGTGAGATTTTGGCATATAAATAGATTTAAATCACCAAAAAATGTCATGCTACCTTATCAAATACTCCCTCCGTCCAATTTCAAGCTTCACTTTTTGCCTAAATGGATGTCCCGTTAAAAACTTCACCTTTTCTAAAATGACAAAGAATTTTTATTATTCCACCCACTCATTCTCTCTCCTATTTCACTTTTATACTTACAACACTTTTCAAATTTACTATTCCCTACACTCATTCTCTATCCTATTTTACTTTTACACTCACAACATTTTTTCCACTTACCTTTTTCCTTAATTTGCGTGTTGAGAAAAAAATATAAACCATATAATTGGACGGAGGGAGTATAAACATATAATAAAAAAAAAAAATAACAAATTAATTTTCCGTGTGCAGAGAACTGGTCTTTCAAAAAAACCAAATTAAAAAACTGAAGCACACACAGCACAGTTAACCAAATTGGGACTAAATAATACGGACGCTTTATGTGAATTCCTATTGAGGTTTTGGAGTGATATTTTCCGGCTAAACTATTATTGTGCTTCCGATTTCTCCTTACAATTTCGAGAGAAAGTTAATGAAAAAGATAAATTTTTGTTGCAAAATCCATCAATTTCATCCGAACTCACATCAGAAATCTTTAATCACCCCGGAGCAATCTTCTTCTCTTCTCAATCAATCAGGTACGTCTTCTTGCTTCTCCATTTTCTGTTATGTCTTTGTTTGATTTTGTCTTTTCAAATTTCCCTCACTTTCCTTTCATGCAATTTATTGATAATCTTGAAACAATTTATTTCATGCAAAAGTGAAATTTGGGTGTTTTCTAAACCTAATTTTTGTAGGTGGGATTCCTTTCGTCATGTGTTGTTGATATGGCTACAACGGTTTTCTATTACTTGAAAAATGTGTGGCCCTTTTCTAGATTGAAATATGATGATTTGAGGGTATCAGATGATTTAGTAAGGAAACTGTCAATTCCTGATCATACAAAGCAGTTTGTGTTTGCCATTCGAGAACCCGAGTCACAAGCAGTGATATACATATTGTGTGCACAAAATTTATCCGAGAGGTCAAGTGTGGATGCCGAGTATCTGATTAGAAATGTTAGACCTGGAGCAGTTGTGGCTCAAGTGAGTGAGAGTCAGTCTCAGGAAATTGAGTTGTTTAGTAGTGGAGCCGATGAGAACTCTGTTCCAACATCCTCGTTTCAAGTGGTTAAGCGATGCTTTCTTGATAAGATAAATAAAGAGAAGTATGAAGATGTGGCTGGGGGTTTGGTTTTAAGAGAGATTTTCGGGGTTGGATTTTACGAGCACTTTTTGACTGCCAAGAAGATGGCTGAAGAAGTTGGGTCCTCTTTCTTGTTGCTTGGATCTCCGTGTGTACCATTACATGGTAATGGTGTTAGTCCTTCTCGAGAGGCTGACTGTGGGAACAAATTTCAGGCATTAGCTTTACAACCCAATAACTTGGTGCCTCAGAAATTATTTTCTATGGGTCCATTGAGTTCTTTAACACCTCCTTTCGCCAATCACCTTAATTTGCAGTTGCTAAGGTCACTGGCGTTACATTTGAGCCAATCAAGTTCCTCTCCTGGCACTGCTTCTGATTATGTCGAGCCATTAGCTGATTATGAGCCTCCCCAGTTTGCTCAATCTGTTTACCCCTTACTTGTTGATTTGCACAACATTTTTCAAGACGTGCCCTCTATTGGAAAGGCTCTAGCTTATGCTCAGAAGATGCTCCTAAATGTGAATAAAGGAGAAATTGTGGGTACTGAACTTGTATCAGAAGTATATATTTTTCGTATAGCAGTTGAGGGATTAAGAATTGCTCTTAATAGTGCTGGCCGGCTCCCTATTAGCCAAGTGAAAAAGAGCCATTCAGACAATATGGAGTTTTATGATCTTCCTAATGAGGAGAGATCACATGCTCTTCTTGCTCATGCACTTCGAAGTCAGAGTAAAAATTTCAAATCTATAGTTGCAGTTGTCGATACGAGTATCTTAGCTGGTATGAGAAAACATTGGAGAACTCCTATTCCTCCAGAGGTCAAAAATATGGTTGAGCAGCTGGTCACTGACGCTGATTTTCCAGATGATGCGGATACTTCCAATCGTAACGATAAAAAACGGCTCTTAACCGACAAACCAGTTGTAGCAGTTGGAGCAGGCGCAACAGCAGTATTAGGAGCTACATCCCTTACCAAAGTTGTTCCAACGTCAACCTTTATGAAAGTGGTTATGTTCAAAATTCCAACTTCATTGAATATAATGATGACCCAAACGCAAAGAGCTATTGCTATTGTCATCAGCAAGATTGTTGGTTCTTCAAAAGTGGTAGCACCTGGAGTTGCGAGTTCTGGCCTGAAAACAACATCGGCCATTAAGGCCACTGCTTCTGCTGAGAAAATTCGAGCTGTGGTTCATAGTTTCATAGCTTCTGCTGAGAAAACCAGCCTTTCAGCAATGAGAACTGCGTTTTATGAAATAATGAGGAGAAGAAGGGTTCGTCCAATAGGTGTACTACCATGGGCAACATTTGGATTTAGTGGTGCTACTTGCACCGGATTGCTTGTGTATGGAGATAGGATTGAATGTGCTGTTGAATCTCTTCCTGCTGCCTCCTCAGTTGCCAGTTTGGGTCGTGGTATCCAAAGTTTACACCAAGCATGTCAAGCGGTTAAGCAATCACAAAGTTCCAAACTACACCAATCTTTAGAATCCTTGATGTACAGATTAAAGAAGGCAAAGCCTCAATAATGTGAGTTTTATTCTTTTCTGAAAATGAGTCAGAATGAGATATTCAAGATTTTCTGTGTTTTTTCTGTACATAAAGAGTTCATAGCAAGAGTCTATAGATTTGTACATTGGTGGTCAGTCTATTATTTATAAGCAGATATAGTATACATTAGTCAATGCATAATGATTTCAGAAAAATGTGTTCTCTCACGTGTTCTTTATTTTAAATTGGGTGATTTACTTCCTATGATAAAACTTGAGTGATATTTCATTTTTTTATTACTACTCAGTACTAGCTTCCAGATTCACCGGAAAATACATGTGTTTTGTTAATTGGAGCTTATATTATGAAATAACGATCGATAGGTTGGAACATTGAACTTTGAAGTGTTCATCTTTTGAGTAAGTCTTCATATTGGTCTGCTCCCCATTTTTTTTTTTTTTTTTTTTTTAATTTGAGGGTCTACTGTGGTGGGCATTTGGGGGGTGGGGTGTGTGTGGAGAGTTGAGAAGCAAGTAATTTTTTATACGTGCATACAATATGTGAGCATTTCCCAAAGGAATGAGAGTAATGGAATCACAGTCAAGACCAAAAGATTTTGAAGATGCCTCAAATTGTTTACCAAAATCCACCTTTTTTATTTTGTATGAAATTAGCTTTTCAAAGTTTATGTAGCAGGATAAAGGTTCTTCAGTATCATCTGATAGTGCAGCGCATTGTTTGGCTTCACTATATATATAAAGTAAATTGTTTACGACATTTTGTGGAATGGCTATTTCTGACTTTGTGCAAGAATGGAGGGTTGCATTTCTTCTGGTTTTTCATTTTTTATTTTTCCTTTTTCTGTTCTTAGCCTAACTATCATTGTTGTTACTATAACATGCTGTTATTGTTAAGTAGCTCCTCTTTTAAAGTCAAGTTATTAGGAATACGTGTATATCATGCTTAGCACTCTTCTTCTCGCACGCTATCCTTGCTCACAAACAAGGGCCAATTGCGCATGAGACTTGAATTTAGTTCTTGCACGTTCCCCTTTCTCTATCTGTGGGTCCACCACCCTTTTTCTATGTCTCCTTCTTACTTTTTCATGCAAAAGGGCCAATCCAAACAGGGCTTAGAGTGCTGGTGGTATTAATTCATCCTCAAACTTAGGTTGTAAGTCGGGGCATAACCTGATTTGGCTTGCTTTGCTTTGATCTATTTAAGAAAAAATACCACTGTAATAATTTTGACCTCCTTCTATTGAATTTCCGGCTTCGCCACTGGTTATAGGTGCACACTTAAGTCTTTTTTGTTGGTCTCATGAATCTTAATATCATTTTCTTGACCATCTGTTGCATATAAATTTTTGTGATGATGAAATTCCTTATAATCTCTAAGAAAGTAGAGCTATTCAGAGAGACCTTCTCTTCTGAATCGTGTTTTGTGCGCTACAGTAGCAGTGCATTCTCCGTGGTTTATACATCCGCCCTGGACACATGTTGGGAATCGTGTTTGTGAGAATCCCAACATCATTCCGCGCTCATATCTTAGGTATATGTTCGGGCACATGCTAGCAATCTTATGGTGAATAAATCTCCCATACAATACTTTCTGCAGATTTGCATTTTCTGTACCCTAACGCCTGTCTTTGGCTCCTACCAATTATTTCAACCCCCTGCCCTCTCTAAACCTCAATTCCAGTATAAATCTACATGCTCTCTCTCTCTCTCTCTCTCTCTCTCTCTATATATATATATATATATATATATATATATATATATATATATATATATATAATACAATAATTCAAGGGGTTTTAACCGCCTCTTATCTGGGGCACAAGTGGTGACTGAGATTGAATCTAAAAATTTAATCCAATGGCTATGATTAATCTCAGCAGTTACCCACATCTCACACGTCACCCACGTCTTCCCATCTTCTCACCAACGTCTGCCCATCTTCTCTCTCAAACTTACTAGGTTTCTCCTTCCCTATCGTCATCTCTCCCCTCCATCCCTAACTTGCAGAGAGAGAGAGAGAGAGAGAGAGAGAGAGAGAGAGAGAGAGAGAGAGAGAGAGAGAGAGAGAGAGAGAGAGAGAGAGAGAGAGAGAGAGAGAGAGATGAACCCAAATTCATCAATTGAATCCATCTTTCTCTCTCTACAAATCCCCAATTTTTTTTTTCTCTCTCTCTAAATCATCCGCCCCACCGATCCTCCCTATCTCCAATCAAACCGTCAGCTCCGCCGAATCTCAACCACTGTTATGAACTTGCTAATTAAATCGTAATTCCTGCAAATTGGATATCAATTTGCAGAGAATAATTTTGTAAATTCAATACTCAATTTGGAGGAGAGAGAAGATAGTTTAGAATGAGGTGAGAGAGAGAGAAATAGAAGAGAGAGATTAGATTGAAGAGAGAGAAAATAGATTTGGGAGAGAGAAACAGAAATGGGGAAGAAGCATAATCATTTTCATAATCCTCCTTCACACTACACACGCCATACTTAACAACCAACAAGGCTACAAAACAATTAAAACGACATCGTTCGTAGCCAGGCAAACAATGACGTCCTCAACTTAACAAAACGACACCGTAGACTATTTAATGAAATGACGACACTTTAATCTAACTGAACTTATTGATTTAAACAACAACGGTCACCCCCAATTTTAACAGGAACCCTAATTCATAACATCCCACCCTCCTTCGATCAATCCTTGTCTCAAGGATTGAAATTAGGAAAATTTGCCGCAATAACAGGCCAATCCTCCCATGTCGCGTCCTCTGGTAAAGCATATGCCCATTGAAAAAGAACTTGAGTAGCAGGGCGACCATTCTTCTTAATCAAACGACGATCCAAAATGGCAAGTGGTTCTACTAAAAAAATTCCATCATCATCCGTAGCAGATAGAGTTGTTTGCGCAACAGGGGCATCACCCAGCCTCCTTTTAAGTAATGACACATGAAAAACCGGATGTATTTTCGAAGTGGGAGGTAAATCCAGCTTGTAGGAGACCTTGCCTACCTCTGCCATCACCAGAAATGGGCCATAAAACTTGGGAGCCAGTTTAAAATATCTTCGTAAGGCCAAGGAAGTCACTGCATCCACCTTGGAGTATTGTTCATGGTTGAAAAGAGATTGAGGAGAGGAATACCCGTATAGAGCTTCAAAAGGGGTCATGTTTAATGCCGTGTGGTGATTATTGTTGTACCACCATTCAGCTATGTTTAACCAGTGTGACCAATACTTGGGTTGTTGGCTGCTTGCTATCCTTAAGTAATGTTCTAAGCATCTATTGAGCCTCTCTGTCTATCCATCTGTTTGAGGATGATAAGCAGTACTAAGTTGGAGAGTAGTACCCAATAATTTGAACAACTCTTTCCAAACTGACTGAGGAAAATATAATCTCTATCAGATGTAATAGTAACAGGCAACTTATGCAGCTTGTATATATGATCAAAGAAAACCTTGGCTATTCCATAAGCAGTGTAGGGATGCTTCAATGGAATGAAATGGCCATACTTAGTAAGTCTGTCTACAACTGAAATTACCCGGATCCGAGAAGGCCTCGCGGCCCCGGCATCTGGCATCTTTCGCGTTGGAGGTGTCTCGCCGTTTGTTTTCGCATTTGTAGAGTCGCCACGCCGTTTTTATTAAGCCCAAAACATTGAAAAAGGGCATCAGTTTAAAGATAAATTTTAAACTGTTTTTTGTGTGATGAGATTTTGAGTTCGGAGGTCAGATGACTCCTCGGGAAGAGAATATTAGAATATTAGAGCTCACAGAGTCGCCTCGTAAAACGAGTCTTTCGGATACCCCTAATATCCTTTAAAAAGTTGTGTGTGTGTGTGTGCTTTTAAAAATGCATGTTTGTATCGGATGTCTACATTGTATTGAAATGTATTGAAATAGAATAGGAAGGAAGCCTTACCAATGTTGGTTCGTGTACATCTTCCGCGAGGGAATAGTGTTTGAGGTCGGAGTAGCGTTCGGATTGCTTCGGGGATGCGGTTGTCCGCGGACAGAAGTTTCGGCGTGAGTTGAAACCGTAGGCTGCGTTGGGCGAAGGTTCGGCGTGCGTGGGGATCGTCGGGATCGATCGGGCGAAGGTTCGGCGTGCGTTGGAATCGTTGGTTGGATTCGGGCGGAGGTTCGGCGTGCGTTGGAATCGTTGGTTGGATTCGGGCGAGAGGTTCGGCAAGGTTTGGGATCGCCGGTTTGACTCGGAAAGAGCGGGACACCGTGGGAAAGACCGAGCAAGGCCTCGGAGTACCACGAGGGGCCTCGGAGTACCTCGAGAGTGCCTCGGGCGGCGCGGGAGCGTCTCGGGAGCGCTCGGAGAGGCTTCGGAGCACCTCGAGGGGGCTCGGAAGGCCTCGGAAGGATCCGAAGGGCGGGAATGCCTCGAAAGGTCTTAGAAGGGGAGCCGAAGGCTTAGGGAGGAAGAGAGAAGTGGGAGGTGTGAAAAAATGAGGAGGGAAGCCCTCTATTTATAGTAAAAATTTCGGAGCAAAGAGGTCCGTACGGACCTTCTTGGTTATCCGAGAATTTTGGATTTCCTCGATTTGAGGAATGCGCAATGATGGAGAATATTGGAATGATGATGTCCCCATGCAATAAGGTCCGTACGGACCATCTTGCATGCAAAAGAGGTCCGTACGGACCAACTCTGCATGGAAGTCATCATTTCTCCGGGATTTGAGGAATATTGTGGACTTTAAGGGGATTTAGTAATCATTGAAACAAAGAGGTCCGTACGGACCTTAATTGCTTTTTCGATTTCTGAAAATTCCCAAAAGGTCCTTTTGTCCCTTTTTATCCCGAAAGGCTCCTCCCTGGTTTGGTTGGGGGTTTGAGAGGGTTTTGAGAGGGTTTTGAGTGAGAGAGGTCTCGAGGCTGCGTGGATGAGTCTGCGGTGTTTCCCGTGTGTTTGAAAGGGAGTGATCCAGATTGGGGTACTTACGAAGCCCTCGACGACGTCACTTATGAAAGAAGTGGGGTCGCCGATAAGATAAGGGTCCTAATCTGGATCGCGTCTTTGGGAGAGGAAGTGGCCGTGAGGGTCAAAGTGAGGACGTGGTGGTGTCCTTTTGGGTGACCGTTTAGGTCAATAGCTGGACCACTGTGATAGGATTCCTACGTATCCACAGCGGGGAATCAAGCACAGTCGTAGTTCGGGTGTGGGGTGAGTGTTACGTGAATACGGGCGTGGTGGTGCCACGAGTGTCGTGTGACCGCCGAGGTCGGTGGTGAGGACGTGGTGGCGTCTGGTGACCGTGGCCGTATAGGTCGGTGATAAGGACGTGGTGGCGTCACAGGTGGCCGTATAGGTTGGTGATAAGGACGTGGTGGCGTCTGGGTGGCCGTATAGGTCGGTGATAAGGACGTGGTGGCGTCACAGGTGGCCGTATAGGTCGGTGATAAGGAACGTGGTGGCGTCACAGGTGGCCGTATAGGTCGGTGATAAGGGCGTGGTGGCGTCTGGGTGGCCGTATAGGTCGGTGATAAGGACGTGGTGGCGTCACCAGGTGGCCGTATAGGTCGGTGATAAGGACGTGGTGGCGTCTGGGTGACCGTATAGGTCGGTGATAAGGGCGTGGTGGCGTCTGGTGGCCCGTATAGGTCGGTGATAAGGACGTGGTGGCGTCACAGGTGGCCGTATGTCGGTGATAAGGACGGCGTGGCGTCACAGGTGGCCGTATAGGTCGGTGATAAGGGCGTGGTGGCGTCTGGATGGCCGTATAGGTCGGTGATAAGGGCGTGGTGGCGTCTGGGTGGCCGTATAGGTCGGTGATAAGGACGTGGTGGCGTCTGGGGATGGCCGTATAGGTCGGTGATAAGGACGTGGTGGCGTCACAGGTGGCCGTATAGGTCGGTGATAAGGACGTGGTGGCGTCTGGGTGACCGTATAGGTCGGTGATAAGAACGTGGTGGCGTCGGTGGCCGTATAGGTCGGTGATAAGGAGCGTGGTGGCGTCTGGGTGACCGTATAGGTCGGTGATAAGAACGTGGTGGCGTCTGGGTGGCCGTATAGGTCGGTGATAGGGACGTGGTGGCGTCTGGGTGGCCGTATAGGTCGGTGATAAGGAGCGTGGTGGCGTCTGGGGATGACCGTATAGGTCGGTGATAAGGACGTGGTGGCGTCACAGGTGGCCGTATAGAGTCGGTGATAAGGGCGTGGTGGCGTCTGGATGGCCGTATAGGTCGGTGATAAGGACGTGGTGGCGTCTGGTGACCGTATAGGTCGGTGATAAGGACGTGGTGGCGTCCTGGGTGACCGTATAGGTCGGTGATAAGGACGTGGTGGCGTCCTGGGTGACCGCATAGGTCGGTGATAAGGACGTGGTGGCGTCCTGGGTGACCGTATAGGTCGGTGATAAGGACGTGGTGGCGTCCTGGGATGGAAATTTTACGATTTTCCTAATCGGGTGGTTTAAGGCCTTCCGGGCCGGCGATAGTGATTTGGGAGATTTATACGGTCTTCGGACCGAGTGGTTTAGAGCCTTAGGGTTTGGGGATAGTAGTTTGGTTTGTGGTGAGTGGACGTGGTGATGTCCTGAGTTGAAGCTTAGTTCGGGAGTATGAACCTAAGTTGTGATTTAGTTTCAGGAGTATGAACCTAAATTGGGACCTAGTTCAGGAGTATGACCTAAGTTGGGACCTAGTTCAGGAGTATGACCTAAGTTGGGATTTAGTTTCAGGAGTATGAACCTAAATTGGGACCTAGTTCAGGAGTATGACCTAAGTTGGGACCTAGTTCAGGAGTATGACCTAAGTTGGGACCTAGTTCAGGAGTATGACCTAAGTTGGGATTTAGTTTCAGGAGTATGAACCTAAATTGGGACCTAGTTCAGGAGTATGACCTAAGTTGGGACCTAGTTCAGGAGTATGACCTAAGTTGGGAAGGAGCTCGGGCTTACTTTGATGGCCGGTGCTTGAGCTGCCGTTGAAGTGGGCAAGGATGACGGCCGGTGATTGTTTCCCCATTTGGCGTTTCGGAGGCGCTTCGTGCCTTGGGACTTGTACTTGGAGGTGTTGGCTCCTTCGCGTGCTTGTTTTGCCATTGAGTGGGCAAGGATGATGGTCGGTCTTTGAGGATATGCGGTCTTGCATGACTTCCCTTTGACTTGTTGGGAGGAGCTCGGGCTTACTTTGATGGCCGGTGCTTGCGTTCGTTGAGTTAGGCACGATTCGGACTTATATCCGATCGCCGGTGCTTGAATTCTTTGAGGATACGGAGGACCTTGTAGGGCCACTTTTACATTGGGAAGATGACTTCGGACCTCTTTTGAGCCGAGTGGTTGAGTTGTCGTTGAGCGTTTGGAGCGTCTTGTGCCTTGATATTCGTCTTGGGAGGTGTTGGCTCCTTCTTGAATTGCCGTTGAGTGGCGTTGGTTGAATTGCCGTTGGAGTGGCGAGATCGGTCTTACGTTTGATGGCCGATGGTTGCTTTGCCGTTGAAGTGGCGAGAGTCCGGTCTTATGCTTGACGGCCGGTGGTTGATTTGCCGTTGAAGTGGGCGAGGTCCGGTCTTACGCTTGACGGCCGGTGGTTGATTTGAAGGGTTAGGGACCATTACGCACTTGGATTTCTTTGGAAAAGGCCTTAGGACGGCCCGGGGGCAAAGATTATAAGGGCGGGGAAAGTAATTTGGCCACCCCTTGCAAAGAGGTCCGTACGGACCCGGCACAGTTTACAAAGAGGTCCGTACGGACCACCTTGGTTTTACGGTTCCCGGGTTTGACCGGGCTTTTAAATACCGAGGCCCTTCCCCATTCCTTCTTCCTCATTTTCCAGTTTCGTGAACCAGGCGAGAGAGAGAGAGAAAAATTCCTCCATTGTTAACCAAAATCAAAAAATTTTTGCTTGAATTTCTTGCCATGGCTGAAGGATCTCGAAGGAGTCGTCGTCAGCCTTGATCGGGGAAGTGGTTGAGCGGCGGATGGAGCTTCAAAGGAATTGGACTTCGTTCGTTCCATCTTCGAAGAACCCGGATGTTTTGTATCCGAATCCGGAGTTGCATAATCGTCGCTCCATGAACGTTGGGGAGGTAAGAAATGCATTCCGTTT
The DNA here is from genome assembly GCA_022495995.1 of Adenophora triphylla var. japonica. Taxonomy (NCBI): domain Eukaryota; kingdom Viridiplantae; phylum Streptophyta; class Magnoliopsida; order Asterales; family Campanulaceae; genus Adenophora; species Adenophora triphylla. The sequence goes on from JAFEMH010000079.1 coordinate 1,122,404, forward strand.
TGATTTCTGCTCGAATTTTTGAATGCTAGAACTAGGTTTTAGTTTTTCGCATTTTTGAATTTTTTGTTATTATTTTATGCCTTTTTGTGAAATTCTTGATGAATTGTTGAAAATGGACATGTGAAAATTGTGGGTATGTGTATTTTGTGCAGAAATGTGTAGATTAGCTCTTATTTGTGAAAATAAAGTGCCTATCTAGTGAATTGCATGCTTTGGTGTTTTTATGCAGAGTATGCTATTTATGTATGTACATTATGAGAAAAATTATCGTGTAGTGATAATTTTTGTGAAAAAATGTGACATGTGCCGTGTTTTGTGACGGGTTATATGTGAAAGTGTGTGCCGTGTTGGGACGGATTTTCCTTTGAGAATGTGCTATATAGTGTGTGCCGTGTTTTTGGGTGACGGACTTTGTGGGGAAAATATGTGCGATATGTGCCGTGTTGGGACGGATTTTCTTTTGAAAATGTGTCGTGTAGGGTTTAACCCCCCCCCTTTTTTTTTCTTTTGAGAAAATGTGTACAGTGTGTGCCGTGTTTTGTGACGGGCGCATGGGAAAAATTATATGCATGATATATGTAGAAAATTATGTGCAATATGTGCCGTGTTTTGTGACGGGTTATATGTGCCTTTATATTAAGTAATCTTGTGATTGACGTACCTTTCTTGTGTTTACCTGCGGGATGCGGGAGCTTACGGCCAGGAAGGCGAAGAGGATGAAGACTCGGGGATCGCTCGAGGTCATTGTGGAAGCTATGGCGGCGGATGCACGATATTTCCGTGGGCGGTAGGCCGAGTCCCGGAGGTTGGTTTATGCTTCGGCCTAGGTGTGTTCGTTGAGAACACAGTGGAGTGTACGACACAAGGAAGAACAAGAGTGTCTTCTGGGCCTTTATCGTACTGGTGGGATACCACCCGCACCTTCCACGAGCCGGGGCGAGGTGACGGTGACGCCCACCGATTTTGCTGCGATCACGGGCTCTCCTTGAAAGGGGGCTGTGAGGTGGAGAGACATGATCTCGATGATGTCTTGGCCAGAAATTTCTTGGGCTTTGAGCCTCGTCCTCGCGAGGGCACAGGGATCTTTGTACGGCGACGTAGAGATGAGGATCACGGCCGGTATTGGGGCCTACATCCGGGTACCGGCCGAGTGGCAGCGGAGCGGTTGGCGCGCTCCTTCTTGTGGTATGCGTGTCAGAGACTTTGTTCTCGAACCACGCGACCGCGGCTCCCTTTGCTCTGTTGGAGAGCTTGGCCCGATCTGGATAGGGTCTGCGACATTGCTTGGGGCGAGGCGAGCTTGGGCGAGCTCTACTTCTCCTTGGACCGGTTTAGCGGGGGTGGCTTGATTCGTTGGCTTTGCTTTGACTTTGCTTTGGAGGTATGAGTTTATTGCTTTGTTTTTGATTTAGCAACTTGTCTTTTCTCCGTTGTCTTTTTTACCTTGAGCTTTCTCTGTTTTTGTCACAGGTGTGGTTTTATGAGGTTTTCCGGTGCTTCCGTGGGATAGGGATCCCGGGGCATTGCTGCGTACCACCTGCTATCTTTGGGATGGGCTCGTACGGCGAGGAAGAGGAGGACCGGCGGGGAAGCTCACCATCGCCTACGGGGATGTGCGGGAGCGTTTGGAGCGGGATAGCCGTGAGGGTTCGTTACATTCCCGTGGGTTCGGTATGAGGGAGATGAGTTCGAGGGGCTCCCGAGGTGACAGCGGCGGAAGATGCTTTGCGAGGCTTGACTTGTGACGCCATGTACACAGGGAGCGAGTCTTACAGCGGCATGGCCCCGGTGTGCTTCCCGTGGCTCAGGGACCCTCCCTTTGGGATGCTTGATTCCGGGACATGGATGTGCTTGACTTCGAGAGGTACCTTGATGGTGTCGGTGCAGGAGTTCATCTTGTACGGAGAGGAGTACGGGGCCTTTGTGAGGAGGAAGGCGAGGACGCCCAGTGCGGCGCGGGAGAGAGAGGCGCCCGCGAGCTCCCAGAGGTTCCGATGCGGGACCGGATTTCACGTACGTCCGCGGGGACGGATCGAGGAGGAGGGTGTACATGCCGTTCGGAAGCGAGCTCTGCTTGCACTACTGAAGTGGACCCCGACGAATCGGTGAGTGTCTTGACTCTTTTCCATCTTGGCATCTTTTACTGCGTTTTCTCTTTTTGTTGTTGAGTATAAGCGTATTTGATGAGCGTTTCCTTGGCTTCTTGTTGGTGCGGAGTCCGGGGAGAGCCTACGATATCTTGACTCGCCGTTACGTGGCGATGCGCTCCTTCGCTAAGAAGATGGCGTCGAAGGTGTCTGTCGGTCTTCGCGTCGTGTGCGGCGTACGAGCCTATGCCTTCGAGGCATTACGTGGACGTTCCTCCGCCTAGAGCCGAGCCGGAGCCGCAGCGGGAGGGGCCTTTGAGGCGGCATAGCATGGATGCCGGGGCGTCTTCGAGGCTGCGGGGCCTTCGAGGAGCGGCCACTTTTATCGGATTCATGCCTCCGCACGGCGCACTGGGGTGAGGGTTCCTCGAGCCTTCTTTCTTTGATCCTTTCGCGGATTTGATCCTTCCGAGTACTTCTCGTGGGAGCCTCGGGCGGGTGCTCGGTATTCGACGAGGAGGATGTGACGGGCGAGTTCTTTGGGATGCCCGACTTTTCTTTGGAGGATCTTGGCGAGGAGGATGATGATGAGGATTACGAGTAGTATTCATTTGCTTTCCCTCTTTTCATATCCCTCTCTTTTTTTTTATTTAGCAACGAGACATTTTTGGGTACTGTAATAAAACACATGTATTTGCATGGCAAACAGTATTTTATTTTAAGATGTAATGTCATTTATTTTTGTGATTCAGGGAATTGTCCTAGAAATTGTTGCTATTATTATTTTTATTTTTGTACATGCCACGTGGCGAGAGTGCGTTTGTGGGTAGTGTTGGTTTGCGGAAATGGCTTTGGCCGAGTGTTTGGGCTGTTTGGAGCAAGGTTTCTTTGAGGACAGTGGTTTTATGCATTTTACGGGAAATGGGCTCTGTTTGCAAGGAGGTCCGTACGGACATACTTAGCATGCAAAGAGGTCCGTACGGACCAACCTTGCTTTTGGGAAGGACATAAATGCTTTCCAAAGGCTGGTTCTTCCTCATTTCCCCATTTGCGGCCATTTTCGAGCTTTCTTCCCCATTTTCTCTAGGAACCTCCATTTTTGCCATGGATTCTTCGTATGTCCCTAGAATTTTGCCGAGGCTTTCGCGGGAGAGGCAAGCACACTTCCTTGAGCGGTTGAAAACGTGGATGCGGCGCCGTATGAGGCATCGAGACGGGCTTTCGAGGTAAGGTTTCGTCTTTGCTCGGTTTGGTCTTTTAAGGAGTTGGTTCTCGATTGGGATTTGTTGCGGGCTGCCGCGAAGTTACGGGATGTTAGGAGGCACGTGTCTTGTTTCTCCTACAATGAAATGGTGCCCACTTTTGAAGATTTTCGGGCTTTGATTGGAGGACCGGAGGTGGGGGCCATCTCGCTTCCTTTGGTTGGTGGTGCTGCGTGAGCGTGAAGCTTGCGGACTTTCTTCGTACTTCGTTGGAAGAAGTGCGGGGCATGATCCTTGCTTCGGGTCATATCGACATTTCTGCGCCTGCCGGAGCGGTTCATGGTTGATGATGAGAGTGACGTCTCTTGGGATGTATTTGCCTTGTGCGTGATGGCGACGCTTTTACAGTCGGTTCCTTGGCATTTGTGATGGCGCTTTGCTAGATGTGGTAGGGCACTGCAGTGGAGAGGATATTGTCCCGTTGGTCTTTGGGGAGACTCTTCATGGTATCGACCGTCCGGCGACCGGGGATCGTTTTATGAGAGGGGAAGCCCCCCGCTTTGCTCACCTTGTGGCTGCGAGAGAGACTTCGTGCCATGCCGAGGCTCCGACGTCGTTTAGCCCGTGGTCATTTGCTTTCGCCGACCTCTTGTGTTGGATATGGATCGATCCGCCCGGGAGAGATGGATGGCACGGCTTGGTACGCATCGAATCCGGCCGGTGGGTTCCTTGTTTGGAGGATTGAGACCAGGAGGATCTTGCAGAAGGGTCCTACGCTGTTAGAGTTCCGAGGTTTGTCTTGGTCCTCCTTCTATATTCCGTCGCTTGTTTCCGGCGGTTTGGGATGAAGCGAGGCCTTTGTTGAGGTACAGGATGACCTTGCTACTGCGGAGATAGCTCCTCTTTGTATGGCAGCCCAGGTGCCTTCTTGTATTGTCTCGAGGGTATGGAAGTATTCCGCTTTCCCTCCTGTGGTACTCCTTAGATGTCGGGGGCGTTGTATTGACGACTCGGTATCCGGCTTTGGTATGAGCGGCGTGTTGGGCGATCCCAAGTGGTCTTGGAGAGCGGGCGTGTAGCGGTCGGGACCCGGTTGTCGTAGTAGCTATTGCCTTAGGAGTGCCGAAGCACAGTCGGACCACTTCGATGTGACGGAGACGCTTTGTTTGACTACGAGACTAGAGTTGACCGGCGACAGGGAGAGGTCCTCTTTACGGACTCGCGGGGAGGAGATCCGAGCCGAAGCACGGGCGAATGAAGCCACGAGAGCTCTTGGATTATTTGACTCTACGGGGAGGACCCCGTATCTCGACCGAGAGACGCAGAGTTGGTTCACGTGGAGCGAAAGAAGACTCGCCTGGGACGAGGGAAGAAAGGAAAGAATGGCGAGGGGACAAGCGCGAGATGGCGCGGAATGACCTCCTAAGTATCCATTCATTGCATTGCAAACACATTATTAGTTAAATGTATTAAGTTCGTTTTTAGCATGTTGTGAACTCGAGAGTAGACCGTGCTTGAACTCATCAAGAAATGTTGTAACCGTTAGTGATTTGTGATTTACTTTTAAAGCTTTGTCGAGACGCAAGATCTCTTGTTTGCCTTTGCTTTTGTTGTGCACTTTGTCGGCGTCCATCTTTGGACTTTTCTGCATATGCGGGTGACGAAGCCCGGGCCACCGGCGGCAATCCCCTTTGCCGAGGCTTTCAGTATTTGGCCGAGAGGTTGAATGCTCCTCGACAAGTCGTTCGACGGTCTTTTCGTAGATTCCTTGCCGCTTGTTGGCGTCGGGCTCTTGACCTCAATTTCGCAGCCTTCGCTTGAGCTTCTTTTGTTTTTTTTTTTTTTGTGAGCCCTTGCTCGAGCTCCTTTTTTTGTGAGCCCTCGCTCGAGCTCTTTTTTTTTTTTTTTTTTTTTTGAAGCGCGTGAGGGCGAAGACAAGCCCCTGGCTTGGAAGTAGACATGAGTCGGCCGTTTGATGCCGAGTGACCCTCGGATGTCCTTTGATGTTGCCGCCGTCGTTTGACTTGGTCAAGGTGATCGCTGGGCGTGTTCTTGAAAAGTGCGGAGCTTGATGGAGGTCTTGGTTGACATTCAAACTTTTGACTTTTTTGTGTATTTTTAGACCGGACCAATTAAGGTTGCCTACGTTCCCCTGACTAGAGGGCTCAGTCTGCGTAGTTCGACACTACATGGAGTGCCAAGAGATGCACGCTTGTTCTTCTTCAGCGAAGTATCTGCGAAGTTTGCTTCCGTTGACCGGATTCATGAAGGGATTGCCGTCTAGGTCCTGTTAGCTTCATGGCGCCTCCGGAGAAGATCTTTTGAACCACGAAAGGGCCGATCCATGTGGGTTCCCATTTTCCCAGCTGGGTTGGTTCGAGTGGGAGGCTTTTCTTTGAGTACAAGGTCACCTTCCCCGATGTCTCGGGATTTGACTTTCTTGTCGAAAGCTCTAGCCATCCCGCTTTGATAGGCTCTGACGTGTTCCATGGCCTTTAGTCGTCGCTCGTCTAGCGCAGCCAATTCGTCGTGTCGGCTTCGGAGCCATTCAACTTCGTTGATGTCATTTTCCAAAGCAAAGACTCTGAGTGAGGGAATTTCTAGCTCGATGGGAAGGACTGCTTCCATCCCGTATGTCGTGGCAAATGGGGTTTCTCCCGTGGTCGTTTCGACCGATGTGCGGTAGCCCCAAAGTGCAAGGTGCAGCTTCTCGGGCCAATCTCGTCCTCGGGTGGTCATTTTTCGGATGATCCGTTCGAGGGTTTTGTTTGCCGCTTCCACGGCGCCGTTTGTTTGTGGCCGGTAGGGAGAAGATTTGTGACGTGTGATTTTGAATTCAGCCAGCCAGCCTGTCGAATTCTCCTTCGAAGTGTGAGCCGTTGTCCGATATGACCTCATTTGGGATGCCGTATCGGCATATGATGTTTTCCTTGAGGAAATGTGCGACCTTCTTGGAGGTGAGTACCTTGTAGGACTTCGCTTCGACCCATTTGGTGAAGTAGTCGATGGCTACTAAGATGAACTCGTGACCGTTGCCGCCCGGGCGGAGCGATTTTCCCGATGACGTCAATTCCCAAGTGGCAAAGGGCCAAGGTGTAGTCATGCAAGAGAGATCGTGGGGTGGTAGATGATTGAGGTTGGAGAACCGTTGGCACTTGTCGCAGCCTTCGGACAAAGTGGATGCAATCTCGCTCCATGGAGATCCAAGAGTAGCCCATCCCGAGAATGATTTGCATCGTGGCCCGCGTTCATGTGGGGACCGCAAGCCCCATTGTGGACTTCTGCTCATGAACTTGTCTCGCTTCTTCTTGGCCGACGCAACGTAGGAGTGGCCCATGGTAGCGTTTCTTGTATAACATGTCCCCGAGGATGACGAAGTGAGAGGCAAGGCGTTTAGGGCCATGATGCTCTTGGTTTTGACCCTTCGTGTGTCGTCCTTCCTTGTTTATGAAGGTAGTTTCCGTTCTTGAGGTATTGGAAGATCCGTTGTACCATGGCTCATCGACGGGCTTAGGTTCTCGGTTCGATCTCACAACAAGAGGCGTGAATTTCCTTTCGTCCGACTCTCAAGGGTTTGATTGCTTTTCCTTCAGTGGATTTCCACAAGGGAGGCCAAGGTGGCTAAGGCATCTCGCAAACCCGTTTCGGCCTCTTGGCAAGTAATGGAAGGTGACCTCTTCGAATTGTGTGATGAGGTCCTCTATGTGCATGGTATTTTTGCAAGCCCGGTCTATGGTTTTCCACTTGTTGGAGACTTGGTTGATGATCAAGGCCGAGTCCCCATAAACTTCGAAGTTTCGGACATTCCTCTCGAGTGCGGCTTGTAGTCCAAATAGCAGCTTCATATTCGGCGGCATTGCTGTTACCTCGAAATTGAGCTTTATAGCAATTGGGGCGTGCTCGCCCTGGGATCCACCAAGAGCATACCGATGCCGTTTCCTTTTGGTTGGCCGCTCCGTCAAAGAACAAGCTTGCCATCGGTTTTCGCCTTCGATTGCGAAGATTCCCTCGTCCTGAAATTGTGGTTCAGTGGCCTCGAGCCTCGTTGGTTGGGAAATCACCGCTTGTTCACCCACGGCCCGTCCCTTGAATTGATTTTTGGTTTACATACTTGATGTCAAATTCCGCCAGAAGAAAGACCATTTGGCGAGCCTCATTGACAGAGATGGTTTGTCGAAGAGGTACTTGACCGGGTCCATTTTGGAAACCAAGTGTACCGTGTGCGACCGCATGTAGTGCCGTAGTTTCCCGACAACCCATACCGTAGCCGCGCAGTTTTCTCGAGGGCCGAGTAATTGAGTTCGCCGCCTTGAAACTTTCGACCGACGAAGTAGATGGCGTTTCGACCCGCGACTCTTTCTTTTCTTGACAGAGCATGGCTCCAACCGCGGTGCCTGGCCACGCTTAGGTATAGCAACAAAGCTGTTTTTCCTCGTGGGGAGGACAGAGAATCGGAGGACTCACAAGGTATGCTTTTATTTTTTCAAAGGCATCTTGGCATTCTCGAGTTCCATTCGATGCTCGGCATTCTTCTTCATCGCCTTGAAGATTGGCTCGCACATAGAGGTCAATTGGTTGACGAAGCGGCCGATATATCAGCGGCCCACGAAGCTTTTCACCTCTCGTCCGAGTTTGCGGTGGTCTCATTTCGATGATAGCTTTGATCTTTGAGGATCCACCTCGATGCCTCTCTCGGTGACCATGTATCCCAAAACCTTGCCTCGGCTAACCCCAAATGTGCATTTGGCGTGGTTAAGCCTCATTGAGTGTTTTCTGAGGCGATCAAGAATTTTCTCAGTCTCGCGAGGTGTTGTCCGTCCGATCCCTTTGAGTGAACGATCATGTCATCGACGTACACTTCGATCTCTTTGTGGATCATATCGTGGAAGAGGGCGGTTGCCGCCCGTTGGTAGGTAGCCCCAAAGCCGTTCTTAGTCCGAACGGCATTACCGTGTAGCAAGAGGTTCCCCAAGTGTGGTTGTGAAAGCCGTCTTTTCTTGGTCTTCTTCGGCCATCTTGATCCGATTGTAGCCTAAAACCGTCCACGAAGGACTTGACTTCGAAATTGGTCAGAGTGTCTACCAACATGTCGATGTTGGGTAGTGGAAAATCGTCCTTGGGACTTGCTTTGTTGAGATCTCTAAGTCCACGCAATGCCGTACTTTTCCATCGGCCTCGTGACCGTGACAATATTGGAGAGCCATGGGGTACTCGATCACCCCGATGAAGCCGACGCGGAGCATTTTTTCGATCTCCTCTTTGACTTGTAAAGACCATTCTCGGCTTGATTCGGCGTAGCTTTTGCTTGATGGGCTTAGCCTCTGGATTTAAAGGAATCCTAAGTGCTCTACAATGTTAGGATCTAATCCGGCATGTCTCGGTAAGACCAAGCGAACACGTCCACGAACTCCTTGAGCAAAGGCACCAATGCGTCTTGCTCAGGCCGGTGAAGAAACTTCCGATTTGCGTCTCTTTTCGCTCTTCGCCAGCTTCCCAAATTCACTTTGGTTAAAACCTCCTGGCAGCTGGGCCCGGTTTTTCTCTCGTTTGACAACATGCTTAAAGATGTGCTTAATGTATTGTTCGTTTAATGTGTCTCGCTTCTTTATCAAGTGAATCGTTATTAACCTGTTTGTGTGTTAGTTAATTTATCGCTTGTTAAAGATGCAAATGAGAGGATACTCTAAAGATCGAAGCATTCATTAAGAGCATACGGGAATACATTATTGGCAATGAGTTCGTAATCTTCCGGCGTGAGGCCATCGATGACTCAAGAGACTCAAATTCAAAGCTAATGGACTCGGGATGAGTTTTGACACTAGACTCTAGGACTCGAGGGGTCGACCAAGTTGTTCGATCATGTCCTTTTGGTCGGGCAAGTAGGTCCTGAGAATGTGGCCCAGCTTATTGAGTGGCAATGAGCTTGATAGGAGATGGGGCTTGAAAGGCTTTATGTCACCGTTCCCGATCATTGCTATCACAGAGTTATCGAAACAAAATCGATTAGATCTCGGCATCTCGATTTCTTCTTTGAAGAAGCAGTGTGTAGCAGTGGTTCGTCCCAAGCATCGTCTCGCGGAGTCTCTTGCCTTTGTCTTGGGCAATGCTAGCTCGAATGCGCACTCGTCCCGCTTGTTGAAGGCAGTGGTTGTTGACAGAGAGTTTTTCGAATTCTTCCGCCAAAGAGGGGGTTTTTCCGAACCAAAATTCGCCGTGAATAGTGGTGGTTGTGGATCCCTGGCAGGGCGGTGTGTCGAGGAAGGCTCTTCTGGACAGATTTGGCTTCGAGGCCTCGAATCTTGCCAGTTCCTGCCGGAGCTTGTCCATGGTTGTCGGCCGCCTTTGTTTGGCGCCGATCGCTCTGTTCCTTTTTCTCGGATCTTCTTCCAAGTTGCCGGCCTTCCTTGTGAAGTACTTGGTCATGTCGAAGCCGTAAGGACGAAGATCGGAGATTGCGTGCAAGCCTCTTTTGTTATCTCGTGAAGCGTTTACGTGCAGCTCGCTTGTCCTCCGCAATGTGTTCGGGAGTAGGAGAGTATCCTGTGCCGTGCAGGTATTCTGTTCTTTGATATTGATGATCCGTTGAGTGCCCCGATGGCGTTTTCCCAACCCAAGCCCCGGATGTAGTTCATGTGCTTCATCATTTTCATCGGGAGGGATCTTGTCCCAAATCAAAGGCGTGTCTATGTGGCACACTCTGGGCCTTTGGGCTTTCGATGGTGAACCCCGTTAACATCATGCCATCATCGTCGGGTTTGATTTCTAAGACCGGACGCCGTTGGTATCGGTCCTTTCAGCCGACTATGCCGTCGCCGTAGATGATGGTCATATCTGCTTCGACGAACTTTACGCACCGATGGAGAGTGGATGCCACCCCATTGATCCGATGTAGCCAAGGGCGTCCTGCGTAATGGCAAAGTGAATGTGATCGGGATGTCGATGACTTGGAAGTCTGTCGGGACCATTTGTTTTCCAAACCAAAGGTTCAAGGTGGCTATTCCCAAGACTCGGGCGGGATGTTGAGTCGTATGCCTTGATTGCCTCGAGTCGAGGGCTTTAGATCGCTTGCTTTGATCCCTAGCAAATCCATCATTTTGGCCGGAAGGACGTTCATGGATGATCCTCCATCTACCAACACCCGAGGGAGACGGCGCTCGTCCACTGAACTGTTATGTAGAGAGGCTCGTTGTGGTCGCCCCAAATTTTGGAAGATCGAGCTCGCGAAGGTGATGATATTGCCGTAATTGACGTTGCCAATCATCCGAACCGCTTCATCGTGTGTCACCGTGATGGGAACCATGGTCTCGGGCCGTGCTTTCTTCCAACTTGAGCTTGTGCGGGTAAGATGAAGTGAGTAAGGACCAGAGTGAGATGTTAGCCTCGAGTACGCTGAAGTCAGGCCAAGACAGGATCTTCACCTTTGGGTCCAGGGTTTCAGCTTCTTTGGCGTAGGGTCCCTTTTCGCCCGTGGCTCGTATGGCCGGCCTTTTGTCCGTCCGTGGAGGATTCACTGGGATTTGACCGGAACGTGTCGAACATTCACCTCTGGACTTGTGGTTTTGCTTGTCTCTCCCGCTTCGTAGTGGGAGGAGCCTCGATTGGCGTAAGGCCGACCGCGCATTTCAACCCGTTCACCGTCATGGCTTTTACCGAAGCATCAATAGTGGCTTTGAGATCTTCCCAAGACAGGGGTTGGATTATCTGTTCTTCGGGCCTTCGGTGGCGGTGCGAAGCTCGTCCCACTCGATCATGGAGCAAACATTGCCGTGACCCCGTGCGTAACTAGGCCGGGAGATTTCACGGAGTAGATGACATAGTAGTCAAACTTTCCCGAGGGTTCTCCAAGGGTTCCGACTGTGGGATCACCGCATTCATACCTCTTTTTCAGCCTTTTGTCGAGAAGATAGCTTCTTCTTTCGTCGAGGACGGCCCTCGTTCATCGCATCCCGGGAATTCCATTTCCGCACAAGCACCGCAATCGCAGCACGTCCCACCGATGTGTTCGTTGTTCGGCGGTGGTACCGGGACCTCGTGAGGCCGGATGGGCAAGCTTTCCTCTCGGAAGGTCTTGTGGCCTTACGTCATAACCGCATGGCTCGTACGAGGGTAACAGTTGACTTCTCGGGAGACAATGAGAGACGTTAGAGGCCGTAGGAGCAGCCATGGCTTGGGAAGCCCCAGGTGGTCAGGGTGGCTAAGGTTCCGAAGTGGTGCATGGCACCTTCGATCCGTGCTTGTTGCTCACCTTGACGTTTCTCAATAGCCATGAGGACCTCGCCAAACTTCTTCCAAAGTGTTGGGAAATTTCTTGGGGGTAAGGTCCCGTTCTCATCCTTGTTATCCACCGACTTGGCCACGGGAATTGACTGACCGTCCCGGTGACAAAGCCGGGAAGGAGGTAGGACCTTGCTGTTTTGATACCGGGAGACAGTTCCCGGTACTCTCGACCACTCTCTCGTTAGCCGGAGGGGGTGACGGCAAGGTTTAGACACGTGAAAGGCCCAACGGGATAAAAAGGGGAAAGTTCACGTGGCATGCGGTTTCCGTTTCTTTTATTTTCTGATTTTTTTTTTTGTTGTTTTAATTTACTTAAAACATGTTTTCTCAGAATCCTAGGTAGGTTGGAAAAGATTGCTCTTCTTTTTCGCAACTATGCTAGATCCCGGGTCGCGGAGACCATCCGTGCGGCTATAAGCCCCTCGTTTTGCACCCGTATTTCGACATCCCAGGTGGACAGCCCTGTGCGAGGGTCCTATAGTGCAAGCGGTTTCCACCGGCCTAAAAGAAAAATCGAACCTAAGGACCGAGCCTGCCATGTTCGTTTTGATGCGTTAGCCATGTGAATAGTGAACCGAGCCGCCACCGAGTCAAGATCGTGTCAAGAGTTCCTAAGCATGACCTTCTCTTTACTTGCTTGCTGCGCAAGGATCTCGCGACGTTAGGCGTTGGGCCGGGTCATATCGTCTGGCCGACGTATCAAAGGCGTGATAACATGGTGTCATGCGAGCATGGATGTATATCCGGACGGAACATCGTTCGGTGTAGCTTCGAAATCAAGATCGTGTCAAGATTTTAGCATGACCTTTCATCTCTTTGCTTGCGCAAGGGATCTTGAGTTCCGAGCCTTGACTCGTAAAATGGCCGGCATGGTATATGTATCCAGCCGTATGACACGGACCGAGTAAAACCAACCGAGTCCGGACAGAGTGTGACTCAAGACTCAAACGTGCAGTGGTTGACGCTTAGCTAGGATGGGATGTTTGGAATGATCCCGCGCGCCCAAGAGGCCTAGGAAGACCAAACGGATCGCAACCGAGACCACTCCGGTTAAGGGTTGTAGTGTGCAGTGTATCCGAGGCAAAGAAGCGCGTAGTGTGCGGTGTTACCGAGGCAAAGAAGCGGTGAGTAGAGTGCGGTGTAACCGAGGCGAAGCCAAGGCGCGTAGTGTGCGGTCTCTAAAATTCTTTTTCCGAGTAAAATAGAAATTTTTGAAGAATTTTAAATGTATGCACGTATGTATATTGATGCATTTTTTTGTATTTTTATTTTTTTTGTAAAATAAAAACGAAGCACGTGCACACACACACAAATGCTTAAAGGAAGGGGTAAAATGAAAGTTTGACCCTCATCATCGTTTAAAAATCTTTTGTTTTGTTTAAAAGTTTTTAAAACAAAATATCCCCAATGAGTCGCCAACCGAAATTACCCGGATCCGAGAAGCCTCGCGGCCCGCATCCGGCATCTTTCGCGTTGGAGGTGTCTCGCCGTTTGTTTTCGCATTTCAGAGTCGCCACGCCGTTTTTATTAAGCCCAAAACATTGAAAAGGGCATCGCTTAAAGATAAATTTTAAACCTGTTTTTTGTGTGATGAGATTTTGAGTTCGGAGGTCGATGACTCCTCGGAAGAGAATATTAGAATATTAGAGCTCACCCGAGTCGCCTCGTAAAACGAGTCTTTCTGATACCCCTAATATCCTTTAAAAAGTTGTGTGTGTGTGTGTGCTTTTAAAAATGCATGTCAGATCGGATGTCTACATTGTATTGAAATGTATTGAAATAGAATAGGAAGGAAGCCTTACCAATGTTGGTTCGTGTCCTGTCTTCCGCAGGGAATAGTGTTTGAGGCCTGAGTAGCGTCCTGGATTGCTTCGGGGATGCCGGTTGTCCGCGGACGAGTTTCGGCGTGAGTTGAAACCGTAGGCCGCGTTTCAGCGCAGGTTCGGCGTGCGTGGGATCGTCGGGATCGGCCGGGCAGGTTCGGCGTGCGTTGGAATCGTTGGTTGGATTCGGGCAGGTTCGGCGTGCGTTGGAATCGTTGGTTGGATTCGGGCAGGTTCTGGCGTGCGTTGGAATCGTTGGTTGGATTCGGGCAGGTTCGGCAAGGTTTGGGATCGCCGGTTTGACTCGGAAAGAGCCGGACACCGTGGGAAAGACTGTGCAAGGCCTCGGAGTACCACGAGGGGCCTCAGAGTACCTCGAGAGTGCCTCGGGCAGCGCGGGAGCGTCTCGGGAGCGCTCGGAGAGGCTTCTGAGCACCTCGAGGGGGCTCTAAGGCCTCGGAAGGATCCGAAGGGGCCGGAATGCCTCGAAAGGTCTTAGAGGGGAGCCGAAGGCTTAGGGAGGAAGAGAGAAGTGGGAGGTGTGAAAAAATGAGGAGGGGAAGCCCTCTATTTATAGTAAAAATTTCGAGCAAAGAGGTCCGTACGGACCTTCTTGGTTATCCGTAATTTTGGATTTCCTCGATTTGAGGGAATCTGCAATGATGGAGAATATTCGGAATGATGATGTCCCCCATGCAATAAGGTCCGTACGGACCATCTTGCATGCAAAGAGGTCCGTACGGACCAACTCTGCATGGAAGTCATCATTTCTCCCGGGATTTGAGGGAATATTGTGGACTTTAAGGGGATTTAGTAATCATTGAAACAAAGAGGTCCGTACGGACCTTAATTGCTTTTCTGATTTCCTGAAAATTCCCAAAAGGTCCTTTTGTCCCTTTTTATCCCAGAAGGGCTCCTCCCCTGGTTTGGTTGGGGGTTTGAGAGGGTTTTGAGAGGGTTTTGAGTGAGAGAGGTCTCTGAGACTGCGTGGATGAGTCTGCGGTGTTTCCCGTGTGTTTGAAAGGGAGTGATCCAGATTGGGGTACTTACAACAACCACTAAGATAGAGTTCCAACTGTTGGACATAGGTAATCCTTCCACAAAATCCATGGCAATGTCACCCCATGGTTGCTGAGGCACTGGTAGGGGTTGAAGAAGACCAGGAGTATGCACATTCTCAGTCTTGTGCAATTGGCAAACATCACAAGGACTAATCCATCTTTTCACATCCTCTTTCAAACCTGGCCCGTAGAAGTACTGGGAAATCCTTTTGCAAGTACCCAATATACCAGAATGACCTCCTAAGGGTGTGATGTGTAATTCTTCAACAATTTGCTTCCTTAGTTGAGAATTGCACCGAATATAGATCTTTACCTCCCTCCTTAACAGTCCCTGTTTGTAAGTGAATTTCTGGAAATCATTAGGGTTGATGACTAACCCCTTCATCACTTTCTGAACTTCCTTATCCCCTTCCATACTGGCAACAACTTGAGATACCCATTGAGGCTGAACCACAGATATAGCAGTGCACTGGCTTTCATTATTTCCCTCATGTTGTCTGGATAAAGCATCTGCAACCTTGTTATCCACCCCTTTCTTGTAACTGATGGTATAATCGAATCACAATAGTTTTGAGACCCATCTTTGTTGCAACCCACTGATCACCTTCTGCTCAATCAAATGTTTCAAACTTTTATGGTCTGTTCTGATCACAAAAGGATGACCACATAAATAATGTTTCCACTTTTCCACAGCAAAGACTACAGCTAGGAATTCTTTCTCATAGGTTGATAAACCTAAATGTTTGGGGCCCAAAGCTTTGCTAAGGTAAGCAATAGGTATTCCTTCTTGCATAAGAATTGCACCAATACCCCCTAGCAAGCATCAGTTTCCATCACAAAAGTTTTGCTGAAGTCAGGCATGGCTAAGACAGGAGAAGTAGTCATAGCTTGCTTGAGTTTTTCAAAGGCCAAAGTAGCATCTGCATCCCATTTGAATTCTCCTTTTTGCAGTAATCTTGTTAAGGGTTTGCTGATGATCCCATAGTACCTCACAAATTTTCTGTAATACCCTGTTAGGCCCAAAGACCCTCTCATTCCCTTAACAGTGGTGGGAATTGGCCACTCAATCATACACTTGATCTAATTTGGATCTGTAGATACTCTCCTCCTATCAATAATATGTCCTAAGTATTCCACCTCCCTCTGTCCAAAAGTACATTTGCTTTTCTTCACAAAAAGCTGATGAAATCTCAGCTTATTCAAAACCTGCCTTAGGTGAACAATGTAGGACTCCCATGTTGGACTATAGATTAGAATATCATCAAAGAATACTAATAAAAACTTCCTCATAAACTCAGTAAACACATCATTCATTAAAGCTTGGAAAGTGGCTGGGCCATTTGTTAACCCAAATGGCATGACCTTGAATTCAAAATGACCATGGTGTGTTCTAAAGGCAGTCTTTGGAATGTCCTCCTCCTTAACTCTAATTTGATGGTATCCAGATCTTAGATCTAACTTAGTAAAGAACTGAGAACCATGTAACTCATCAAGCAATTCATCAATGATAGGGATGGGAAACTTATCCTTAATTGTCATGCCATTCAAATCCCTATAATCGATACACATCCTCCATGAACCATCCTTCTTCTTAACTAGCAAAACTGGTGAAGCAAATGGACTAACACTGTGTTGTATCACTCCACTTCTCAGTAACTCAGCTACTAGTTTCTCTATTTCAGACTTTTGAAAATGTGGGCATCTATATGGTCTTTTATTCACTGGTGAGCTACCCATTTTCAAGGGAATGCCATGATCATGAAAACTTAAGGGTGGTAGGCCCTTTGGTTCAGAAAATACATCATCAAATTCACATATAAGAGACTGGACATCAGGATGTACCTCTGTGTTGATCTCCTCTGTGGCAATAGAGTAAAGTTGCAAGAAAACCTCACAAGGATATCTCTGCAACATTTTGTCAACTGGGAAGGCATTCATTGTGTGTATCAATGTGGCATCAGCTACCCCTTTCAAGCATACCTCCCTGCCTTCCCATTTGAAGCTTAGGGTTAAGCTCTGGAAATCAAAGGTAACAGGGTTAATGGATTTCAACCATTGTATGCCCAATACAGCATCACAACCCCCTAGATTCAACAGTTTCATATAAGTAATGAATGTATTGTTCTGCATTTGCCATTGAAACCATATGCATTTCCCTTGGATTTCCACCTTAGTCCCATCTGCCATTGTGACCTGCAACATTGGGGAGTCCACTATCACACATCCCAATCTCCTTGCTGCCTCTGGATTGATGAAATTGTGGGTGCTTCCACTGTCTATGAGCACTGAAAATTTCTTTTTATCTTTCCATCCTATCAACTTCAGTGTCTGTAGACCATTGCTACCAGATAGAGCATGGAGAGAAACATTGATGTCATCATTAGTTTTATCATCCTGTGATGGTTCAATCTCAGCATCTAATGAATCATGCCAGACCTCATCATCCTCCTCCTCCATGTTCAACATGTAAATCTGTCTATTCTTACATCGATGACCAAATTTGTATGGCTCAATCTCAGCATCTAATGAATCATGCCAGACAAGAAGAAATCCCAAGTATTAATTCAGACTCTCAGCTAGATCGAGCCAGTTGATCTCCGACCTGGAGTCCTTGTACTCACTTGATGAAGAGCCCGGTGATTCTGCTATTTGAACAATTGCCTATCCTGACTCCTCATCAGACGAAAGTTCTGATTCAGACTCATCCTATGATCACCCAGACCTACAAGCTCTCATGATGAATCCTCTTCCTCACATTCCCCACATTATCCCAATCCGAGAAAGCCAGCATGTCCCATTAGCCAAGGTACATATTCTCACCTCCACATATGCTAAGCCCATCCAGCTAGTCGCTTTCTTTGATACAGGATCGTCAGTTTCCATACTGAATCCCAACATCCTTCCTCCAAGCTTCTGGAAACCACATCACCAAACATTCCTCTCAGCCAATGGAGAATTGTTCTTGATAGACAAAATCAGTGTCCCAGTTCACATTCGCCTCTTTCCAAAATGTGTCATAAAGCATAGGTTACTTGGCTCAAGTTCTCATGGAAAAGACCTCCTCATCGGTTTTGAAATCCTTCATAAGTTACCTAACTTAAGATGGACACATAATGGTCTTTGCTACAAAAACTTTTTAAATCCCTGGTGCCCAGTTTCGCACCTATTCATGGCATCTGCCAATTCCATCGAGTCACTAAAACACCAGCTTATCCAAACCTCATACGCCTCTTCCCATACAGAGTTCCTCTCCAAACACTCATCACATTTGTGGCTAAACCCTTCCTTTTTTGTGTCCTTGCCCTTCAAGCAAAATGAAGATGTGAATCCTACAAAGGCTAGCCATCCCGGTATGAACCCAGACCATTACCAACTCGCCCTCCAGGAGTGCACTGAACTTATTGGTCAAGGTGTTATCGAGCCCACTCAATCTCTATGGGCATGTGAAGCTTTCTATGTCAATAAGCGCAGTGAACAAGTTCGAGGAAAGTTAAGATTGGTTATTAATTATCGGCCATTAAATCACTTTTTGGCAGATGATAAATCTCCTCTTCCACAGAAAAAATCCTTATTCCAATCTCTTTCTGATGCGAAAGTCCTCTCCAAGTTCGATCTCAAGTTAGGTTTTTGGCAATTAGGAATCACTCCTGAAGACAGACCGAAGACGGCCTTCTGCATACCTGATCATCACTACCAGTGGAAAGTCATGCCATTTGGTTTAAAAAAATGCACCCTATGCTTTTCAAAAGGCAATGGTAACCATTTTTGAACATATACTTTCTAATGCTCTGATTTATATTGATGATATCTTGTTATTCTCTGCTGATGAAAAGTCTCACATAGACTTACAATCGAAGTTCCTTTCACTGGTCACAAAGTATATTATAATGCTATCAGAAAAGAAGATGGAGATCGGCGTATCTTCTATCAATTTCCTTGCATGAACATATCCGATGGCAAATATCAGCTTCAGCCCCACATAGCTTAAGAATTACACAGATTCCCAGATGAGCTATCTTCTACAAAAGTAGTTCAACAATTCCTTGGAATAATTAACTATATGGCTGATTTCTTACCTAAGCTATCAAGTCATACAGTGTGGTTGTTCCCCATCCTAAAAAAGGATCCTCCCCCTTGGACAATAAAACAAACGAAAGCAGTCAAGGCGATCAAAAAGCTGACTGATGTGATGCTCCCTTTAAAGATTCCCATTTCATCAGAAAAAGAATACTACAGACAGATGCTAGTGATGAGTACTGGCCAGCAGTGTTATTCGTCCAAGACAAGAAAGAAAGATCAATATGTGCCTACAAGAGTGGCACGTTCAAGCAATCAAAACAGCACTACCACTCCACTTTCAAAGAGATTCTTGTCGTCAAAAGAGGAATTGAAAAGTTCTAGTTCCATCTAATCGGGCATGAAT
The DNA here is from genome assembly GCA_022495995.1 of Adenophora triphylla var. japonica. NCBI lineage: Eukaryota > Viridiplantae > Streptophyta > Magnoliopsida > Asterales > Campanulaceae > Adenophora > Adenophora triphylla. Next base: position 1,141,277 of record JAFEMH010000079.1, read on the forward strand.
TCCAAGTTGAGATGGACATGTCCTCCTTCCCACGTATGCTAGAATTCAAGAGAAGAGCACTTCCCCAGCCACAACTCTTACGATGGTCCAATTGGTTTTCCCAATGGAAATTTACTGTGAAGCATATCAAAGGTACGACAAACGTCCTTGATGATTTCCTTTCAAGGCCTAGTGACTATAAAAGGAAATGCAATACCTCTATGGTTTCCCATATAAACCATTCCATCTTTCCAATGGTGCTCACTGTCGATAAAGTCTCTTCTCTTCTGGCCCAAACACTCCTTCCTCAGAAGCCCCCGAAATATTCCCGTTCTTCACCTTCCCGAAAAAGTCACTGAAGTCATTGCAGATATGACTCTTAGCCAAAGAGCCATCCCAAACCATCAAGCCCTTTTCACTATCATCCTTCATAAGTTTGGGATAATCATGGACAGCTACAAATTTCATCCAGAATATCCTTTCTTGAATATCTTCAGGATATACGACTTGTTTAATTTCCCAAAAGAATCACTCTGCTTTTTCTGGTATTTATTTGAATCGTATACTATAGCTGTCACTTTCAACACAGTCAGACTCCAATCAAATATCCTCCAATGCCACTTTGGTCAGATGCCCCACAATTCTCAATATTTGTTCAAACTCTTCGAGTGGTTCCTCCCTTCTCATCAATGGATGCATATGCTTACCACCCCGAAACATAAAGATCAAGTGGTAATACTATTCTGAAGGCCATGCTCATATCTTCCACCAGCGATCATCAAAAATCAAGAGCAGTCATTTCTTTATCATGCTCCAATTGCTTTCATCCACGATTGGTATAATCTTGATAGGAATGATCTCCAGACCTCCATGAAATATCATGATATCCATGTAGGCATGAGAGAAGAAATGGCATGAGCAAACATGGTTGACCCAAAATCAATCCCGAAAAACATACTGTCTGCAAAAGAAGTTTGGTCAAAAGATCACCCGGTAGATGTAAAATGGATTGCAGCGTTGGAAGACTGGAATGCATCACACCTCACCAAGCAGTTAACATCAGATAGTACTGACTATCTTCCAGAGAGTGATGAAAGTGAAAATGAAGGAAGTTACTATGATCCTTATGAAGATGACCCATCTCATCCATATTCTAGATGGAAATAAAATCAGCAATCAAGAAATATGATGACAAGCACCATTCGTCATGATTATGTCATTACTCTAATGAAGTAAGTGCTTAGGTCATCTTTCTATGATGTAAGCGTTTAGCTCATCTTTTAATGACGTAAGCGCTTACGTCATTTTCTTAGTGCTGAAGTTTTTAATTTTTTGTATATGGTTGTAAGAGAAAGATGCTAATCTTCTCTGTTAAGTTTCGTAATCTTCTAGGTTAAGTCTTGTTGTGTGGTTATAAGAGAAAGATGCTAATCTTCTCGGTTAAGTTTTGTAGTTTGTATTCCCCCCCTATGTACTATAAATAAGGGCTAAGGTTTTCATTTATATTCAGACTTTGTAAGATAGACTGAGATAGAGTAAAATAGACTAAGTAAGAGTGAAGTATCAGTCCCTTGTAAAAATTTTCCTTTGAAGTAATATAAGTTTGTTTGTATCTCTTCCTTCTTAATAGAGTTAGTTTGTTCTTGAGTGTTCTTCGTTTTTCTTGAGTCTTGTATGTCTTGTTCTTGAGTCTCCCCTTTAGTTCTTATATGTCTTCTATAGATCTACCATACACCCACCTATTATATAATTTTGGCGTTTTGAATTCTTTTTTAACATTCATCCTAGGCGACAAAAACTTGCATAAAGTCTACTTTGTTCCTAGCATACCAAAGTCCCAAAGTCCCCTTCTGGAAAAAATTTATGAATGGATTTGAGAGGTAAACTAGCAACGTGAATTAATGCATAGTTCTGTGCCCCCCCCAAAAAAAAAAAAAAAAATTAATGTATATTTTACTATTTTAATTTATTTTTTTTGTGTGTGTGATCTATTTTGAATGTAACACATGATTGATGTATAGTTTGTAGCGAAGCAAAATCATTGTTTAAGTTGCAAAGATACATTTGGTTTACGCGAGTTGATTTAATTTGGTATGTACGACACAACTTTGTTAACCAAGGTTAATTAAATATCTTTAACGCCACTTCGAAATTATATACTCCATCTGTCTCAAAATTATTCAATTTTTTATATTTGTTCTTGATAGTAAGTTTAATTTTTCTTTTACATTTATACATTAAGTAAATAAGTAAATTAGTGTGTAAATGCAGATTGGTCAAGCTGCTGGAGGATATCATGGAGGGTAGTCGAATTTTGATATTTATGGACACCAAAAAGGGGTGTGACCAAATCACTAGATAGTTTAGAACAGATGGTTGGCTTACTATCTCCATTCAACAGTGAAAATATTCAAGCAAAAAGGGACTGGGTCTTTTCGGAGTTTAAAGCTGGCAAGAGTCCAATAATGACGGCAGCATACGTTGTAACACATAACACTATCAAGAATAGTGACGAATTTCCAAAGATTTTTTGGTTATTCATCATTCATTTGCAGCTACTATTTTTTTTTGTTGTTGTGCTAAACATAATTATCTATTTTCTTGAGTTGTTGAAGTTCTAACTGAATTTGTTGTGTATGCATGCCTATATATTATGCGTCATTACATTACTTATTATGTGGGTGATGGAAAATGTGAAAGATGTTATGTATGTGATCAACTATAACTTTATGGGCTCTCTTGAGAATTATGTTCATAGGATTGGTCAGAAAGTTAGGGATGGGGCCAAAGGAGCAACATACACTTTCTTTATTGCAGCAAATGCCAGATTTGGCTAAAGAGCTTATTGGTATCCTTCGAGAGGTTGAACAGAAAGTCAGACCTGAGCTATCAGTAATGGGGCATTGAGCACTTCCTCCTCTATCAGGTTAGTCTTTTTGTATCAATGTGTGTTCACTTTACGAATTTGGGAATTCAAGGAGTGGTTGTTTTAATCAGGAAGAAATTGGAAGTTTTTGCAAATGGAGGAAGGTTAGTAGGTTTTTGCGCTAATGAGAACGGGATTATAGACATTTGTGGATATGGCAAGGGTTCGTCATTTTAGTTAGAATTTAGTAGTCATTACTTACGTTGAGGTTTGTTTGTTAGGAAACTTCTGAAATTTTGGATGGTGTATTATAGTGATATATCAGGGTATTTATGAAAGATAAAAGTTATGCATTTACCGATGGTCAATGTTGTATGGTTGTGTTACATTGCGTTATGGATTTGGTGTTGGAAATGGGTAACGGAAGTTAAGTTTTGACTTGTCGTTGACCTAACTTTCTAACGGAAGTTCGTTAACTTCCAACGGAGTTCGTTATTTGTTAACGAAGTAAGTTACAAAATGTATTCTACATTTGTTGTAGATAAGGAAATTCATTTATTATCTCAAAAACCATTTCCGGGTGAATGATAAATTAATGACAAATGATTTGTAACTTAACAAGAGTTAAATAATGGGTCAAAGTTTGATTTGGGTTGGTCCCAAAATTGGTTTGGACTTGTTGTGGCTAAAGGGCTGATGAGCAGGCTGAAGGAGCTTCTGCATGGCCGTGCAGTGTCTAGGACACGGCCGTGCACCGTGCCTTCCCTTGCCTCTCGACCGTGCAGAGCCTTGGACTCGACCGTGCATATTGCCTTTGCACGGCCGTGCAGTGCCTTGGACACGGCCGTGCAAGTGCTGTTCTACCCGAAAAGTTGTGACTTTTCAAGGGAAAAGCCACAAACCCCTTAACTCTCCTTATATACTTCCCCTCCGAATTTCAATTCATACATACAGTAAATTGAGTCTTCCTACACACATTTGAGATAGATTAACTTAGCCTAATCATTTCATCTTGTTGCATTATTTCCTTCAAGTCCGAAAGTTCCAAATAGTCAATTGTTCGTTAGATTTGTTAATTTGGAGTGCTCCTATTAACAAATAGAAGTCGTTGCATCTCACGAGAAGTTTGTCATCAACCGTAAGCACCAGTGCGGGACAAATACTTCTTACGGAAATTGTGTTAAACACAAGCCTCGACTACATTAAGTCTATCTTTACAATTTCCGTCATCTTTCTCGTTTTCTTAGTTATATTCCTTAAGAAGCCTTTTATAAAAATCTCAAACAACCGTAAGAAGTATTTTGACATTTCTTAAGCCGTTCTTAAAATGACTACTGAGAAAGACACCTCTGCATCCTCCGGGCTTACTCCTCCTCAAGGCGATGCAATGCTCAAGAATGTTGCACCCGCTACTACTCCGACTCACCCGGTACATGGTGAGAAACCCTCAAAGTTTACCGGGGTGGATTTCAAGAGATGGCAACAAAAGATGCTATTCTACATGACCACTCTAAGTTTGCATCGGTTCTTAAAAGAAGATCCAATTGTTGCAAATGGTGATCCCGACCCTCAAAGGCTTTTGGCCAAAGAGGCTTGGGACCATGGTAATTTTTTGTGTAAAAACTACATTTTGAATGGACTCGATGATGCACTATATAATGTGTATAGTACCGTCGAGTTAGCCAAGGCATTATGAAATACCTTGGAAAGGAAGTACAAAATTGAAGATGCCAGGTCAAAGAAGTTTGTCGTCGGCAAATATCTTGACTTCAAAATGGTGGACTCTAAGTTGGTAAAAACTCAAGTTGATGAGTTCCAACTTATTCTACATGGACTTGATGCCGAAGGAATGATCATGAACGATCCCTTTAAGGTGGCATCAATCATAGAGAAGTTGCCGCCTTCATGGAAGGACTTCAAAAATTATCTCAAGCATAAACGTAAAGAGATGACTTTGGAGGACTTGGTTGTTCGTCTTCAAATTGAAGAGAATAATCGAGACAATGAAGCTAAACCTACCAAAGGCAAGATGGAGGCAAAATTCAATCTCGCCGAGGCAAGCACTAGCGGCACCAAAAGGAAGCATTTCGGGAATGCTAAGAAAGGGAAGAACAAAGGCTCCTCAACTAAGAAGTTCAAAGGAGCATGCTATAATTGTGGCAAGCCGGGCCATATAGCAAAGGATTGTCGCCACCCAAAGAAGGAGGCGAACAATGTCGAAGATATGGATCTTGATTTTGCTGCGGTGATCTTCGAGACAAACGTGGCAAATTTGGATGACAATCCAAAGGAATGGTGGATAGATACCGGGGCTACCCGCCATATTTGTGCTAATAAAGAGAGCTTCTCTTCTTATACTCCCATTTTCGGAAGGAAATTGTATATGGGAAATTCAGCGACTTCTGATGTTCAAGGCATTTAAAATGTTGTATTGAAGATGACCTCGGGGAAAGAAGTGACCTTGCTTGATGTGCTGCATGTTCCGGACATCCGCAAGAATCTAGTTTCCGGTGCTTTGTTGAGTAAAGCCGATTTTAGATTAGTTTTTGAATCCGACAAGTTTGTAATAACCAAGAATGGTTTATTCCTTGGAAAGGGTTACCTCGAGAAGGAACTTTTCAAGATGAATGTAATGAATGTTATCCGCCAAGGTGCGAAGAATAAAAATGTTGTTTCTTATGTTTACTTGTCGGAAAGTCCTAGTTTATGGCATGATAGATTAGGTCATGTAAACTTCAACACTATTAAGAAGTTAGTTAAACAAGATTTAATCCAAATGACTAAATCTGATTCAACTAATAAGTGTGAAGTTTGCGTTGAGGCAAAAATGACGAAGTCGCCATTTAATGCAATAGAAAGAAACACAACTCCTCTTGAATTAATTCACACCGACATATGTGATTTAAAACTTGTGCAAACTCGAGGAGGTAAAAAGTACTTCATTACATTCATAGACGATTGCACTAAGTATTGTTATGTTTATCTCTTAAGAAGTAAAGATGAAGCCTTAGGGGCTTTCGAGACTTATAAGAAAGAAGTTGAAAATCAACTTAACTTAAAGATTAAGAAAATTAGAAGTGATAGAGGAGGAGAATATGAAGCTCCGTTTGAAGGACTATGTTGGGAATTCGGCATAATTCATCAAACAACTGCTCCATATACCCCTCAGTCTAACGGAGTTGCTGAACGTAAAAATCGTACTCTCAAAGAGATGATGAACGCATTTTTGATAAGTTCAGGCTTACCCGACAACTTGTGGGGGGAAGCTATACTCACTTCTAATTACATTCTTAATAAAATACCCAAGAAAGGTATTGATAAAACGCCCTATGAATTATGGCATAATCGTAGGCCGTGTTATAAATATCTTAAAGTATGGGATTGTTTAGCTAAGGTTGAAATACCTAAGCCAAAACAAGTCAAGATTGGTCCGAAAACCATTGACTGTATTTTTATTGGATATGCCAATAACAGTAGTGCCTATCGATTCATAGTGCACAAGTCATAAATTCCTGATATGAATGCAGGAATGACAATAGAATCAAGGAATGTAGTATTCTTTGAAAATATCCTTCCAGCTAAGGATAGGAAAGAAGGTAGTTCTCATAAGAGAACTTATGAATCTACAAACGGTCCGTCTCAAGTAGAAGATGAAGGACCTAGACGTAGTAAAAGGGCAAGAGTGGGAAAGTCTTTTGGTCTTGATTTTTTATCATTTATGTTGGAAAACGAACCAGCAACTGTAAAGGAAGCGTTATCTGGTCCGGATAGTTCGTTCTGGAAAGAGGATATTAACAGTGAAATAGAATCCATAATGCTTAATAATACTTGGGAATTGGTAGATCTCCCTCCAGGTTGCAAACCATTAGGTTGCAAATGGATTCTTAAAAGAAAGTATAAAGCCGATGGATCTATTGTTAAGTATAAAGCCAGGCTAGTTGCCAAAGGGTTTAGACAGAAAGAGGGATATGATTTCTTCGATACATACTCCCCTGTCACAAGGATCACATCTATACGTGTTCTCATAGCTATTGCAAAAAGGCATAATCTTGAGATACACCAAATGGATGTGAAAACAGCCTTCCTAAATGGAGAGCTAGATGAAGAAATTTACATGGAACAACCCGAAGGGTTCGTAGTTCCTGGTAAAGAACGAAAGGTGTGTAAACTTGTAAAGTCGTTATATGGACTAAAACAAGCACCTAAACAGTGGCATGAGAAGTTCGATCGAACTATGTTATCAAATGGATTCAAGATTAATGAATGTGACAAATGTGTCTACATTAAAGGAACATCTGAATCATTTGTTATTGTTTGTCTTTATGTAGATGACATGTTAATAATGGAAAGTAGTCATGAATTGATCATGAATACCAAAGGCATGTTAAAGAAGAACTTTGACATGAAAGATATGGGATTAGCCGATGTCATATTAGGAATAAAGATTTCTAGAACATTAGAAGGAATAGTCCCGTCACAGTCCCATTATCTGGAAAATGTACTTCGAAAATTCGATGTCATTAATAGTCCTCCTGCTAAGACTCCGATAGATTTGGCACTACACTTAGCTAAAAAACAGAGGGAAACCAGTTTCTCAATTGAAGTATGCAAGGATAATTGGCAATCTGATGTACTTAATGAATTGTACACGTCCAGACATTGCATATTCAGTGAGTAAACTAAGCAGGTTCACGAGTAATCCCGGTACAGATCATTGGAAAGCACTAATGAGGGTACTGAGATATTTAAAGTATACATTAAGTCATGGAATACTTTATAAGAAATATCCAGCAGTATTAGAAGGATACTGTGATGCCAACTGGATATCGGACACGAAAGACTCTAAATCCACGAGTGGATATGTATTCACAATAGGTGAAGGAGCAGTGTCTTAGAAATCCTCAAAACAAACGTGTATAGCCAGATCCACGATGGAATCTGAGTTTATAGCTTTAGATAAAGCTGGAGAAGAAGCAGAATGGCTTAAGAACTTCCTGGAGGATATTCTTTGTTGGAATAAACCTGTGCCTGCTATACTAATACATTGTGATAGTCAATCAACAATAGGAATGACACAGAGCAGTATGTATAATGGTAAGTCTAGACATATCCGTCGTAGACATAATACCATTAGACAGTTGATCAAGAATGGGGTTATCACAATTGACTATGTGAAGTCAAGTGATAACATAGCGGATCCGTTTACGAAAGGTATAAATAGAGATCAACTGTATAAATTGTTACGGGGAATGGGCTTAAAACCCACAACAAAAGAACTTATAGTGGACACTCAACCTTGAGAATTGGAGATCCCATGCCCTTGGTTCAATGAGACAACCAAGCTATAAGTTCTAGTAGAATTACTTGGAAACAACAACTCGGTTGAATGACCTGGATATGTTGAATACTCATTCCCAGAACATCCAAGTATAAGCCCCTGCAGCAGTGGTGAGGATAAGTTGAGAAAACTTTTAATGATTCCTATACCTACGAGTGGAGTAGTGCAGGATACTCCTAATAGTGTGAATCACCTATATAAGCGAGAAGTAACTTGGCCGCTTCTAATATGAACGCTTATGAATGAGATACGATCCAGGGCCGAAATGAACAAAACGTGAGAACAATAACTGTTAGAGCTATTATTATGTGAGTATTGTTGTCTTGGTATACATCATACGATCGGCTGGTTCAAAAGCGACTCGCTACCAAATGGCTAGTATATCCGATAATATTTCACTAGGGGAGATTCAAAGCCATAAGCTATCTATCCCGATGTAATAATGGTTCGCCGGAACTTTTGGACGAAATTGCATACATGCATTAATTGTCATTCATGTGGGGGATTGTTGGAAATGGGTAACGAAAGTTAAGTTTTGACTTGTCGTTGACCTAACTTTCTAACGAAAGTTCGTTAACTTCCAACGGAGTTCGTTATTCGTTAACGAAGTAAGCTACAAAATGTATTCTACATTTGTTGTAGATAAGGAAATTCATTTATTGTCTCAAAAACCATTTTCGGGTGAATGATAAATTAATGACAAATGATTTGTAACTTAATAAGAGTTAAATAATGGGTCAAAGTTTGATTTGGGTTGGTCCCAAAATTGATTTGGACTTGTTGTGGCTAAAGGGCTAATGAGCAGGCCGAATGAGCTTCTGCACGGCCGTGCAGTGTCTAGGACACGGCCGTGCACCGTGCCTTGCCTTGCCTCTCGACCGTGCAGAGCCTTGGACTCGACCGTGCATATTGCCTTTGCACGGCCGTGCAGTGCCTTGGACACGGCCGTGCAAGTGCTGTTCTACCCGAAAAGTTGTGACTTTTCAAGGAAAAAGCCACAAACCCCTTAACTCTCCTTATATACTTCCCCTCTGAATTTCAATTCATACATACAGTAAATTGAGTCTTTCTATACACATTTGAGATAGATTAACTTAGCCTAATCATTTCATCTTGTTGCATTATTTCCTTCAAGTCCGAAAGTTCCAAATAGTCAATTGTTCATTAGATTTGTTAATTTGGAGTGCTCCTATTAATAAATAGAAGTCGTTGCATCTCACTAGAAGTTTGTCATCAACCGTAAGCAGCAGTGTGGGACAAATACTTCTTACGGAAATTGTGTTAAACACAAGCCTCGACTACATTAAGTCTGTCTTTACAATTTCCGTCATCTTTCTCGTTTTCTTAGTTATATTCCTAAAGAAGCCTTTTATAAAAATCTCAAACATTTGGAAATACAATATACTTTATTTTGGAGGTTTTACAGGTTGATTAAGAGGTGAATAAGAATTTGAGAGTGGATGAGCAATATTTTTTTGTTAGGTTCTAAAATAATACACTCTCTGTCTCAAAATTAATTTTCAAAAAAAAATCATTTTTTCTATTGATTATGAGCAAATTTGAAGAAAAAAATTAGACTTTTATTTTGGGACAGAGGGAGTTGAAGAATTAGCAAGTGAGGTTTACATGAAAGAGTTTAACGGCTTTGGGTGGGTTACAAAGATAGTAATAGTCGGAGTGAAGGTTTTGAAGGAAAGATATTTAGATAATGGGATTGGAGGGAGTTCACGGGGGAAGAATTATTTTTTTTTCTTTATTTAGGTGTATTCCTTTTTTTTTATCTATGCTTTTATTAGGATCTTTGATTTAATTAGTATTTATTAGATAACATATTACTTTATCAGTAATTATGAATTAATATATTTTCTCCGCCCATGAGTTTCTGATTTCTAAAGATCCGCTCTAAGCATTTTAAAGTGTATTGAAAATCCTTGGGTGACATACACTTCAAGAAACCTTGGGTTTAATACTATGCTAGAATCTCAATAATGGCTTCAAAATATAAAACCTTCATTTTTATCTTTTATGATTGACCCAACATTTGTTTTTGTGTTTGGAGGCTCTATGATATGGGTGCTACAAAGATTGTTATTTCAAACATCGAACCTATTTGATGTGTACCGTATCAGAAGGATGTGAATCCGAATGCAGGAGATGATCGTGTAGCTTTTGCAATTCACCTAGATTGGATGTTTAACAACCAGTTGAGAAAGGGCATCCAATTAAACTCTATTTACATATTGAAGATTCACAATTTTTTATTTTGATGTGTAAACTTATACAAAGTTGTTTAAGAGTTTAAAATCTCATATGGTTTTTATATACTCAACCATATGTATAATAGCAGTTTGATACATACGATAGTTTGTTATTTCATATTTGGTCAATCTAATAGATGGAGAGAAGGTGTGTTTTATTAATTCTCATTTTCACTATTCTCATTGAACTTGAGTGGTTGCCATCATGATTAAAACGTCATACTTATCATGCGGTTTCATTTCCCCAATCTTCACCTTTCCATACTATCCCCTTCCATACCGTCCCGTGCCATTGGCACGGGCATTTGAGTACTAGTATATATAAATATACCAATGAGAAGTGAGGATCGTTTGTTTTAGGAGAGTTGAAGATGAGGGAGTAGTAGGAGATTATGAGGTGTAGGTGTAATATGTTGTATGAGTGGTAGTAGAAGTGGGGAACAAGTGGAAGTGGGTGGAGAAAGTATGAGAAAAAGGTGTAAAGATGTGGGGATGTGGAGATTATATATGTATATATATTGATATATATATACGTAAGTGTAAGATTACTTTAACTAATCAAGATAATATTAATTAATCAATTAAGATAATTAATTAATTAATCAATTGTAAAATAAATGCAATATACAATACATAATTAAAATAATAGAGTTGTTAAAATCTTACTTCGTATTGATATTGGCTTTCGAATTATACAGAATTGTTGATGCAATTACAATGTTGATAGAAATTGAAAAATTGAAGAGTAGGTCTGCTGAGAAACGCGTTTCTCCATAACTATGGAGAAACGCGTTTTTAATAGCCAGAAATTATACGTTTGATAACCAGAAGAAAATTTCTGGATATCAGTCTCAAAGGGTTCTGGATATCCAGAAGCTTTGGAACGGATATCCAGAAGCCTTTGGGCGGATATCCAGAAACATATTTGAAGCCAAATCCAAGGCCAAGCCAACAAATTGCTTATTGAAGGTTTTACGGATATCCGAAACCTTCAAATGTATATCCGAAACCATCAAATGAATATCCGAAACATATTTGAAGCCAAATCCAAGGCCAATACCAGAAAATGCTTATTGAAGGTTTACGGATATCCGAAACCTTCAAATGTATATCCGAAACCATCAAATGAATATCCGTAAACATTTTGAAAGTTTAGGATATCATTTTGAAGGTTTCTGGATATCACTTTCATAAGCTTCGGATATCCTTTCAAAGGGTTACGGATATCGGTAACCATTGAGACCGATATCCGAAGTAACCGTGGGACAAGGTCATGGCCAATACAAAAAGTTTCTGGATATCCTTTCAATAGCTTCTGGATACCCGTAACCCGTTTCTCCATAACTTATGGAGAAACGCGTTTCTCCCTAGATTTTACGAAAATTGAAAGGAAACAGCTAGTACAATAGTTGTTGTTCTTTGCTAAAAAAAATGGATGCCTATACAATGGGGGGAAGTTCCCATTTTTATAATCTTCAAACTTGAAAATTTATCTAATTTTGTTGATTGTTTACGGCTAGATTTGTGGTGGTGCATGATGAGAAGGATTGTCGAATGGTGGTTAGCACATGGGCTGCTTTCTTCTTTTACACCGAAAGTAGTTCTGGTAATGTGCTGCTATTCCACTTTTTTCTTGTCTTGTTATTATAATTGTACCTGGGTAAAGAAGTCATCATTTTCATTATCATTTTCTTCCTACACGTGGACTGAGACGGTGCTACTGGAGCAATTGCTGAGTTCCAATAGGATTTTTTTCCATTTCTACCTCTGATATACATTTCACCATCTTTGTCATTACTTGTTTTTTTGAAAGGAATTGTTCAGTTTTTGATACTTGTTGAAGAGCAACAATATTGGGAAAATGGGGGTTTGTCATAAAATATTATGTGACTGCTTTTGTTCCACAATTTGTAGGATAAGTTTTGTCCCACCATTTTATCTTGTACTTTATTACAAGGGTCAGCAATATTGTCGTATCCAATTGTTCATCATTCACATGATATTCTGTCATAAAAATACAAGGGACTTGACAATTGTGATAAAAGAGTAGCCATGTGGGGGGATGAAGAAATGTTATCTGTAAATTTACAATTGTTCAAATGCTTCTCTCCTACATCCGTTGGCACTATGGTTTTATCCATTGCACAAGTTTTCCACCACTTATGAAACCAATATGGCGTAGGGTAAGGGTGATGTGTAGTGAAGTAGAAAAAGAAGGACATTGAAAAGGAATCATTTTATTTATAAAATGATCGGGCCCAAGAAGCAATATAGTCTCAATAATTAAACTTGGATACAGAGTTTATTTGACTAGAAAGTTCTCTTGGTTTGTATGGTTCCATGCCCCAATCAAAGTCTGTTAAATTTTTTAAAATAAGAATTTTGAACTAGCAATTCTTTGTCCAATTTTCATTATCAAGCGTGTATTGAAATTTGACTGAATTTGTTTGCGCTAAAATATTTTCATAAAATAGTTGGCTCTTTCCAAAATTGTCTGATAAGTATTGGTGATGAACCGGTAAAAGTAACTATGAAAATTGGTAGGGATGCCATATTTTTGTTCATTTCGAAAAATTATGGTTCAAATGTGCAAATATAATCTTTATTTGGTTTGTAAACTTAGGTAAAAGGAGGAGTATGTATTAGGTATTGGCTTTGTGCTGCTAATTTTGCAGAAGAATTTTGGCTTTGTTGGGTAAACCCAAATTGTTGTTAGGGTTTGTTTAAAGGTAAGTGTCTTCTGTGTTATAGATAATGATGGTTTAGATGGACCAGTTGGAGAGAGAATGGAATATCTATTTTCTATTTTTGGTGTTTTATATTAGATATACAGGGGTGGTCTGAATTGTGAGGGGGTAGGGTTGGATTGTGTAATTGTTCCCATTGTCTTTGGCTTCTCATTCGTTTCTTCTTTTCTGTCTATTGTTGATTTATTTTTAAGAGAATCCTTATTCGTAGGGATCGTTCCCCTGATCATTGTCACTGCAAAAATTCTCTAGTTAGAAAATCAGAAATAGAATTTTCACTACCTGAGATATGAATGATTTCAAAGTCGAAAATATATAAAAGTGCCTGCCATCTTGCAAATATTTGTTTAGCAGCTAGATTCTTTACATTTTTGCAATACATCTTTTGCTGCTTTACAGTCGACTTTGATAGTAAAATTTTGGTTTAGTAAATCATATTGAAGTTTAGTTATACATAAAACAATTGAGAGTATTTCTTTTTTTAATTGTTGAATAATGTTTTTGAGTTGTGTTCCAAATTCCTGAATGGTACCTAATTATTTGTTCTTTGCCTTTAATAGTTTGTTTGAGGATTTCACCATATCCTATCTTGTAGGCTGTCTCAACGATTTTTGGGTCGTGTTGGTCATAAAGGGTCAAACACAGAAGAGATTTAATATTTTTCTCAATGAGTAGTACTATTTTGGTATGTTCATTTTATCAAGGGAGGGGGTTTTTCTTTAACCTATCAAAAAGTGGTTTACAAATTTTTCTTAGATTAGGAAAAAATTATGTCACATAATTTAAAGATCCAAAAAATCTTTGTAACTGGTTTCTATCTGTTATTTCATTTGGGAATTTATCCGCAAAATCAATTGATCGTTGTATTGGTATGATTTTACTATTAGTAATTTCATAACCTAAAAATCTTATTTTAGTTTGGTACTATTTCATTTTTGTTTTTGATAACACTAATCAATTTCTTTTTACAATTTTATAGAAAATATTTAAATGTTTTTCATGGTCTAGATTATTGCTGAATAATAACACGTCATCTATATAAACTATTATGAAAGTGTATTGATTGAATATTTCGTTCATAATGTTTTAAAACTCACTTGGTGCATTTTTTATTCATATTGTACAAAAGGGACAGTAAAAGTTGTTTTGTAACTGTCTTTTCTGCAATTTGTATTTGCCAGAAACCAGAGCACTTTTTAATCTTTTCAAAAGGTCTTGTTTATTAGGAATTGGGTATCTTATTAATTGGAGGGATGTGTTTAATGGTTTGTAATTTATAACTAATATAGGTGCACCTCTTTCAATTTCATCATTTTTATGTACTTAAAAAGCGGGGCACGAACATGGTGACTTACTCTTCCTAATTAGTTTTTTGTTTAGGAGATCTTGAATTTCTCTTTTGCAATACTCTAATAGTTTTTGCTTCATTTGTATTGGACGTGATTTTGTCGAATTAATTTTTCATTAAAATCCTTTTCATATGGTAATGTTACTATGCATTTTTTTTGATCCCAGAATGCAATTGGGAGGTCCGAACATAAATCTTTTTTGAACTTATTTAATTCCTTCAATTTTTATTTTATATTTTTCCGTATATGACCTTTCTTCAAATTTTTTATTTAGACATCTTCCTTCAAGAAAATGATTTCCTTTTGCAGAGAATTAATTTTAGAAATGTTTTGTAATTGGAAGAATTAGCATCGTGCTTAGAAAAATGATATAAAAATTTGAATAGAATTTGTTGTCCTAATATTTTTGTTTCAACTCCTTTCTCAGATACAGAGAAGAGATATAACATTTGTAATAATGGATTTTCTAAAATGATTTTAGTATTTAATCCCTTAATTAACATTAAACTTGTTTTGAATCAAATGTTATTGTTACATATATGAGCATATGTGATTTTATAATTAACTTTAACTTTTGTAGAATTGGTTGTTGATAAACTTTGCTTATTTTTTAAAAAAATATTTTGATGGTATTAATCTTTCTTCAACGCAATCATATCTGCTCCCGAGTCTAACATGTCAATTCTACTAAACTCAAAATATTTGATTTTCATATCAATATAAACATACCACTTTTGAAATTTGATTTTTGTTATCGTTTTTAAAGCTTCGTTCATGAAGTCATTATTAGTGTTGTCTTCTTTTTCAGTTGAATTATCACTTGTAGATAGTTGATGTAGGAACTCGAAAAATTTAAACTTTTAATTAAACTATTTTTATTAGAAAATGATTAGTTTAAAGATAATTATTAATTAGCATTTAATAATTGGGCCACTATTAAAAGTTAATTAAATGGATTGGATGATTAAACAAATTGGGCTAGTTAAGTGGCCTTGTGGAGTTAAGTTGGCCCAAGGAGAATAATACCCAAAATATAAATAACTAAACTCATCCTAAATTCCTTAATCATTTACAAAAAAAAAAAAAAGGAAAAATCCTAAACCTAAACTACAAGCTGCGGCAGCCGCAAGGTGGAGGAAGAAGGCAGTCGAGTTCTTGATCATTTTGATCAATTCTTCTAAACAAAAAAAATCAAGGTAATGTAATTCCCTATAATCCAAAATTGTTTCATTCAATTTGGTTAAAAATTGAATTTCCTATGAGTATTTCAAGTTAGAATTGATTAGAGATTATGAATAATTGTTCTTGAGATTTGATAATTAGTTTGATGATTATAATGATGGAAAAAAATTTAGTGTTGATGATCAGAAGTATAACCTAATGTTGAACCTTAAATCTTGAATGATAATAATATGAAACACGAATCATTAATATGTAAAAATCCTTAATTATGGTTGTAGGTTTGAATTAAAATATTATGTCAATGTTCTTGGAGGAAAAGATGGAACAAAAATAATATTTTAGACATAAGATGGTTCGGCCGAATGGCCTTATGATGTTGATTATGTTTTTGAGTTGAATTGTTAGAGTTTTGGCCAATTCTAAGATGCCATGTTAGTTTTCAAACTGAAAAATGACTAAACTGAATAGTTATAGGCTGAAACCATTAGATTTCTAACCTTACAGTCAGGAACTAGCTAGAAAACTTAACTGAAGGACTAAACTGCAAAGTCCAAAACTACAGGAGGACCAAACTGTAATTAATTAAAAGTTGAAGGACTATTTTGTGATTATTCAAAAGTTGAGGGACCTATTCGTAAATCCTTGAAAGTCAAAGGGTCATTTTGTAAATACCTAAAAGATGGAGGACCTATTAATAATTAGCCAAAAGTAGAAGGGCTTAAGTAGGAATTCTAAATAAAGAAATTTTATGAATAAGAAGTAAACCAACCTTTAAAGTTGAGCCGAAAAGTAACTCATAGGTTAATTAAGTAAAGTGAAATCAAGGAAGGAGAAGTTAAAAGTAGATACTTAGGAAGTAAGTGTCTACTGAAACTAAGTCATTCTTGTATGTTTGTAGATACGTGCAATATTTAAGGTTCAACATTAGGTTATACTCCTGATCATCAACACTAAATTTTTTTCCATCATTATAATCATCAAACTAATTATCAAATCTCAAGAACAATTATTCATAATCTCTAATCAATTCTAACTTCAAATATTGATAGAAAATTCAATATTTAACCAAATTGAATGAAACAATTTTTGATTGTAGGGAATTACATTACCTTGATTTTTTTTTGTTTAGAAGAATTGATCAAAATGATCAAGAACTCGGCTGCCTTCTTCCTCCACCTTGTGGCTGTCGCAGCTTGTAGTTTAGGTTTAGGATATTTCCTTTTTTTTTTTTTTGTAAATGATTAAGGAATTTAGGATGAGTTTAGTTATTTATATTTTGGGTATTATTCTCCTTGGGCCAACTTAACTCCATAAGCCCACTTAACTAGCCCAATTTGTTTAATTATCCAATCCATTTAATTAACTTTTAATAGCGGCCCAATTAATAAATGCTAATTAATAATTGTCTTTAAACTAATCATTTTCTAATAAAAATAATTTAATTAAAAGTTAAAATTTTTCGGGTTCTTACATTCTTACCCCCTTAAAAGAAGTTTGTCCCCAAAATTAACGTACCTTAGTTTGAAAACAGGTCGGGATACAATTCGCGCATCTCGCTTTCTAGTTCCCAAGTTGCTTCCTTGTCGATATGGTTGCTCCACTGTACTTTCACATAAGGAACCAACCGCTTTCTCACATTCTCATCTTTTCTGTCGACAATCTTGATCGGCCTTTCATCATAAGTCAAATCAGCACGGACTCTTAGCTATTTGTACTCGATCACGTGACTCGGATCGTGAATATACTTCCTTAGCATAGAGACATGGAACACATTATGCACTCCAGCTAATACTGGTGGTAGTGCCAATCTATAGGCCACTTCCCCAATCTTGTCAAGGATCTCGAACGGTCCCACATATCGCGGACTTAACTTTCCTTTGATTCCAAACCTCATGACTCCCTTTGTTGGCGAGATCTTTAAGAACACTCGATCACCCAACTGAAACTCTAACTCCCGTCTTCGGTTGTCTGTGTAGGATTTCTGCCTACTTTGCGCATTTTGTAGCCACTTACGGATATGTTGTACTTTATCTATAGTGACTTGTACTAATTTTGGTCCACTTAACTTTCTCTCACCAACCTCGTCCCAACAAGCTGGCAACCTACATTTTCTTCCATACAGTGCTTCGTACGGAGCCATTCCGATGCTTGCATGAAAACTGTTGTTGTACGCAAACTCCACTAACAGTAAGTGTTCATCCCACGAGCCTGGCCAATCTAACGATGTATCCCTCAACATATCCTCTAATGTCTGGATGGTCCTTTCTGACTGCCCATCTGTTTGTGGGTGAAACGCCGTACTCATCGTCAGTTCTGTCTCAAGTTCCCCTTGTAGATTGTTCCAAAACTTCAAGGTAAACCGCGCATCTATATCGGACACTATTGAGACTGGTATTCCATGTAGCCTCACTATCTCATCAATGTACAGCTTGGCCAGCTTTTCTAACGGATCAGTCTTCTTGATTGCTAGGAAGTTTGCCGACTTTGTTAATCTATCTACAATAACCCATATAGCATCTTGCTTCCCTTGTGTTTTCGGTAAACCTCTCACAAAGTCCATAGCAATGTTCTCCCACTTCCACTCCGAAATTGGTAATGACTGTAGTAAGCCTGCCAATTTCTGATGTTCACTTTTCACTTGCTGACAGTTCAAACATTGTGCTACATATTCTGCTACATCATTCTTCATGTTATTCCACCAGAACGATCCTCTCAAGTCTCTATACATTTTAGTACTTCCCGGATGTACGGAGAACTTTGAGCAGTGAGCTTCCCTCAATATTTCTCTCTTGATCTCATCCTTGTTTGGCACCCATATTCTCTGCTGGTATCTCAGGATTCCATCTTCGCCCACACAAATATCTTTTCCTTGCCCTTTCCGACTAGAGCCTCTCTTTCCCCATCCAACTCTTGTGCTTCTTTTATCCTTTCCAAAAGCGTAGGTTGTAGGGTTAATTGAGCTAGATATCCACTAACTCTCACTCTAAGACTCATATCTTTCACATCTTCCCATGCTCTTACCACCTTAGAGATCAACGTTACTAACATTCCATGGTTCTTCCTACTCAACACATCGGCCACCTTATTAGCTTTCCCAGAATGGTACAAAATCTCACAGTCATAATCTTTTAGTAACTCTAACCACCTCCTTTGTCTCATATTAAGTTCTTTCTGAGTAAAGATATACTTAAGACTTTTATGGTCGGTAAAAATTTGGCACTTCACGCCATACAAGTAGTGTCTCCAAATCTTTATGCAAATACTACCGCAGCTAACTCCAAATCATGGGTTGGATAGTTCCTCTCATGTACCTTCAATTGTCTAGAAGCATATGCTATCACCTTCTCATTTTTCATCAGGACACAACCTAATCCCTTCAATGAAGCATCGCTGTAAATAACAAACCCTTCAGTTCCTGTCGGTAACGTCAATGCCGGTGCAGTCACTAGTCTATTCTTCAACTCTTGAAAACTTTTCTCACACTCCTCCAACCAAATGAACTTTGCTGCCTTTTGAGTCAACTTAGTCAATGGTCCAGTTAAATCCCTCTACGAATCTCCTATAGTAACCTGCTAAACCCAAAAAACTTCTTATCTCGGTCACTGTAGTCGGTCTTTCCCAATCCATTATCGCCTCTATCTTGGTTGGATCTACATAAATTCCTTCCTTAGACACCACGTGTCCTAAGAATGCCCCTTCTAACCAAAATTCACACTTCTTAAACTTGGCGTATAACTTCTGTCTCCTCAAGATTTCCAGTACTAACTTCAAATGCTCTGCATGTTCTTCTTTTGTTTTAGAGTACACCAAAATATCATCAATAAACACTATCACACACCTATCTAGGTACTCTTGAAATATCCTATTCATCAATTCCATGAATGCAGCTGGTGCATTAGTCAGACCAAACAGCATAACCACAAACTCGTAATGCCCATATCGTGTTCTGAATGCTGTCTTTGCCACATCTTCATCCTTCACTCTTAACTGATGGTAACCAGACCTAAGATCTATCTTCGAAAAGTAGCAAGCCCCCTTTAGTTGATCGAACAAATCATCAATCCTCGGTAAGGGATACTGATTCCTTACCGTCACTTTATTCAACTCCCTATAATCGATACACAACCTGATAGGCCTATCTTTCTTCTTTACGAATAGTACCAGCGCACCCCATGGCGACACGCTCGGTCTAATCAACCCCTTATCCAACAACTCTTATAATTGCTCCTTCAACTCCTTTAATTCCGTCGGAGCCATCCTATATGGTGCTCTCGAAATCAGTGTCATTTCTAGCACTAGGTCTATCGTGAACTCAACTTCTCTTACTGGTGGTATTCCCGGCAAATCTTCTGGAAATACATATTGAAATTATCTAACAACTTCTAGTGAATCTATAGTTACTTCCTTCCATTCGATCTCACCTATATATGCTAGAAATCCCCTATATCCCTTCCTCAACATTTTACATGCCTTCATTGCAGTTATCAAACCTACTTGTCTCCTTGGTTTCGAACCTAAGAATTTACACTCTTCACTGTCCTTCCTTACAAAGGTCATTATCTTCTCGTAACAATTAACGTTAGCACGGTTCATGGCTAACCAATCCATTCCTAAGATCACATCGAACTCTGACATGTCTAATTCAATGAGTTCGATTGTCAACTCAGTGCCTCCTATTCCCAAAGTGCAATTCTTGTAAACCGTGTGATAGGTATAGCTTCTTTGCAAGTGTGTGTCTATCACTAAATGTATTTGTAATGCTTCGGGTTGCAATTTCAACTTCTTAGCTATGCATTTACTAACTACCGAATGTGTAGCTCCAAAAGATCTATCAACACATAAACATCGCAGAATTTAATCAAGTGTACGCCACGAGATCATTTGTTCACATTGGCCGCCGTCATAGTGAACACTCGCCCACGACCTCCACCATTTCCTCCATTACTTCCTTTAGCTCCCGAGGCTAGGTCATCCTTCTTGGGTTCGTGACATTTCCACTTCGAATGTCCAACCTTATCACAGCTTGTGGCATTTCCGCTCCTAGTAACATATCTCTCGTTCTTGTGAGCTCCATCACAAATAGTGCACTTATCGTAACTCGTGAATCCTTGGGCCCCGCCCTTGTTCCATTCCTTCTTGTTGCTATTAAAGTTCTTGTTGTTGCTATTGTTGTTGTTGGAATACTTGTTCCCATAGCTGCCTTTATCGCGACTGTCTTCGACCGCCTTTCTCTTGTGGTTGTAACGGTCCTTGTCTCCATTCCCATTCGACCCTTAGTTCCCATCGGATTCCTTGGTCACAGTCTTCCCCTTTTCCTCACGACGGTTGCGATAACTGTCTGCCTCCTTCTCTACGATCTTGGCCCTATCCAAGATCGAATACGTTGCCAAAGCCAACGGAGTAATCTTATACCCGATTCGATCACTCACCCCCTCAAATTTCCTTGCTTTCTGCTCTTCAGTATCAAAGAACCTTGGAGCAAATTCTAGTAGATCAGTAAACTTCTCACCATATTCTGCCACGGTGTTGCTTCCTTGCACTAGGGTTAAAAACTCTGCCACTTTAGCGTTCCTCATACTGGCAGGATAATACTTTTCGTTAAACATATTTTTGAACGTAGTCTAAGTAATTGCCGCATCACCGCGAGTCATAGCAGCTCATTTTTCTGCCTCCCACCACGATTGAGCTTTTCCCTTTAGCAAAAATTCGCGAATACCACTTTTTGTTCCTCCGTGCAAGTCAATGTCTCAAAAATTCTTTCTGTACTTTTGATCCAGTCCTCTGGCTTTTCTTTCACCGTGTCTGAGAACGTATCGTGTTCCTCCTCCGGAATAATTCTAACGGGTCACGTAATCGCATCGGTGGTGGTGCTTGAGCTAATCCAGCCACAACTTGGACCTATTCCAGCCACCGTCCCGTGTCGAGTCTCGAAGAAGATTGGCCATGTTCGAGTCCATTGTCCTCCTCCATTTCCATTTCCGTTTCCATTATTGTTGTTACCACCGTTTCCGCTTGCCGGGCGCCTTGTCCGGATCTTGTGCGCGACGACATCTGTGGGATTACTTTGTTTCAGTTATATGTACTTATTTCATTGATACTTATCATGAATATGGTACAACAGTACATTTACATTCATGACTATTGTATTTAACTTCTACACTTTGTGCTAGCTTTTTACTTGCTAGTTTTCCCTTTCGCTCGTTAGTCACTTTACTAGACTAAGATTTGGTTCACGTCTCCTCTAGATGAAAGTTTTATTCATTTGTACTTTGGTACTAGACCATTAACTTAATGTTCGTTAGATAGTTCGTTAACTTTGAGATTTTTCGTCTCGGAAAACTTTAACTTTTATTACTCTACTAACCTTTTACTTGGTCAGTTACATAATTTTTCGTCTCCAAAAGACTTTACAATTTACTTTTCAACTAACGTTTTACTTAGTTAGTTTGACTTTATCTTACTAGTCGTTGTACTTGACTAGTTCCACTTTTTATTTCCATGGTCGTCTTTCTTCGACACATGGTTTCACAAGCCGTTTCACTTGGCTAGTTTCACTTTTATCCCCATGGTCGTCTTACTCCACCCCATGGTTTCATAGGCTATTTCACTTGGTCTATGACTTCTCTTGTTGTTTCTCAACAAGTTAAACTTCTAACTTTTCTTTATAAGGGATAGTTAATTATCATACTTGGTACGAGTAATAAAATTAACTAAAACTTTTATTAATACTGAATTGGTAAAAGAACATAAACTGTCTCAAAATCCTTTCTACTATAAATAAAAATTCAATCTCAGCTGAAAACTACTAGACTAAGTCTAAATCAATCTTAAATAAAATAAC